>OY987263.1:25577886-25757017 GCA_963920665.1 Straminergon stramineum | reverse complement strand
GTTTTGGTTAGGCGTACCTGCTTCTTGAATGCAGACTTTTGACTTGATCTTTACTGGGCGAAAACATAGGAATTTGCATATTTGAGGTAGGGTGAGTACACGTAATTTTTAATTTGTTTCTATGATTGAATTGCCTAATTTTCTGTTGGATGTTGTTGAATGTTAGTAGAGTAGTTTTAGATTTTTTTTAATGCTCTTCTTGGACATCGTACAAAAAAACTAGAAGGTGGTGTTGAAACTAAGTGTAAGCAAAAGTGTCATTAGCCCGTCATGTGTGGAAAAAGTACATTTTAGGCAAGAATCTTGAGAAGATTGTTCTGAAAAGGATTCACTAGAAGAAAACCTTGTTGCTCTCAACAAAATCTACATGACATTTTTGTTTTCTTTAATGGAAAAGTATGAATTTTAACATAGATGTTGCCTTGAAATTGATGTTTTTATATTACAAAAATCAAAAACCTCATATGGATTTTGTTGAGAGCAACAAGGTTTTCTTCTAATGGATCACAATTGGGTGCAATTAATTCAAAAGTGTTCTTTTTGTTCACCCCAATTCTATTTTGTAGGGTTTTGTTAGTCTTTTGAAGTTGTAGACAAATTATTGCAATAACTATTCTACAGAGTATTGACTCTCACCCACACTAATTTGGGAATTACCTATGAATAGTGAATGGTATTGAGTCCTTATGAATAGGATTCAAAGATGCAATTACATTACACTTCAAGGTTTTTTCAAATCTACACTTGAAAATGTCAAAGAAATTACAAAATCTTCCAAAAGTTCTATCTTTGGTCTTTCCCTCTCTCTCGAAGTTAACGTCAAATTTACTAGAAAAATGGAAAATTTGGAAAAAATTGCACTATAATTCCAAACATGTATATGGAATCACATATCTTTAAATGTCAAGGTTCCTATGAACTCCACACAATCTAATGTCAAAAAAAATTTTGCTAGGAGATACACCAATATAAATTAATCTTGTTTTAGGTTGTCAAAATAGTAAATATTTAGTGAATGGTTTTTTGGATTATTTTTAAACCAAAAAATAAAAATGCATCTATTCATCTAAAAATTTGATCATTTTTGGGTTGGCTACCTTAGTAAAAGTCCTCATCTTTCCAAACTTAACTAACTATATGTATATTTACTTCAAGAAAATTTTTTAATTATAAATCTTGTGGGGACTGAAGGAATGGTGGATGTACTTCAATGCTTAAGAAAAATGCTTAAGAGGCAATTCTACATTAGATTGTCTCATACCTATTCTCAAAGCTTGTAGTTACAAATTACAAAAAAACATCCTAAAATTTGAAACCATTTTATAGTCTTGGGAGGTAAATTTCCAACAATTCAAGCCTCGGACAATTTTGATATACTCCTTGTCCAAATAGGGCATATGGTACATTGTTGAAAAGCTATTGAAATATAATAAGGATTCTAAAATAACAAGACTCACGATGAGCCTAGCTAAAAGAAATAGCTAAAAGTTATTGTCAAACAAATGGGGTAGATTTTGAAAGAACTATACATCTTGAGGGACTTAGACCTTTAGAGGGTTGTAACTTGCGCATTACTTGTTGCATTGAAAAAATGAATAGTCCATAGTGATCAATGGAAAAAATAAATCATGAAAAGAGGCTTGCACTTTGGATTTGGAGTCCATAACTAAAAGTTATCTTGATAGAAAGATTAGAAGGCCTTAGAGCTTGACATTGCAACTAACACATGGAAATTATGTTCCAATCTTCTTGGGGAAAGAGGTCTTAGGGGTCTTAAGTGACCTATAGGAAGGAAGGTTAGTCAAAATTTTCAAAGAGTACTATGAGGAGGGGTGCTCTCCCTCCTCCCTTCTACATGGTGCTATGGAGAGTCATATTGACCCACTAGTAGTGAGGTTGGTGAGTGAGCCTCATCACAACCTTCATATTACTATGGAGTATTCTTAAGCACTTCTTGATATTGGTTAGAATGATGGTGTTCCACTCTACACTAGGCCATAACAGGAGTCTCGATTGGTGAGCCTCAAGGTGTATTGAGTCCAAAGTGAGTTTGAAGTGAGTTTGAAGTGAAATTGTTTAGGAATAGTGGAGAATTGGATATTGGTCAAGGGCAATTAGTGTTGATGGGCAGTAGTGTCTTCATCAAGAATGCATTCATCACATTGATTTTGTAGTATCTTATTGATGTTTGTAATATTTAAGAGTTTTTTTTCATTCAATTCTATGCCATTTGTTTTCTTCTACATTAGTAGTTGTGTTGATTGAATAAATGAGGATTGAGGTTCCTTAACAATGTTGTTGTAGTGTTGTTATTTTGAATTTGTTCCAACTTTTCTAACATGTTCCAAGAACTCTAAGGTTTTTTGGGTGGTGATTCCATTGATTTCTAGAGGATTATGAGTTGGTATTTAAGAGAAAAATAAACAAACCATCTTTTCTTTTTGTCTACTCTATAGTATTTTATTTTTGTAAAAACATGTAAATTTTAACCCTTAAACAACAAGGCAAAACCCTTGAATTTGGTTTCAAGTGAAACTTTGACAAAAAATAACCTTAAAGTTTTTTGGAATGTTTTGAGATTTCTATTATGATCGAAAAATTACTCCTTTTCTTAGTTAATATTTTTTACTATTTGTTAGAACTAAAACATTGATTTATATATTTTCTTATAATTTTTCATCAACCTATTTTTGACTTTTTATACATGAATTTTGTAGATGAGTATTTTAGAACCAAATTTTTTAGAAAGCATCATCAAGACTATTGTCCTATTTCTTATATTTTATTACATTCTTTCAAAAATTCATAATATTCCTTCAACTACCTATGTTTGGCATATAAATAAAATATAAAATAAATTTTCTAAATCCTTTCATTCAATCAAACTACCAAGGATAAATTGAGTCTAAATAAAAATTAGAGGTTATTTTTTACTTATAAGAAAATCAAAAATCAAAAATCAAAAAATACATATTGATTTTTGGAAGATTTTTGTAGTCTCTTTGAATTTTTAAAGTGTCATATAATTGCATCCTTGCATCCTCTTCACAAGGACTCAAATCTTTTTACTATTGGCTCAATGCAATTACTTTACTACTATATTGTTCCTTGTTTGTATTTAAGAAAATTTTAGAGTATCTATTGAATGCCTAATTATTTTACAAATTAATTCAATGAATGCAAGAGTTTGAAATGTGTAGCCTTCCACACTATTTTGGATGAAATTTGGAAGAATGTGGTCTAATTAGTGAGAGCATTTGGGTGAACTTTAGATTTGATAAATTCAAATGAAAGTTAAGGAAGTAAGATGAAAATCATAGAAGTAGAATGACAATCATACTATTTGCATTGAGATAGAATGAAAGTAGTAGAGACTTCATCTTGTTGAAATTATCTACAATATTGTGAACTTCCATATAGAAATTCCTAATAAATTTTTGGAATTCCATAATTAGTTTGAATTAGTGTCATTAGTACAAGGTGCAGTAATTGCATTAATTTATCAAAGACTTCAAAAGACCCTTGTAGCCCTATAAAACAAAATTGGGGGGGGAGGGAGGGAGATAATTGACAATTCTAAAGTAACTACACCTAATTGTGACCCCTTTCTAATACATATTTCTTGAGATTCTTGCCTAATTAAAATGTAATTCCCTCTATTCATGTGAACCTAATGTCACTTTGGTATACATTCATTTTCAACACCACTTTCTAGTTTTTTTGGTATGGTGTTCAAAAAATGCATAAAAAGAGAATCTGAAATACTTTGTTGACTTTCAACAAATTTCTACAAAAGATTAGGCAATTTAATATTTAGATGTAGCGACTTCGCCTCAATTATGCAAATTTTTGTGTTTGCAAATTTTTGTGTTTCCACCAAGTGAAGATCTAGTCAAAAGTCTACATTTGAGAACCAAGTCTGTATCATAGTTCATGATCAACTATGTTTTATAAAAAAAATCCAAAATTGTCATTTCTAATGCAAAGAGATAAGATGGATTTTGTTTTTTTTGCCTATTCAACCATAGGATCTTGCTTAAGACTTGTATGATAATCAATGGAAAATATTTCAAAAACTTTGACTATGTAGATTGCAAGATATTAACATTCAATGTGGAAAAATTATTGTTTTTAAAACTACAGTAGCAATCCTAAATTTTCAAACTTTGGATCCTCTTAACTTAAATTTTTTGCATTGTAAAGTTTCCGGTTTAAACCTTCTTGGTGGAGAATTGAGTTGAGGACATAACTTTTTCCCCCAATCTCAGAGTGAAATTAAAATTATAAATTCCCAGGATTCCCTTACCTCCAAAAGAAGTGTCAATGAATAACTGTAGAATATGACACCATAAAAAATTGACTAGAATTCTTAAAACCCCATTCCAGGACTTTCAACCTCTTGGAAAAGATCCCAGCCCCGCCAAGTGTGAGAACTCCAGCGTGTGCATTCGTGCAAATATCCCGGCAAACATTTGTGGTCCGTCATGCGTCAGAACTCAAAGAATGTGCTTCTGTAGAAGAACTCATAGTCTGCGCCTCTCTTTCTACCCATGAATTTTCTTCCAATTGCTCCAAAATTGGAAAAAAAAGAAGAAGGAAGTCTAAAATGAAAAACAGACTGTGCGCAAATATCTCACCTCCGCCAAACCTGAAGTGAAGAGTCACCAAGACCCAAGATTGCGCATTTGTGAAACAAGTGTGAGCAAATATCTCGGCTTCTCACTGACAACAAGCGCACGCAGTTGCAAGTCACCACTTAGGCACCGTATTACATGACGCCACTCCGAAGAGGCCCTTCTGTAAATAGGCACAAAAGGCTGCTTCCGAGAATGACGCCCCCGAGAGCTGATGCCTGATGACGCGCCATCAACTTCGCTCTTTCAACTACAGTACACTAACGGCGCAACAACTTACTTTTTTCTCTTTTCGCACAAATCGAACTTCTACTGTCTGGTTTCGATTGTGCAACAACTTCTCTATCAACATCGTAGCTGACAACACCTGTCCCCCGTGTTTGGAGCAAACTGCCGTGGCAGGCTCCCGATGGCGGAATTCGTTACCGTGGAAACACCGAATTTCCATCGCAGAAGGCGCTCAATGGCGAGTCCTGCGGCTGGTGGCCGGCGGTCACGCCGTGTTGACTAACCACGACCAGCAGTTTTACTTGGTCCCAACGCACGCGGTTCAAGCTGAAGTTGCCGAAGATCGCTCGTACGTCCAACTCCGGGCTGCTATATAATCCACCAGATCCACACCTACACTTCTCGTCACAGCCATCGCATCAAACAGCGGCGATTCTCTCCAGATGCATACATCGTTCGATTCCCGAATTCTCAGAGCTAAAGTATCAAACTCCAACTCCAATTGCGACGGCAGTAGCAAGTCGATCTCAGCAGAGAGGTGATCTATCTTGATTCCGTAGAATTAAGTGATCCAGCCCCCGATTTGGATTCAGTACAAGTTGAGAAAGATGGTGAAGGCGCAGTCGCAGAGAATGGCAGGCGTGATGGCGGCGGCTATGGTGTTGTTGCTTGTATTCGCTGTGCATACGGATGCAGCGCGGCCTGTTCCTGCTCCTTTCGCATCAGCTCCAGCGCCTGAAATTGCTGGCGATGGTCCAAGTTATGCTCCAGCTTACTCTCCCGAGAGCTCCCCTGTTGGCTCCCCTGCTTACGCTCCGAGCTCCGGTCCCAGCTCTTTCGAAACTCCGGCTTCCGGTCCGGGTCCGGTCTCGGGCGCCACGATGTTCGACTAAGCTCCAGCGTTGAGTGATGCTCGATCTAGATTTGATCTTGTTCGTGTTCATTGCCCAGAAGGGCAATCTGGTAGAAATTCATTTTTTGAAACTCGGGATCGAATGCTGAGTTTTCTTCTTCATTTGGACCATCTGGAATGGTCCGGGGAGTGCCTGAGTGGTACTGTTTCAGAGGTTTAGGGCAGTGAATTGGACAATGCTTGCTACATGTTTTTCGCTCCATTGAGCTTGGTATCTTTGAGACTTATTGTCTGCAGGTTCTACTGAGTAAATTGAAGCTTCAGAAACCGAAGATGGTTTACACTCAGTGATTCGCACATATTTTGGTGTTGGATGTAATTATAATGTCCGTGGTTTTGTGTCCGTTTTGTTGTACATTCTTACTTCAAGAACGCTTCGACTAAGCTCCAATGGTTCGTGGTGCTCAATCTTGATTGAATCTGCGTTCTGGTTCGATGCGGGGCCAACCGGTAGAAGTTCATTTGGGGGGAACTCCGGATTGAATGCTGAGTTTTCTTCCTCATTTGGACCATCTGGAATGGTCAGCGGAGTGGGACTGTTTCAGGGTTTTCGGGCGGTGAGGTGAACATTGTCTGGTACTCCCTCCATTTGAAAATATTGTATCGATTCTTAGTGTTGACGGCAACCGAGAATGGATACACTATTTCCAAACGGAGGTAAGTTAGTACTTGTTTTTCGCACTATTGAGCTTGAATGCTTTTGAGAGTTGACTGTCTCAATAGGTTCTATTGAATAAATGGAAACTTGGGAATGGAAACTGGTTTGTGATAAGTACTACATAGTTTGCTATTAGATATAATTCTAATGTCCCTAGTTTTGTGTTACTTTTATTGTGCATGCTTATATTAGGTAGACAACTCTCATATTATATGGCCTTGACAATTATTACTTATAATGTATTTTAATCCAACTTGAACGAATAGAATTTATTTTAATTTAGAAAACTCTACAAAAAAATCAAAATAGTAATCATACACACAAAATGAATATTCTTTGAAAACTAATTATATACATTTTTTTAATACATGTAGTAGAAGCCAAGCTAACTTTGGAGGCTTGTCAATAAAAATTTGAGATTTTACTTATTTATAAATAGAGCATTGTGAATGAGTTTGATTTTGATTGGAGGGAACTTCTTGAATAGTTTTTTTTAGAATTATGCATAGGTGTTTCAATTCTTCATATATGTTGTGAAGTTCTTTTTATTAAATATGAAATGCAACATTTTCTACATCTGAATTCTGTTTAATTTGGTCTTTCTCTATCTTTTTGGCCTTTTTAATTTGATACAATTTTTCCAAGAGTCGTCCTTTAACTCCTCACCGCCGAAGGGGAGTAAAAGTGTCCTCAGGTCAAATTCCAAGTGCTATAATTTTTGCATCCAATGTCATAATTCAATAAAACTTGTTGGAAAATTTGCACTCTCTCTTCTAGTTTGTGTGGTAAAATTTTCAGATCAATCTAAGATGTACTGAATTTTTGGAAGCCAATCAAAGTTCACAAGTTCAATTTGAGCTTACCAAACTTAATTTGATGGCTGCAACTTCAAGGGCTTGTATCTCCTTCATCCAAAGTTCGTTTTCAATAAAATTTGTTGGGTTATGTTCCCCTTGAAGTCTAGTTATAGCGGTAAAATTTTCATGTCCATCCAAGTTGTTTGGAATGTCTGAGAGCAATTCGAAGTTCAAAATCCCAACATTTTTTGGATTACATTGAACTTCGGCAGCTCGTTTCCTCTTCATACAATGTTTGTTTTCAATAAAAAAAAATTTGGAAAAGTTGCACATACTAGTCTAGTTTGTGTGTATAAAATTTCATATCAATCCAAGAAGTTATGGGTGAATGAGAAGCATTTTAGTAGGAGGTTCAATTTTTGATGTGTTTTTTGCAACTTTTCTTGTTATTATTTGACATTTCAAAGCCATTTTGTAGACACAATGAGTCAATTGAATGATATTTTTTTTCATCGATGTGTTTTTTGCAACTTTTCTAGTTATTATTTGACATTTCAAAGCCATTTTGTAGACACAATGAGTCAATTGAATGATTTTTTTTCATCAATGTGTTTTTATGTTGATTTTGAATCTCTTTATAGTTTAAAGTTTCTTCATTTGAGTAGATTTAGAAACCAAATGGCACCTCCAAGTGTATTTTAGGAAAATTTCAGCATCCTTTTTCAACACTAAAACATTATAATCTTGCAATCTATGTGGTCAAATGACACCAAATTTGATAGACATCATCGACAACAAGTGCACTATAAGATTGTATGGTTGAGATCTCTGTAACTTAGTGAAAATCATATCTACAACACTTCAAAAAAAATCTTGTTTTTGAACTTCTTCATGCCTTGGGCGGTGAGGGGTTAAGTAGTTTTAATGTTGATGCCCCTTGCATATAATAGTACTTGTATACTTGCTATGCTTATTTGGATATTGTTTACAATGCAATGACATTCTATTTGTTTTTGTCAACTTAATTAGATTTACAAACTAGCTAACAATTGAAGTAATGTTAAGTGAATAGAGATAGTATGTTGCAAATTGCTTAATGTGTGCATATGTTGATTGATGTCACTATAAAGACCTTTTGGTAGGTTTATAATCATGGATAGGCACTTTCTTAAAAGAAGGTTATCGTAAAGAAATACAATATATAAAACTATGTATAACAATGCATATATTATGGTCAACTATATATTGTTTCTAAGTGATTGCAAGAAACACTTGTCCTATTGTTTGTCTCCTTGTCCTTGGATGGGTGGTTTTTTGCTCATAACTTTAGCATCGTATGTCCATTTGGTGTGAAATTTGGAATGAAGGTACATGTAGTAGTTGCAAACATTTAGTAATTTTTTCAAATTTTTTCAAATTTTTTCAATATTTTTAACGTGCCCTTCATTGGATGTCTACTTGGCCATTTGTAAGAGGGGTGAGTCCTATTTTTGACCCCGAAATGTGAATTCAATGCTACATATTGGATATGTTTGAGGTCTACTAACATTTCAACGATTGATGATGAGTTTTTACAAAAATAGCAACATGCCGGTTGTGTACATGGGGTCAAAGTGACCTTCCTTTGAGTGAAGGCTACAAAGAGGGAAAAAAATTTCCTTTAGGAATTCTTTGGTACAATGCAAGTGTAGTTTTTTTTAGCAAAATTCCTTTTCTATGGAATTTTTTTGGATTTTTTTGAATTACTAAAAATGAAAAGGTCTACAAACCTCTTTTCTGCTATTTTCTACTCATAGTGGCATCTATAGTATCCTGCAATAGTCTATAGTACTACATAATATTAATTCGACAATTACGATCGGCAAGGGTGTTACTAATACATAGTACTAGTAGTATTAATAGTATTGCCAATCTTATGGCTGAAATCTACGTTTTTGAGCCAAAAAGGTGAAATGTTTCTTGTAATAACCCTTCCAGTCATTTCCATCTTTTGTTCTAGATTCTATCTTCAACTACTCCTATATAAGTGTTGATTGAACACATTCAAAAGAAGCACAACTGATTTGTATCAATTTCAACTTAACTTATATATGCCCATATTGTGTATGTCTCATACAAAGCATGTATTGTCAAATTTTAGTGGTTTATTTTTCAGTGTTGATTACTTTGTATGAATCATGAAAGTAATGTCTACTAAATCTAAAGGTCTTTGAAGTGAATCTTTTATGATTCTGCTAGTATCTCAAGTAGAAATTTGCACATTTTTCATGTCATTTTCCACAACATTGCATACTATGTCAAGAAACTCTTATCTCTTGTAATACCAATGGTGGATCATGCTAATTTTTTGCACACTTGTTGTCCATTACTCATTCTCTATTTTGATTCTTTCAATCCTCTATAATCCCACATTTGTTAGGAATTTTGTCTATATTCTCTATTCACCAAAACAACTCTAGAACCTAAAGGATTAAACCACCCCTATAAGTTAGTGCTCCATATTTTGTGCCTCACCAAGAAGATAAAAATAGTATAATTAAGAGCATAGCCTATAGTCCTTTGAATTTTAGCCCTTCCAACCAACAAAAAGTGGTTTTCCAAACTCATTGGCATTTGAGGCGTGCATGAGAATTTTTGCCGTGCAATTTAAGGTTGCAACATCTAAATCTACAAAACATAGATAATTGAAGACATGAGGACTAATTCTATACTAAAAGAAAGCCAATGTGTAATCATGACAATATCTTGCCGTGTCTCTTCTCTTAGTTTGGAGGGCTCACCAAAGAGAGCTCACATATTGCAACAATCATTAATTAGATTTCAATAGGCCTGTTGTATTGGTGCACCTATTAAAGGAGGAGGTCCATATATAAAGAGCTCAAGCTCTAAAGTCATCCATCTCTTGAAATGTATACTTGTACATTTTTATTTTTCATTGTTTTGGCAATGTACAAATGTGTACATTTGGAGATATGGATGCTTTGGTAACCACTAGGTTCAACTTCAAAAATTCATAACTAATTCCAAAAAATTCCAAAAAATATGAAACAACATTGGATAGATGCCAATTCCATTTATCTTTGAAGTAAAATTTATAGTGAAAAACATTTTAAGAAGTCGAACTTTCACAAATTAATTTCTAGTCTTTAAATGGGTGCTTCATGGACCTACGTTAGCAAGGGATAGGGATCTCATTTCTTGCCAAAACCTATAGGACCTTCAAACTAGTGCCAACTTAGGGCAACTCCGTAACAAAAGCGCCAAGTAGGGGTGCCAAGTGGAGGTTTGGTTTGTAATTTTGAAAACCATGGTGTCATTGCTCCTCCTAGACCCCATGGCAGACATGCCAAAAAGGGGTGCCAAGCAAGGCATATAATTCAAAGGTAGTTTTGTTTCTTAAAAATCCAACTAGAATAATTTCAATACTCATTTCATTGAAAACAATTATTTTATCTATCACCCAACATTGCTTCATCAACATTTCTAATTTCCTTTGAGTTTCCAATTGAGAAGAGAAGCTCATTATATACACTTCGGGTGGTAGTAGGTAGAACAACCCATGTGGGATATGTAAATTAAAATTAATAAAAGTTCAATTGCTCATAGTTAAGTCCAAAGTATATAGGAATTGTGTTTGAAGTAAAATTTTAGACCTCATTTAGGCATAGTAGAATAATTTTTTCTTTAAAACTTTGAACTATGAAGAGTTGATAAATGTAGATAATTTTCACCTCCAAAAATATTTTTGAGATTTACACTAAACTTCCAATCAAAAGTTGTAGACAAATTTGAGAGAGGGATTGGAAGGGAATTTTTTTGACATTTTCAAACATCTTCTTTGAACTTTGAAGGCCATATTCATTATATTGAGACTTTTCGTAGATTTTGAGATAGAATGCTAGTTATTGGAAAATTCATTTCAAAAAAATTGTAATTGAAACCAAAAATGAATAATGCTCAAATAGTGATCCTATAATGGAATTCTAAAAGTTGGTGTTATTATCTATTTATAAAAAAATACTAGTAAAGAGATAAAGTAGTTTATCTTTGAGTTGAGGATAAAAATGAGACTGCAAAAAGTCTCAATATAATGAATATGGCCATTTTATTCATAAATTTTGATTGAAGGCTCAAGTAGATAAGCTTAGATCCTATTTGGAAATATCTAAGCTAATAGTATAGTTCGTTTCTAGGGAGGCAATTTAAAATAGGGATGCTTCTAAATTAAAAATTAATGGTCAGATAGCCAAATAACAACTACGAAAGGAGAAAATTCTTCCAACTAGGAGTAATTTAAAACCTCACAATTATAATTAATTACATAATTCTTTCTACTCCCCTCTTAATGGCCACAAGGGTAAAGTAATTCTCCCAAATTGGCTTTCTTCTTCTTCTTTCATCTTCAATTAAGATCTCTAGTCTTTTCTCCAACTTGGACTTCTTTCTTTCACAGCTTCACTTTGACTCTTTAATTTCTGATTTGGTTAGATCTTCAGAAATTTCTTTGTCGCCAATTTTGGGAACCACATCTTCTTGCTTCACCAACTAGGAATTTAATTATCTTATTTTTATCATTCTCCCAGCACACGCTCAATTAATTTTTAACTACCTTATAAACTCATTCCTTAAAACTTTTTCTCTCACATGGCAAATCATACATTTTCCACTCACTTCAATTAGGAATTAAAACAAACAACAATCAAACCTTTAACTCCCTAATTGGTACTAGACTAAAGACATAACAACATACTCATAACTTCCAATTATGCTCATAAAATATTTTCACATTAACATCCAGTCATTAACTTAATCAAACGTAGTAAGAATTCATACTTCTTAACTTTCAAAATACATACACACCCATCTCGATAAACCAATTCAGCTTAAACAACTCCTTTATATTTATTTCCGAATTGGTGATCAAATCACTATTGCAATTTTATAGATCTCCTCTTGAAATCATCCTACTCATCTCTCCCATGAATAACAATACATACTCCTATTAATTTTCAATTTTCATATCACTGTCTCATTCTTCCAATTACCATTCATGACTCTAAATCTTCTTCACAACAACCATTCACTCAACATCTCAACCACTTCCACAATTATCCGTAACAGCTCTTCCAATTAGGACACCACACAACCTTCAATTTGTAATCATTTCCAACTTTAGACACAAATATCATCATACCAAAAATACTCAAACATCACACACTCAGCCAATTAATACACACAAACATAACTAACTTGGAAACACTTCCAAAAATAAAGAAAGACACAACTTCAACGAGCTAGGACACAACTAGACTTTCACTCAATAGACAGTAAAGAAAAATGAAAGAAAACCAAACCAAATAGGAATTCCAAAACCTCGCAGTTACCAATTCAGAAGAGACAACTTAACTAGCTAGGAATTGCAAAGGCAACTACCATAACTCCATATAAAATTCCAAATTGGGATTAACTCACCAAAACAACCAACTTGGATTTGACACTCACCCCACATACAATCTGACTTGGAAACACAAACAACTAGTTGGCCAAACAACAAATTTCTACTTGGACAAACCATCCCTTCACTTCCAAATCAACACACACTCATTTATCATTCATCCATCAATCAAAACATACCAAATTGGAACTCAAACAACCATCAAAATACTCAAATTTGACACAAAATTTAGAAACAATAAGCCAAAAACAATAAAAGACACCTCCAAATCATCCAAAAATTTATAAACTTAAATCCTAATCAGTTATCTACAATTCAAAATCTCAAAAGGATTTTTGGAGGTAAAACTTATCTACATTTATCAACTTTTCATAGTTCAAAGTTTTAAGGAAAAAGTTATTCTATTATGCCTAAATGAGGTTTAAAATTTTACTTTGGATTTAACTATGAATGGTTGAACTTCTACTAATTTTAATTTACATATCCCACATGGGTTGTACTACCTCCTACTACCCAAAGTGAATATAACAAGCTTCCCCTCTCACTATAATTTTTAGCAATAATTGAGAATGCTCTTCCTACAATCCATTTGACACAAATGAAGGAAACTTTATTGTAGTGCAAAATGCTCCTTTTTTAGCTTTTTTGACATAAATGAAGTTAACTTCATTGCAATTTAAAATGATTTTGAGCCCATTCAAGGGCCAAGTAGGGGGTGAAACCTTAAGATGGAAGTCATGGAACCAAAGGAAAAGGCAAATCTTATAGTGCAGCATACGCAAGACCTACTAGTTTCCAATGTGCTCCTCAAAATTTCAAGTGGCGGGCAAGTTCTTTTGGCTTGGCATACCTGCCATGAGGTATTGTAACTACATCTAAAATTGCATGAATAAGCTCTAGGGCATGATTTAATTACTTTAGAAAATGAACAACAATTTTTTGCACATTGGTGAAAAATTATGAATTAAAATGTAAGTGGTTCCATAATTTTTGGACACATTGTGAATTAGTTACAAATTTTCAGAGATGCAAGGTGTAGGGTGCTAAAAGTGTCATGCAGGTGATGCCAAAATTTGATGCACATCAAGAAATCACACTAGTAGTATTGAAACATGACATAAAGAAGAAGTTGAAACAACAAAATGTTTATCGAGAATCGACCACTTGTGAGTTGCCACCTCCACAATGCTATAAATAGAGTTGCACAATTTTCAAAATGGCCCTTAACTACACCTTACAATTGTCCTTGTGATGTGCAATATTTTTGGTACCCTCCTTGTTGACTTTCCCTTCAAAAATAGGGGTTGATTTTTTGGAATGTTCCATTATAGGAATATGGTAGAACCACCCTTTACCAACCACTTAAGCATTTTGTGCATGATTTGGAGTAATAGAAGGCAATTTAAATTTTCTACCTTATAGAAAGATAGAAGTCATGATGATTACAATTTTTTTGGTAATCTTCTACCTTGAATTGAAATTGGTATGAATTTTAGTTGTCAAAAGTTGATATAGACCCATCTTCAACATATAAAGCCTTCCATTATTGTTCATTCAAACATTACTTTGGCTCTCAAAATCAAGCGCATGTGTCATGACATTGATGGTTAGAAGATGGTTGGAAACCAAGATTTAATGGTTAGAAATCAATCACTTCTCTATTGAATTTCCCAATACCTATAGATTGGCCATGGGACTTGGTTGGTAATGGGTGGTTCTACCATAGTTATCTTACTCCTTGTGGCTTGGCTCACCCATTACCTGTGTTTGGGGCCAAGGTAGATTGACCCCCTCGCTCGTCCCCAAGGGAAAACTTTGAATTTTTTTTATTTGTCACACATATTAAAATTTGCAAATTTTGAATTTACATTTGCAATCATAGGCCCCAAATTAGCTTTTAGAGGTGTAGAAGATAAATTAATGAAGCACAAAATAGGGGGTCTTTTTTTTACATGCACCCTTGGATTGACTAAGGGGAGACGAGCAAGAGGGTCAATTTGGCTGAGCTTATAGTTGTATGACAAGCCTCCTTCGGGGATGGTTTTGCCCCCGTATTTTACCCTTGGAGAAACGCAGGAACCTTTTATGTGCTGCACAATTTTTTTTGGAAAATTTTGAGCTCATATTTTACATTCACCCTTCACTGGACCTCCGCAAGAAGCTCGTCATACAACTATAAGCTCGTCCGGTCAATGCACCCCGGCCGTGTCTCGTCTGGGCCCCTTGGCGCCCTACCGTGGGTTGCTCCTACTGTACACGCAGCCGTTTGAAGCATCACAGGGGATGCTCTAAATACCGGAAGCAACGAGTAGCCCAGAGTTGGCCACAAGGGCGGGCTGGAAGCAGGCCGCCTGGACGACACCGCGCGGTGGATTCGCATCTTCGATCGATGCCCACAGCCGCAGCCACGTCGGACGCCAGGCGCGTGGAACCCATTCATCACTCTTCCCATTCGCAGATATCTGCGCAAGAGTTATTGCGCCCTCGCCAGTAACTCCGATTCGCACCCGCATGGCATCCTCTCCGTTCTTCGCTGGACCCTGCCCAGCCACAATTGGTCACCGAGAAAGCGGACCAACTGGATAGCACGGGCCATGCCCTGCCTTCCCACTGGTACGCGTCCAAATATAACACCAGCCACTCCGTCCCGACCACAACTAAGTTACAATCGAGACCCAATTTACAAATGTCGAGAAGAATTACAAGCTTCCAATCAACACCACACGCCCCAATTCACCAATGGAATGAAAATTGAAACATTCAATGCACAGGATTTGGCCCCGACTTTCCTTCTTGGCCCAGATCAAGCCAGTGAGTGTGGCTGCAGCTGCTCACTGCAGTTGTGGACGGAGCTAGTGGCGTTCGCGAGAAAGTCAGTCAGTCCAGGCGGTCACCAGGCACAAATTCTCGATCACCACTGAAGAAATTCATCACCAGTGAAGAAATTGATTGATCTATTTCTATTCTCAGCGCGATATACCGACCTGCGTGGATTGCGATTTGGTAGCGTAATTTGTGCCAGTGAGAGTGTGGGGTTGGTGAGGTGCATGCGCGTTTGGATTTGAACTTGAACGTGAGTGGGTCTGTGAAATTTGATAGAGGATCTTGTTGTCGGTGTCACCATGGCGTCGACGCTTGTGTCGGAGTCGGCAGGACTGGTGCACACCTTGTCCCGGAGCAGCTTGTTCGAGGAGGTGACGAGCACGAGCTCCCAGTCGGTGCGGATTCCGAGCTCCAAGAGATTCCAACGGGATGTGGTTTCTAGGCGTTCCAGCACGCGTGTTCCCGCCGTGAGAACCACAGTGGAGGATGGCGTCCCACTCTTCATGCTGGAAGAGGCTTTCGAGAAGGATTTCACTCAAGATTACGTCTCTGAAGGCGGCGGTGGGCAGGAGCCCCAGGAGAGCAAGTCTAAGGAGAGTCCGAAGCGGAAGGGGGAGAGTAAGTCCGGGGCGTCGACAGTGCTGTCGGGCGTGAAGCTGGAGAATGTGAGTAAGACGTATAAAGATGCGACTGTGTTGAAGGATGTGTCGTGGGATGTGAAGAAGGGAGAGCGAGTTGGGCTGGTGGGGATCAATGGCGCCGGGAAGACCACTCAATTGAACATCATTGCAGGGAAGGTAGAAGCGGATTCGGGGAATGTGGTGAAAGCCCGGGAAAATATGAAGATCGCTTTCTTGAGCCAGGAGTTTGAAGTGGAGGGATCGAGGACGTTAAGAGAAGAGTTTATGAGCATTTTCGGTAATGAGATGGACATCGCTGCACGGATGGAGAAAGTGCAGGTTTGTGGAATGACTTACTCATCAGTGTTAATTTCTAGTACAGGTTTCAATTTTTAAGTCCGTGATTTGTTTTGGTTCGTCCAGGTCGTTTCCAAGCTCAAGCATCAGAGAGAGTTGTCAATGCCTCTTGAATCTGGGATCAATAGTAAAATATGTTTTTTCAGTAAAATCAGATCGTTTCTAGCAGTTGTACAGAACATCGTCAAGACGATTTTCCCATGATTCATGATTCATGGCGAGGTTTCCGTATGATCAGATCATATAGAGGTCTCCCCTAGAATGCGGACGGTAGGAATGCCTTTATACAATCATCACTACACGAATTACTGGGGAGTTTCTTTTTATGGTGTTTCTTCAAAAGTTTCTGAAGCAATCTAATTCTAATGACAACCCTGTTGAAAATGGCATAGATTGTTCTGCTACACAGAAATCCTTGCTTCAGTATTGAGCAAACAGTTTCGAGATTCTCACTGGTGATTGATTGAAAATTACGACGGGATAATCCATTTTTTTCGCAGGTGGCGCTTGAGAATGCCACGGATGATATGGATATGATGGCCAAACTCCTGGACGAACTCGACACGCTTCAACAGAAGGCGGAGGCATCCGATCTCTACACTGTGGACGTCAGTATCAACAAGATGATGCCCGAATTGGGCTTCACTGCTGACGATGGGGACCGCTTGGTGGCTTCCTTCAGTGGAGGCTGGCAAATGCGCATAGCGCTGGGGAAGATTTTGCTTCAGGTTTGGCTTCAAACTCCTCTCTTATCTTTGACGAGGGAAACTCTTTTTCTGCTTACGATCGATGCTTGCACTTACTGAACATACCATCAATTTCCAAAATAAGACTAAATTTTAAAAGGTAGAGACTCCTTTAACCATACAGTGCATAAGCGGCTTCATTGACCATGCCGGTGAGCTTGAATTTGTGCTAAGTGTGAAAACACTTCGTCTATAGGTATTCAGTTTTTTGCAATCGATTTTAGGTTAACACGGAATAAATATGCAGACTTTACCATTGCGCAAGTTTCTAGATTGTCGTAGGGAACGGTTTCACCTCTGTGATGGATGGAACCTTCCCCTGAATATATGGAGAATGGAGACTTTACTGCATGCCACTTGTGCAGAGCTTCGGATCTGTACCTGTCGGAATTTCTTGAGGTTTGTAATACCGAGTGTCTTAGCTCTGTCGCTTGTAAACACGTCATTTTAACGAATATTTCTGCACCAGGATCCGGATTTACTATTACTGGATGAGCCGACGAATCACTTGGACTTGGATAGCATCGAGTGGCTGGAGCGGTACCTGAAGGAGCAGGAGGTGCCGATGGTGATCGTATCCCATGACCGTGCCTTTCTGGACCAGTTGTGCACCAAGATTGTGGAGACGGATATGGGCGTGGCGCAGACATTTCCTGGGAACTATAGCGAGTATGTGCTGGCCAAGGCCGCGTGGGGGGAGGCGCAGCGCATGGCGTGGGAGAAGCAGCAGAAGGAGATTGCGCGCACGGAGGACATGATCCAGAGGCTCAGCAGTGGGGCGAACTCGGGACGGGCCACGTCTGCTGCCAAGGTGGGCAACTGCTTTCTCTGAATTATCATATAATAGTGCGTATGACAATAATTTACCGAAGTATCACGTTTATAAATGTTCAGCGCAATGAGAAAGATTACTGTATTGTACCAATTTTCACAAAAGTAATGTTTTGTGCTGACACTAATTTTCTAGGTGACGCTTGTCCCCCACACCCCCGGGACAAATAAGAAGACAAAGCAGTGTAGTTGTTGAATTCCATCTACCTCCGCCGCATACATCCCTCTCTCAAGACACGCTCTGGAATTGCACATTCCATGCATGTCCTCGATTGTATGAAAATTTGTTATAATGACAGAGGTCTAGAAGAAATAAGCTCCTTTCTAGTCGTTTAGAACCTCAGATGAACAACAGTTCTGATTTCTAGCTTTCTGCACTTTGATTATCATAATTTTCCGATTTTGAAACACGGCATATTTAGGAAGATATCTGTTGAAAGTCTGTCAAGTTTCAACACATGGGGTACTTCATTTAGGAGCCCATTTGAACCTTGAGGTAGTGTAATTAGAGAGGGTTTCAGAGTGTAGTTGAGTTCATCCCTTTAGTCGGTTGTAGAATTGTAAGGAATCGAGGATTGTATTGCTGAAGAGGTTCCATGAAATTCTCAAGTAGTTGATCATATATTTTGCCAAACAATCATACACTTATCAGGATTCAGAAGCTGTGCTCTTTTGGTGTTTTTTCCGTGTAATATGTTTGCCATATTCAAAACCAAACTTCTCCTGGAGTGTGCAAAACTGAATTCAGGGAACTGCCATAAACGACAATGGAATCAAAAAATATCAGGGGATGTGCACAGTAGTAGTGTATACAAGAAATTAAGAGTCTTGGAGGTCAAATTACAAGAATATTCTACTAATGCAGGTTGAGATAATTGTGATGAAACTTTGTGGATTGCAGCAACTAGAAAAGATGCAAGACCAAGGACAGATTGTAGAAAAGCCATTTGAACGGAAGCCTCTCAAGTTCCGGTTCCCCGAGCTGGAGAGGAGTGGAAGAACGGTGGTTGAGATTAAGAAACTGGGCTGTCGCTATGATGACAAGGTATGCATCTCCCGAAATATTAGTCTTGGAATCATCCGTGAATTCAAAATTCAAGTATATTTATTTCGCTGAAGCTCTTGAACATGGAAATTTACACATGACAATTTTTGTTTTGTTTTGTTTTGTTTTGCAGGTGTTGTTTGACAATGCACAGCTGCTAGTGGAGCGAGGGGAGAAATTAGCAGTTATTGGTCCAAATGGGTGCGGCAAGAGTACTCTCTTGCGGATGTTGATGGGGATGCAAAAACCAACATCTGGGGTGATATCTCTCGGAGAATACCGAGTCGTCCCCAACTATTTTGAGCAAAATCAGGTGACCAACCCCCTTCTCAATTTTGATTTCTAACTTAAATGCCCTTCAGTTATTCCTAACATTTTTTAGCAGCTGTAAGAATTTTCCCTTCTCTACCGTAGATAGCAACGAAAACTGACTCAAATATTTTGATATAAAGTTTGACATTCATTGTAGAGAGAGCATGCATGGCTCTAAGTGAGTGGCCATTTCCTGTAATTGTAAATAATGTAAATAATGTTATCAGATGGGTGCAAATTTGGTATTACCAGTATCCACGAAGCACAGCGCGTGCTTAGGTCAAAAAAAAAAAATTTGACTTAAAATACACATGATTTCAGTACTCAAAAGTGCAAAAAACAGCATGAGACACAATGTGAAAAAGCTTCTTGGTCATTTAGGTGTTAAGCTCTGGGATTTCTAGTTGACGTGAGGTGTGGATTTCTGTGGTGAGGGGTTCTAAGTCATTGGTTTAATGTGGGGCAGGCAGAGGCTTTGGATTTGGACAAAACAGTCCTTCAAACGGTGGAAGAAGCTGCTGAGGATTGGAGAATGAATGACATCAAAGCCCTCCTCGGGCGTTGCAACTTTAAAGCCGAGATGTTCGATCGAAAAGTTGCCTTCCTGAGTGGGGGAGAGAAGGTACTGAACTAATTGACAATCGATCTTGAGAATGATGTATACATTTTTGTATTGCTAGAAATTGTTTCAAGTGGATCAGAGTTCTTGAGTGCATTATTAACATAATGCATAATTGGGCAGGCACGTCTATCGCTCTGTAAATTCATGGTGACACCTTCAACTGTGCTAGTGCTGGACGAGCCCACCAACCATCTGGACATTCCTTCTAAGGAAATGCTGGAGGTAATATTTTAAATCCCACGCAAGTCTCCACAGTTTCTTATTCTTTCAGTTTAGCTCCTTAGTACCCGAACTAAAAGAAAGAGTCTTCTTTGGAAGATCAGAATTAATTCCATTAAATTCTAAAGTATATGTTTTCATTGTTTGGAATTGTAGGGTCTGCCTTCCGT
Source organism: Straminergon stramineum (assembly GCA_963920665.1). NCBI lineage: Eukaryota > Viridiplantae > Streptophyta > Bryopsida > Hypnales > Calliergonaceae > Straminergon > Straminergon stramineum. The sequence continues at coordinate 25,736,587 of OY987263.1, read as the reverse complement.
CTTTCTATATTTTTCATTCTTTTGGAAGCTTCCCGAGTGATTCAAACTCCCATAAAGATTGAAGTGACCAGTTCTGACCATTTGGGCACTTTAGGGTTAGCTTCGAGTAAGCAATGAAGCAGGATTAAGTTTGTTCAATTTGATAGCCATAATTTAAACGGTTTTGCTTGCGAAGTGGTGATGAGTTTTAGTAACAGAAAATGAGTAAGACCATCGTGAAGGAAGAGTTGTTGGGGGTATGATTGACAGTTCTGCTAACTTTGCCACATGGGCGTGTTGGAGTAACAAAAGCTTGTGCCTTCGCAGGAGGCTTTGAGGGAATACAAAGGTACAGTGATTGCTGTTTCCCACGATCGATACTTTCTGAGGCAAATTGTGAATCGGGTTGTGGAAGTGGCTGATCATAAACTCAGAGACTACAGTGGCGATTATAATGTAAGTGCTTCAGCTCACACCATTCTTGCTTACACGCCTGCCATTTGGATCTTCATAACCCGCTTAACTTGAATCCCTCACTTGATGGTTTTATTTCTTTTGTTCACCTCCAGAATGCCCATATCTTAGAAACGGGTTAAGGTAAGTCGTCCGATTTGTGTCACAATTCAGTTGCTGCCTTTTCTGCAACAGTAAATATTGCACATTCCAAATTTGGAAATGTGCACAAAGGTTCATAATTATGGCACAATTAGGCAGCGACTGAATTGTGGCACAAACAGGATGGCTTACATTTCTGGCAGTCTTTTGGTGGTGGTGGTGATAGTACCCTAAAATTCCTGTTTTTGACATGTCAGTGGCTCTCTTTCCTTCGTGCTCTGCAGTACTACTTGGAGCAGAATATGGAAGCTCGACAGAAAGAATTAGATCGTGAGGAGGAACTGGAGATGAAGGGTCCAACCGTGAAGGCGAAGTCGAAAATGTCCAAGGTAGGCGACCGGAAGAAACTTGCATATTTTTCGATGGACTTGGGATTCGGTACTAATGTGATGATTGTAATTCAATGTAAAATTGGATAAGCACAAATACCCTATCAATCTGAATCTTATTAAGCGTGTTTGGAATTAATCGGCTCTCTGTGATTGGTGAACTCAAGAAGACTTCTGTCAATAAATACATACACCCAAAAAGGGCTCTTCGATCCCTTTGAGAGTTCAGTAATTCTTCAACTTGCGATGCCCTTGACGGAGATGCTGGTGCACTTGTATTGCTGAGCTTGGTTGTCATGACCCCTTCACTTAGAGTCCCTTTGGATTGCTCATGTCGAGGCAAGAAAATCTTGTGTAACGAATGGTAAGATGATAAGCTTCAATGAATGATCTACCTCAAAGGGGGAAATAATTTGAAACCTTGTCATATCTGAATATGTTTTTTAAAACTTGCCACGTAGGAGCAACGTAATAGCGACTTCAGTCTTAATTCTCTTTTTGGTTGCTTGGATTAGTGTAAAATCTACATTGAACAAAATGAAGTATCACTGTAAATGAAAAATGCTATACCACCAATTTGCTTAGGAAGGGACGCTGAGAACTGAAAGAGTCCGACGAATTGACTTTCAAAGAAATTGTAGAAACAAGGAATGTACCTAATCATCTTGGAGGAGTCTACATATGATACTTTTTAGTTGACTACCTTGTTGAGAGGGTCACGTCCTTCCACTGCTAAGGTGTATATTAGACTTTATTTATTTTTTATTTTTTCTCAAGCTTGTTGGGTTGACCTGTCCAATGGCCTTTGACTTAACTTACATGAATTGCTCTCGCTGGTTTGTATGTTGCAGGCCGAGAAGGAGCTGCAGAAGAAGCAGAAAGCCCAAAACTTCTCCCAGAGTAAAGCGAAAGGGAAAGTGAGCAAAAACTCCAAGCGATGGAACTGAATTGCCGGACTTCGGTAGTCTGAGTTTTAGTTCGACCCTCAATTGATTTGCTGACAATCTCGATCTCACCAAGCAGTACTAACAGCTCTCGGAAATCTTTGGTGACAGAAAAGACCATTTTGAGCCTGTTTTGAATGTGTGATAATTCACCCAATGGGATACTCACATGATTTGTATTTGTATTAAGCTTCTCAGTGTTTACTGATTTAATTTGGATCTTAAGTAGCTAGTATTGTGGATAGGCAGGAATCAGTATATAGATTCATGTCGTGGTACGTACTGTAGAACTATTACGATGGAATGATTCATTGTACAGTACATTGGTTTGTTTTATAAGAGGAAAAAAAAGATTCACAAATTCAATTAGTATTTCTGCTTTTCTTCTATTTTTTAGCCATTTCTGGGTTATGATCTATTATTTGGAATCTCTCAGTTCTTCGTGTGATGGTTGGCTTTATTTCTACTGAAGTTGGAAACTATGTGATACCTGTTTAGTGCAAAGGAGAGTGTTTGAAATAAAATTGTATGAACTAGGTTTGCATCATTCTGATTAGGTATTGAAACTGAATCCACTTGTTCAAGTTACATGTAACGGCATCACGTTTTGACAAATCTTCAAATTAGATGATGTTTTTGGATTTGATTGAGAGATTCAAAGCCACAAAATAAAAGATGAAGATTAGTGATTTTGTATTCTTGCATCATTGCATTTGGATAAGGTGAGCACCCCCAAACTGACATTTTTTGTTATTGTGCCTAGTTCCTATTGTTAGACACAAGTCATTAAATCCTCCATTTGAAGGTGGGCCCAGTTGATGTGGCACGCAAGGTGGACCGTAGGGTCTAGCTATGACCTTGCAGTTGGTCGGCCCATTCCGAATGGAGATTGATGTGATACAAACCAACCGCTCCCATCACAACCCAACAAAGCAACACCACAACGGAGACAAAGCAAGTCTATCACAAACATTAAACAATGAGGATTTAAAGTCTTGCTCAAAGGACAAACACTCAACCTTGTCATGATCTAGACACCATGTACTATGATAGAACAAGACTTCAACACCTCTCTTAGAGAATCGACAACAAACAACATTAGGGTTTAGGACTTTAGGCCATTTGAAGGTGGTGAATGTAGGGCTCCAATGTGTTCAACAATTTTTAGAAACAGTCCATTGGAGTCAGGCATTCATGTTGCATTTCAAATTCAAATTGTCTTCAATTCCCATGTGCAGAATAGTTCAGCCCCTTTAACTCCATTAGGGTTTTGGGCGGCAATTTTAGGGTTTAAGAGGGGAGGGGGTTCTTCATGTAGTTCCTATATTCTCCATTGTTTGTCTTGTGACTAAGCTTCTTCATATCATGTAGAGATTGTAGTGAGGCTTAGGACAATGATGCATAGCCCTACTTCACTTGTGTGTTCAAAAGACATGTTCTACTTTGCGCACTTTTAAGTCCGTTGTATGAAGCCAAGTATGAAGCTTCATCATGTAGTATTTATTTTCTTCCTTACACATGGTTGATGACTTAGGGATGTAATTCTCTTGATTTACCGGTTCTAGGCTTCAAATTACTCTATAGTTTTGGAGCTTGTCCATGACAACATTGTCTCAATTACATTGCTCTTCAATTCACGAATACTTAATCATTCTATTGTGCATGGCCAATGGAGTTGGTTGACAATTGTCCTCGACCTAAATTTTAAGAGGAGAAGATTGATGTTTATGGACCTTATGATCCATATAGGGAGAGAGAACTTATTGGAGCATTACAAGATACCATGCAAAACCAAAATCCTGGACACATCAGAACTTTGATCTTCTTTGGCTTCCTGATACTACAATTGAGAAGGGTTCCTTCATTGAAATCAAAATTGCAATTATTCTTTGGAATAGATTGAAGGACTTTGCATAGGAACAACAACATAACCCAAAGTACTCTATAAGCTTCATTCGACATGTCTAGGAGATAAATACTCCAGGGGCGTTGGCATTCCCCATTGTTGTTACTAATTCAAATTATATAGTAAGAACTTCTAAAACTTTGTGCCCTCCCTCTTCAGTTTGTACTAAATTTCATTAATGACTTCACATCCATGTCTGTTGGACCTTGAAGGACATCAAAGAAACCAACTCCAATCTGTAGGACATCTTGTTTCAAGACATCAAGACTTGCTCTATACCATTGATTCTTACAAAATGATTGCATCTCCAATGTACAACCCCTAATCCGTAGAACATTCCTTCAATCATAGGGGCACACATTGTGAATTCCTACTAGTAGCAAAACCATGTGCCCAAATCAACTAAAAGTGTTGATTTGTATTCTATAGTTTTTAGTTGATTTCGACATGTTGATCATCAACACTATTTAGTTGATTTGGATAATGTTTTGTTATTGCTTTTGTTGATTTGGATTTTGCACATTGTTTTTCTGAACATATCGTCAATAAATTAAAAAAATTGACGATACAAACCAATTGCAAATGGACATGTGGATGGTGTCATATTTACCCTCAAATTGCCACCTAGGCCTACTCGGATGGCAAGCCACCTAGGCAAACCACATGGACATAGTGGTGCAAGAAATCAATCCTTGGACCTCAAGCATGGGAGTATAATCAACTTTGCCATTGTACCACTTCATAAACCTCATGCCTATATTGGGAAAAAAAATTTATTTATTTAGTTTTGTTTTGCATTTGGTTTAGTAAATCAATAGACTTTAGAAGCCATTTTCACACTCATAGTATGTCTATTTTCAATGAAAATTGGTAGAAGAGTTTTGTATTTTAGTCTAGTTTTAGTGGTAAAAATTCCAATTTAATATAAGATGTAACAAAAATTTGACAAGCATTTTACTAGAAGGTGGTTTGCTTACAATCTACATTTCTATAGTAATAAAGGACTTAGAATTTGAATAGTTTTGAATTAAAAATTTGAATAGTTAAAAATTAGAATTTGAATAGTAAAATTTTATAATTTGAATACTTAAAATTTGAAATTTAAATAATTAAAAACTTAGGCTTTCAATTTTAACTCTAAAAGGACCAAGTAGCTTTTTAGCCTTTTCTTAACAATATAGCTAGCACTTTTTATAATCTATTTACAAATGTAATTTGAATTTTTTTTCCTTTGAAATTTTTATACAACATGTAGTCAAGGGATAGTTTGAAGGAATAACCATTTTTGTAATTTCTAATTATATCTTTAAGTATTTATTGTATAATTTGTAGTTTTTTTCACTACACATGCAAATTCCAAATACACTTTTTGAAGAAATTTGAAATTGGTTTTTCAGAATAAAATTCTTTTGTAAAATTTTGAATTACTCCATTTTAATTAGCAAGGTGAAAGTTAGGAGGAATTTTAGTTTGAGACTAAGGATGGAACCTCTACACAAATATAAACTTCAAAGTCCTTTATTGAATTCAATGTTAATATTTTTTGAAAAAATTAAGAGACAAAATGAAAACCATTTACAACAACATTACAACCATTGGCATTGGAAATCTTCAATTTCATAACAAAATTTGTGACCATTTGACAATTTAAATCATTCTTAATTAATTTTTTGGTCTACTTATTACTATTTGGAAGAATGAATATGAAATATTTTTTGTAACAATTTTTTATATGTATTTTCAACTTCTTTCTTCAACATGAAATGGAACATTGCAAGTTGTAGGATCTATGTACAAATGTTTGGGTAAATAGTTTTGAATGATGAAATCTAACCATTTGGTACTAGTCAAAACTATTTTTAAAAATCTAAGCTTCATGATCTTACAAATGATAAGGTTTCTTGTCTTACAATATTGGAACTGTATAAAGCTAATTACAAGTTTAATCCTATGATTTAATTTATTGACAAAAAATTTAAAAGTAATAAAAAAACATAGAAAGATTTTAGCCTACTGTTGAAATCTAATATTTAGAAACAATTATGGGACAGCCTCAATATATGTAAGAATTATAGGAGTTAGATACTTTAAATTTGGAACTATTCAAATTTCATTAATATAAAATAAAAAACTCGAATATAATAAAATGATTTGCACAGAATCTGAATTAGATTTTGAATTTAATTAGAATTTTAACCAAATGAAAAATCTAATGAAAAATCAAAACATATTCTAGGAAAATTTGAATAGAATTTGAATTCTATATTTGTACTTTCCAAAAGATTCTAAAAGAATTCCATAAGATTCAACAAATTTTTGTTAATTTAGTTGTTTTATTATTCAAATTAACAAAATAATGTGATCATATTGTTAAGTTGTGCAAAATCAATAAAAAAATTGTGAAAATGATCTTTAATAGTATTTACTTCAACAAAAAATTAGTTGATTTGGACATCATTTTCAAGTAGGGTCCATGCCACCTATAAGACATGTCTATACCTACTTCATAGCAAGATGTTTCGTTTAGGTGTTTGGAAAGGACATCTTGTCCTCCTCTATACTATTGTCATATATTGTCATGTGGTACACTACCTTGTATATGAAACCTAGATGTCACTGAGATCTGAATTGCATGTATCTAAATAGGAGGTACATGCCTTACATCACATCAACAACCCGAGTACCATTGCTCTTTGGGGCTTGACACTACTAGAAATCCCAGAATTGAAATAACAAAAATCTAATTCAAATTTATTGTTCATTTTTGTTGTATTGGAGTCATATTAATTAAAAGTGCCACACAAAAATCTACCACTCAAGACAAAGCACTATATAGGCAACCCCCGCTAATGAGGTTTGAACCTTGGATCTCATAGTTGGAGGTCCAAGGTTCAAACCATTGCATCAAGGGTACAATTTGAAGTATAATGTGGGACTTTGAATCTTATTTATTCTTCCTCCACCACTCAAGTGTATGAGTGTTTTTCACCAAATTGGCAAAAAACACCCCTAGAAGAGTTCGGAGGGGAATGTGTACTACCTAGCCTTCCAAGTAATGGATTCCCAATTACAAGACAACTTATTATTTTTAGATGTTGTTCCAAACATCCTAAATCACTATACATTGATACCCCAAATTTAATTCACCATAACTTCATAGCTATTTTACAAAGATTTTAGCAACTTCTTGTAATGCATTTAATTTAAACCACAATCTTAACCTTTCCTAAACCTTCACAATATTGTCACAAAAGTCACTTCCATGCAATTGACATTAGAGGTCCTTAGTGATTAAATTATGTATCAAATTTTTCATGCCATACCAAAGTTCTAAGTAACACAATGAATCAACTTACATGTGTTTATCCCAAGTGAGAACTATTGCTATGGCCTAATTCCTTCAGTGAATACTCTCCTACCTTTACTACTTCATAAACTATATTTTTTCCTACCTACTTGTCAACACCCTTAGGAGAGGCAACCCATTCTTGATCACTCCCCCATTATCGCAACATAAGGTGTAGTAATTTCAATCAAGAGGTGATTAACACAATTAATGTTGGCACAATTTCCGGGGCAGCTATGGTGCATTATGATTGGCCTCAACACTCTCAATATTGAAACCACCCCTTGTTGGATTTTGCAACTAGCCCTTGGTCGGAAATAGGAAGGTGTGTATTAACAATATGGGGTGGAACAAAATCTTCAACTCAAAATCCATAGTAATTTTTTTTTGAGTAATAAAAATCTGAAAATTATGGAAATCTTATGAATTCTATTTCTTCACATGGGAAAATTTCCTGCTGTTAAAAACTCCCTTGCAGATACATGTATTTGCTTAAGTGGTCAGAAATGGGTTGCCTCCCCTAGCCCAAAATTTCCATCTTGACTTGTTAGGAGTTTCAGTCACACCAAAAATTCAGCACATTTAGGAAGGGAGAACATCCTCCCATTAACAAGCCTGAACAAGAAGTATTGGAGTTTTGATTTTTAGCCTGCCACAGTGCCACACCAACACAATCAGCCCTGGTTTTGGAACCTGGACCCTCCAATTCCTGAGCTGTTGTCGTCCTCCATGGGCCCTTGGGGTTTGTTCGTCAATGCTTGGGTTGGGCTACGCCATGGTCTTCTGGACCATTCGTCAGTCTTTTTTAGCTTTCCTTGATTTTTGTGTTTCTGCCATCCTCGTGTTGTAGGCAGTGATCCCAAAACTGGCTAAATTTCACTCAGTTGCTACATAATTTCTTCATGCCCTTAGTGTTAAATTCCAAAAAATCTTCCAAAAATGAACATTTGACTAATTTCCCTAAAGCAGTTCTGGGATCGATGGTTGTAGGTGCATGCCCTAACTAAAAGTTTCCTTCATTCGTCTTCTTGTGGTGTCGTTGTTAGATTCTGTGTCTTGGATTCTCACATCACTCCCTTATTGCCGATTTGCCTTCGGTTGTTGTCTATCTTTAGCTTAATTTAGCTCACCCCTTCTTGTATAGTTTCTTCAATCAACTCACATTGGTGCATTCCATTTGCTTGGATTTGGTGGCTTGGAATTTGTGGTGCCCATAAAAAGATCAAGTATTGGTCTTTGGTTATTTTATTGTCTTCCTAACTAAAACCCTACAATGATGACCAATGATGCTAGCATGTGAGCCTAGAAATGCGAGCCTAGGAGCCTTGAACCTAGGTTTTGCAAGCCTTGAGCTTCAAGCCACCCCCAACATGGAATTTCTAAGATTATTTAAAAAAAACTTTGAGTAGGTGGAAATTTTCATAAAACAATCATATTTTTAGAAAGTCTTAGTACTTGTGATCGTGGAAATCATAGGTACCCTATAACTGTGGAAGATCATTTGGTCATATTATTTTTGAAAAACTTCTAGAAACTCTTTAGGAAAAATGTTCAAACCATCTAATTTACTTCACTGAAGTGTATATTAACATATTCTATTTTAGAAACTAAGTATAGAATCAAAAAACTTTGCATTCCATAATAATTGTAGTATTATAGAGTTGTGCCATTGAAGGCCTTCCTAAACCATTTCTTTGGATAATAATTTCAACCCTCAAATCTCAAAACTATGTACTTAAAGGAAACATTGACAAACAAATCCAATTGTAAGAAAGATGAGAATTATAAACTACAATATAATGGTTTTCTTAGTACCTCTCAAATGATCGACTTTCAAAATTCCAACCCTTGATAGCAGAAGCTTCACTTCATTGAAGCTAAGGCTAGGGGCATGAATGAACTTGTCTTCATTCAGATTCATCTTGCAAAAATACATGAAAAGGTAGTAGAGGTGCTTGCAACTCATGTATTGTGGGCAACCACCAATTGCAGATACAACTATGTCAACAAAACTAGGGCAAGAGCATTCTAGAAACATGCTAATGGAAATGTGGTACACATTCAAGGTAGTATTAGTCCCAATTTCCAAACATATTATAGCTCTGAGCCTTGGAAATGGTAACATGGTTACATTGGCAATGTTGTCCTTCACATTTCCAGCACTTTCCCACTTGTTCTTATGTTCAGTTGTTGGTGCATTTGAAACCCTTCGAATATTTTTTTCCTTTCAACTTGTGGGATATTGATTAAATTTGTAGGGTCTTCATGTTCAAAGGTAGTTGGCTCAAACAATCTTAATGACGTGAATAGAGAACGAGGAGACATAACCTCATGTGCTTGAAGACAAAATCCTACATATTAGAGGAGAAGTGTCTCTTGCCTTGTTAGATTTGTACCTATGAGGATTGGCCAAATTTTTGGTAGCTCAAGCCAGTCCAAAATCCAAGGCCATTGGGATCCCATTACACATCGTTAGATGTCATTTGAAAAAAACAAGAAGTCAGAGATGACCAACTTATTGGAGCTATATACTTTCTTCCGCCCATGATATGTTGGAGTTGGAGTGATGTTGGAGCTAGACTGAGTAATTGTAATGCAAGCAAGGCATTTCTTTCTAGTACCATATTATTGTGTGTGGCATTTTGCAGCAAACTTGTGGGGAATTCTTGCAATGTGCCATTGTGACACATCACAATTTGATTCCATTATGGAGGTGACATGACGAACTTCTATAACATTTGTAGCAATTGAAGTTTGTTGTGGTACAAAAGAATGACCATGTGTAGATCTAGTTTGAACCCTTGGTTGAAAAAAATCTACCTTGTTTGGACGATGTGAATTACCATTAGAGCCAATGGGAAAATGTAATTTCTTCTTTAAACTTCCAAATACTTCTTCCCCCTTTAGGTGGAGGATGCGAGTGGCTATTTCATAGACACCTTCTAATTGATTCAACTTAAGCCTCCATCAACTTCTTTGGATCTCCACTTTGATGAGCAACTCTTAGTTTCAACTCTTGCTTCAAAGGCCCTGTCCTAGATGCAAATTTGTTGAGATAGGCTCGATAATTTGTCATTTGCATAAAAGCACATACACAATCATCACATGTTGCATATAAGTCATTCCAACAATTTTCTGATTGTTGCAACCACTTGTTATGAATTGTTTCAAACAGATTGCATGACGACATATTTGGCTCTTCTTCTAATGTCATTCCCTATATGTTTAAATTCCAATTGTCAAATAGTGCACAATCCAAATTGCATACCGCATACATTCTAACAATAATGATTTTGACAAAACAACAAAGACATACCATTTGCCAAAAACCACCCCATTGTTAATATCTAAAGTGCTAGAAAGCTAACCATAGATCTAGCTTCTACATCCCATCTTCAATGGCTGCTCCAGATGACAACCACCATGCTCGAATTGCAAGGCACCTTGTCTCCGCTTCTTCGCACGTCTTGGCATCTTTGTATTGCTTACAAAGCCAAATGTGTTGTTCTTGTAAGTTCAACTTGATAAGTTTTTGAGTATGCTTATGGAGTGAATTGCTCCAATGGAATACTAGACATGTGCCTTTGTGATTCTCCATGGGTATTTTGGAGTTGCCCAAGCTGAATACAATCCTCACTCCATTCCAATTTGCCATTGCATTGGCCGCTATGAATTCCTTGAAATTTGGATTCTCCATTCCATGATTCTTCATAAGAGCAATCAAGCACCTCCACTTGATAAAATGTACCTCTATGTCCTCCAATTGCATGTCATACACAACAATGGTCATAACCTTTGAATACTTTGGATTATAAACATGGCAAGCCATTGTTGTCCACTCTTTCACACATTTAACATGGTCGAACATCAACCATGCATTCTCAAGGTTACGACCTAGTTGCATCCGATGGACCAAATCCACTCCACTCCCATGCCCAATTGCAAGCATCTTGAAAATATACACCTTTTCCTTTCCTTGACCAGAGAATATTCTATCATGAATGTAGTCAATTCTAGAGTTGTGCTTCAAGTTCATAATTCTATCAATAACTCCACCTGATCCAATGTTCTAGAATGAAGAAATGATATTGCAAACATTTGGAGAACTCAAAATTTGAAATTTGTCTATAACCTTGTCAAGTGCTTTCCCTTGAAGCATCACTTTTGGACCCAACCTTTTGTGAATAAGGTAGCTCTCCATAAACTCCTTATTAGTTGCCAAAGCAATAGCTGAGTTTGTTGTTGTTGGAGTTTTTGACACTTCTTGCCCAATGAGCGTCAATATGTTGCTTAGTGACTGGTGACAAGTTCCAAGAGCGACAAGGTGAGAATGATTCCCTAAGTATATGCACCCTTGAATTTTTTCATCTTTACTTGCAAGATAGTAGATCCTAGCATGGCAAACATTCACACATGTGAGAGGATTCTTGCATATCCTATAGACAACCATACTTCCTATTGGAGGATCACTACCAACTTTGAAAGACTCTTTTGAACAACCTACCCACTCAATATCATTCCTTAATACAGATCTACACTAGAAGAAATCAGCGTTCACCTGAACAAAATTCAGATGACGCAAAATTTCATTTTTTGCCAAAAAACGCAATTTTTGCATTGGCCGAAACACAATTTTCTGAAAACTACGTTTCGGCCAACGCAAAAATTGCGTTTTCTGGCAAAAAATGAAATTTCAAGTCACCTGAATTTTGTTCAGGTGAACATTGATTTCTTCTAGTATACTTCAATAAGGAGTATGGTAGATAGTCACCAAAGTGATGGCACATTCATAGATATGGCCAACGAATGTTCATGTGACCTTGACGAAGGAAAAAGACATTATCTCAAAAATGGCCTCCTCCACCCTCGATACATAATTCAGGTATGCATACTTCAATGTTCCTATGTCAATTTGCATTTGTAATTAGTGCCAGCTATTTTCTATATTGGTACCACATCGATTACACTGGTATTCTTCATTTCCATAGTAGGTGATTATGCAAGGGGTTACATATGGACGAGTGTGTATGTTCAGAGTGTTTATAGGGTACTTTGAAGTACTAAAGACATTGTGAAGACTATACATGTAGTACTACTTGACAATAGTAAATGGGAATTATGTCTGGAACTGTGCAAATCTAAAATGATGAAGTGGCCGTGCAACTCAACTTATGTATTGCAATGCCCTGCCAAAGTGCACGGAGATAAGAAATGGAAAGTGCAATGGACATGTTCCATTGCAATACATAAGAGAGCGCAATACCAAGTGTCAATGTGCATCAGATTGTCTAAATAGGGTAGTCCAGAGAGGAGTCATGGTGAAGTTGGAGGTGAGAGGATGACTACTTCTACCCATTCTCCTTGTTTTGCAAATGAAATTATTGAAAATCATTTAAAACTGTACGTGATACTGCATTTGCATATAGGTTTTTTACATGGATAAGTATAAAGATTGGGGCATTCACACAACAGACTACCTATGGCGTGGCTATTTTATTTTTGAATATGCAGGGGAAGTAGTAACAAATGCAGAATTAATGAGAAGAGGTGATCAATCTAAGTATTCAATCGCTCTAGATGCTGACTGGGAGTCTGAGGCAAAGAAAGATGATGATTCCTTGTTCTGTATTGATGCTATAGTCATGACCAATGTCGCCCGGTGGTTGAATCACACGTATCATGAACTGCTATGCCAAACATACCCATTTTTCACTTGTGTCCATTTCAATGACTTTGTTGTAGGGGCTACAATATTGAATGCGCAGTGAATGCCGATGTAGATGTGGGGACACGAATCTCATGGCCATGCTAGTCTGGGTTAGCAACAACAATCCTTCTTTGTATCATGCAAGTATTTAAACCCTATATGAAATGCAATCATCATGTTGTGATTTACAATGTTGCCATTAACAATAGTTACACTCTTGAATGGAGGGTGTTCAATTGTAAATCCTTGCGTAGTGCTTTGGAAAGTGTAGTCCGTAACCATATTGACACATTTGATTGGAGTTTTTTTAGATGGCTTTTGTTGCAAATTGCGTTATCTAAGCAGGGGAGGAGTTGACTTGGGACTACGGCATAAAATTTGATGAAGACCCATCCCCATTCATTTGCAAGTGTGGCAGCAAGCTGTGTAGAGGAGCATGACTTGTGAAAGTCACTGATTCTATGACTATAAGGGAGTATGAAGCAAAAATTGGTGTACATGACATCATACTAGTGTCGAACCACTAGGTTAGTTGCAATTTGATCAAACAATGTACTATACATGTACTTATAAGTGCTACAAACATATTATTACAACATGGTGAAGTAGTTTGTGAAGATTAATGAGTACTACTATAGAATGTATAGTTTCTAGAGTTCCATGACTAAAATACAGAATGCAGAGCTTGTTAATACACTTAGTATAGCAACAAGAAAAAAAAAAAGTCCAACAATGTCTTGTGATAGTGCTCCTATATGTGCACATCCCTTCTATATTGTGTACAAGGAATGCTTTGTGACATTGAATTGTATTCTATAGAATAAATATATTTGAAGTAACAACACCTCATTCTTTCTTGTCTTGTAGAATTATAATGCATGATGGTACTGGATCATTAAGAAGTCCAACAACTTTGATGCGGATCATACAATCTAGAAGTTTTTTTCAATCTTAAACACGGAACCAAGTAAAATGACATTACATAGACCTATAGGCAATCCAGGGCACTATTAACCACATCAACAATTTCATCAAGGAGTGTATATACACGATGACCGCCTTTCACACGATGTTGTTGAGGAAGCATTTGAAATTTGCAGGTGAGGACTATGGTGGCATCAACGTGAGCAACTTGAGAATTTGATAGGTACACATAGTTTGGGAGGTCTGGGTGACCCCATTTCTAGTAGTATGTCCCAACAATGACAAAGTCACCAACTTCAAAGTGGCCTCCTTATGTGCAATCGAAATCTTTCGTCACAATTCATTTTGGATTTTGGCATTGTAGTATACAAAAAGATACACCTTCATCATTGTTGGGTGCTCCGGGGACAACAAAATTATCCCCTACTTGCACCAAGTCAGCCATATCATGCCCATTATATTCCCAGTCCCAAATGTCATCCCCTTCTTCAAATTCTAATGTAGGAAGAACAAAGTTAGCAGCATTGGGTTGAATCTTTAGAACTTTCTAAGGTTTTACATACAACTGGTTATCACAGTGGCTGAAATCATCTTCTAAGCAAGGACCACAAAAGCAAGATAGTTCTCTAACAAGAAGCTTCGTTGGGTCATTCCACTCAAGAGCAAATACGAAATGTAGTTTAGATGATCCGAGCAATTTGTCACAGGAATGGAGGTTTGTGCGGCCAACATCAACAATCCCTATGTAGTGAAAGTAACAGTACGACCTGTAGAAAAAGAAAATGAGAACATGGAGGGGCATATCAATGAGATGCAATTTGCTAGTGGTACGTCTTAAAACATGCACTAAAAGGTAGTAAAATTAGAAGAAGGTAGTAGGGTGAAATTATAGTGCAAATTATTGTATATTCTTAGCAGTGACAGTGTCATGTAAAACATAGTGAATTCATGAATGATGTCACATTACCTAACCGGATCTTGTGTGTTGGGAACTTGTCCAACCAATTTTGCATCTAAGAATGTCACATAATCATGAGCATTTTGCAGAGTCCTCTATGGATTCAGTAGCTACTCAGCACACAATGTTCTCTTCACCACAAGTTTAGCACCATTCCATTCACCTTTTCCATGTCCAAACCCCAAAAAATTCCATACCATTTCACACCCACTTGTCAATTAATGATGGATATCTGGACAAAGGAAAAAGAACATAATAAACAAGATTAGTCATTACATTAGAAGTGTTATTGTAGGCCATGCCAGAGGACAAATGTAGTCAATACTAGTACACAATAAGTACTATAGAAAGACTTGTCAGGAGTTCAACACTTGTGAATGTTGAAGCACTATGTGCATAGAGTAAGTGACTACAGGCACTCACCTTGGAGCAAAGTACAGAGCTTGGGACCCTTTGAATTGATCCGCACAACCATCACTAAAGACGAAGTGTGTGACTGTGTGGTGTGAATTTATTGGACGTGAACTAGAGACAATGCAACAAGAGACAATGTTGAATGAATAGTGTGTCATAACTCCTGTCGTTTGATATGTAGTAATGTGTCTCCTTCATAAGGTTGGTCAAGTCATCAGCATCCCCTAGTGTTGAATCAATATAGTAAGTAACTTGAACGAAAAGAGTAATTTGTATTGAGTTGAAATACATTGACTCGATTTCATTTTGGACTTGGAAAGTGTAGTTCTCTGCAAAGTCTATGTGGGAAAGAATTATATGCCGTTGCAAACACAATCGAAGTAGCTTGGCTTGATTTGTCTACCAACAGGCCTCAAAATTATGATGTATGAAACGTTGTGTAGTAGATTTGAAGAAGTTGAGGAACTCAGAGAACGGAGTACTATGGAAGATCTCTGTAATGTGCTTCTTTTCCCTACCATCTAGTGTGGATCCAACAACCTCGTAGGTAAATTGCTTCCACTTGATATTAAAGCCAGGCGATTCCACCCTCTCACGTGGGCACAACTTTAGAAACATAACACCACAACTGCTACATGCTCCTAGCAGACATTGTGGGCGATGGAATTTTGCATCGTCCACTTTTGGACACAACAGAGACTCCCACATTGCAGTAACACCGCCAAACCAACTATCTTCCACCCGGCATTGGCCACCATTGCCTAAGCTACAAACAACACATTGGCAATCGCAGTGGAGAACAAAGTGTGCACTAGTCAATGGATCGTGAAATGCATTAAGCACCTCCAACAAAAACAGTACCTCTACATGATAGCGACAGCAACATACATTACACTCCTTGCACTTGATTATGAAGAAAGGTCGCAGACGGTCAAAAGATTGGTGCATGATGAGGCACACTGGATGAATTGCAATGAAGCGATCATACAATTGCTTTTGCAAAAGAGCACGTATTGCCATCAATACCAGTTGAAATGGTAAGCCCACCACATGTAGCAAGACAAGAAAGTGAATAATGTGGTCCTATACGAACAAAACATCTAATAGTGGTAATACAAACACGCTAAACTATGTACAAATGTGGAGCTACATGAAGTCAAAACAATACTATAGAGTGCATGAAAAAGTACTATTAGGAATTACAAGTACTCCATTAGTACTTGAAGGTGGTAGTCATTAGTACTTCATAAGACCTCGAGTACTTTGAAAGACAAATGAAGTACTTATAATGGTAAACCAGAAGTGTAGGGGCAAAAGCAATTGAAGCCAGTAGTACTACATAGTAGATCATGCATAGAAGACCTACAATAGTCTAGGTGAGCCTAAACATAATGAAATGATGTGACCTTAATAAGGTTCCAATAGTACTATTTACAGAGCACTACTATTGAACAATATTTGTATGACTACGGAATACAACATTGTTGTTAGTTCACTAGTGAGACATGTATGAGCAATCCTTTTACATACCATTTTAAATGTTGAAGTCAAAAGGAGAATACAGTGTAGTAGTCTCGGACAGTGGAAACAATTAAGAAGGTACTACGAACCCATCATAGGAGTACTACGAAAGAAGACATGTATTAGCATACTAAGAAGCACTAGGTGGGCAAGATGTATAGTATGTGATAGGCACAAGTACAACATGTAGAAGTATAGAGAGTACTACGTCAAGTGACCTACTTCATGATACATCCAATTTGAAGTATTGGAAAATACTAGTGCAATGAATACAAAACACAACACAATATAAGTTCTACACTTCAATAATGAATTAAGAGAATACTTATAATACTAAAGGCAAAAGGAAAGGAATGCATACTACTTGGGAACAAAGGAAATGCTTTGGAAAATACTATTACTGCATCTAACATGTATTGTTTGGCAATTCTGGAGCTATTGTAGTGCCAAGTATCTAAGAGTGAAGCCTCAAAGCTAAAGGGGCAAATTATATGTTGATCACAAGTCGCCTATAATGGAAGGTGTACATTAAGTTTGTATAGACATTCTGTAGCGCAATAGCGAATTCCCGAATATGAAGAAGGAATCATACATGCATATTCCAGAAAGCAAGGTTTGAGAAACCTGAGTCTCCATGAGAAGATGTGCGGGATGTGTGTCATACACATTGCGACCTAAACACTTCCGTCGAATGTCCTTCCTATTAGGGCTGATTGGACTCTCTTTGGTCCACCAAGTCATGACCACGAACTTCATAGCATCAGAAATACCTCCTTCCATTTTCTTTTGCAAGGCACGACAAATCTGGCACTTGCTATTGTAGAAGCGTTGCACAAGTGTTCTATAGCTCCTACGACATTTGTTTTTTTCGTACTAAGAACTTGATGGAATCTACTAAAATCCACATCAATCTTAGAAACAACTGCTTCCAAGATTGAACGTTTTCTAGCCAATTTCCTTGAGCTCTGCAGTATTTTTGTTCACTGTAATTTTGCACAAATGTTCAATAAGATCTGACACTCAGATCTAGCATCCTCTGGACTTGGATAATACGCGGGTAGCAACGGGCGTACATGTACATTATTGAAAACCTTTCATAAGACAACAACACGGAGGTCTGCGTTGTCCAAGCGAAGCAGCTACTCAATCAAACTACTTGAAATGCGGTCAGCATGTCATTTCACCGTGCCGCAATATATAGCACGCTCATGACTTCCATCACTATTTTGCGCAAATTGGTTCTCCATCGATGCTCCATCTTTGTTGGAAGAGGACAATGAATTCCGCCTAGCACAACTGTTTTGTTGCCATTGTGTAACTCTACGACGGTGTTCCTCTAAGTGTGCATGACTTTCTACAGCCTGTGTGTGTGGACCCACACTACTAGAAAACCGTGACCAAATCAATAGAAAATCAATTGATTTTTATTGTTTGGGGCATTGTAGTGATTGATTTCACTGATTTTTGAACTTTTTGCAATGACCGAATCAACAAAACTTTTGGGAATCTAGAATTTTTTTGAAATTTTTTTGAAATTTTTTGAAATCTTTGGAATCTTGTTGGAATCTTGTTGGAAATTGTTAAAATCTATTAGAATCTTTTGCAATTTATGGACTCTACTTTGTATATTTATAAGATTTTGGAATGTTCTTATATTGTAGCAATAGGGCAAGGTTGGCACATTTATGCCAAAGAAATAATTTATAGTCAAAATCATGCGTCATGATTTCAAACCATTTTCTATTTAGTTTTGAGTAGGCCCTTCTTGATACAATATTTGTTGAATACAATTTTTGTACAAGATGTGAAATTTTTAATAAAATTGTGTTTCACTACCAAATTAATGCCTAGAATTTTTTTGATCAATCCAAGTTAAAATTAAAAAGTTATTTCTGAAAAGGTGATTTTTTTTAGTTTTAGGGGATTTCAGGCACTCATCACAAATGTATCTAATTGGTTTGAAATTCTTTATACAAAACTCTCAACAAGATTGTGAACATAATTTCTAAAGTTGAAAGGCATCAAAACATACAATTGTGACTTTCAAAACACCCTAAACATTTAAAACACCCTCATTTGGGCAACATTTGAAGCACAATGGTTGAAGTTCTATGTACTATGAAATTTTTTAACTTAATTATCATTCACAATTCTTTTTTTGAAAAACTCATTAGACTTTGGCGGCCATTTTGGCATAGTAGAATAACTTTTTTCAAAAAACTTTGAACTCGAAAAAGTTGGAAAACCAAGCTAAATTTCATCTTCAAAAATACTTTTGAGATTTTGAGACTCCATTCAAAAGTTATAGACAAAATTCAGAGTGGGGTAGCAAGGAATATTTTCTTTGATATTTTCAAACACTCTCTTTGAATTTTGTCTATAACTTTTGAATGGAGGCTTAAAATGACAAACGAATTTTTGAAGATGAAAGTTAGCTTGATTGCCTAGATTTTCTTAGTCTAAAGATTTTTGAAAAAAGTTATTCTACTATGCCAAAATGGTCTTCATAGTCTGCTGAGTTCCAAAATACCAAATTGTAAGTGTATATTTTAGAAACAAATACTTCTTTGTACATTGAATTTCAATAGTGGCAAGTTGGTTAGGGTGTTGTGATTTCAAGTGTGAGGTTCCGAGTTCAAATCTGGGTGGCAACTGCAGGTGTGTGGATTGGTTGTCCAGAGGCTTTAGGCAGCCAAAAAAAAAAAAAAGTTTTGATGCCTAAAATTTTCGGGTAGCAAAAAAAAAGTTTTTTTTTTTCATCTTTTTTTTTCATTTTTTATTTGACCAAATCAACAAAAAAAATCAACAGATTTCTATTGATTATTGTCTAGAACAACAAGTCCGAAACAATAGAAGATATCAATGCTTCTCTGTTGATTTGGATGCTGAATTTTCTAGTAGTGCTACTACACCTTCTCTTGTGCAACTTTCACGACGTTTGTACACCCCCGCATTGTCCATGAATTGGTACTTCAATTCGCCTTCAATGAACTGTAACGTATTTGCTTCTCACCACCACCAGCAAGACCTCCACAATAAGAGTCGCAAAACAAGAAGCTATCCCCATAATTTGTATTCTCTCAAAATTGGAAGTGCCATGCATTGAACCCTAAGTCGCCAAAATGTTGGAGGTTCCAAAAGTTGGAAGATTGCCGTCGATCTTCTTCAATTAGCATGAAGAGTTGTCACTGAATGAATAGTTCAAGTGCAAAATTCCAAATTCAAAACCTGTCTAGGACACGTGGACAAGAGTTCGTAGAGGTGGGCCCTTGTGTCAGTACTATGTAGTACTAAATAGTATTGTGCACTACTGCAGCAACGCAACCTCCCAGTTTTTCACAGAAAAGGCTTGTGTCTTCTTTTTTATTTCTAATAAATAAATTTTAGACAAATTAAAAAAATAAAAAATTGGCAATTTGTCTTGATCGAATGGTCATCACAAATATGTAGAAAAATAAAAGGAAAACCATTTTCAATGTTCAGAATGATGTGCGCAAGGGACCCCTGTTCGCACGCATGTGGAAGACAAAAAATAATGTTTTTTTAAGTGTCCTTTGGTGGGCATAGGTATGAATAGTGTGGGAATAGCCCACAAAAATTTCAAGTGTACATCATTAATTTTGGGTACTCCATAGTACTAAAAAACCCTAAACCCTAAGGTGTGACAAATTAGCTAAATTCAAAATTAATTACAAATTTTTTCTTGGAAATTTCTGAAAAATAAAGAATCTCATTATTACCAAGTTAACCATCTCCAATAAAATTTTCAAGTTCATCAGGTTCTATCTTCAAAAGTTATAGCGGAAAACAACTTTGTCACTCTAAATGTGATGCAAAATAGGACAAGTCTTTCTTGCAATCACCCAATAGTGCTAGTGAATACCAAGTGCAAGGGATTACCAAGACCTTCACAACCTTTAAGAACAACAACAGCCAAAAGTACCCAAAAAACACTATTCAAATATTTTTGTTTAAAACACCAAAGTTTCCAACATAAATTGGATCCAATATATCCAAATACAACAAATGGAGGTGAGTTGAGACTTGAGAGGAGAGGGGTGCTCTTTTATACTCTTTCTTGGGCACCCACCTCCTCTCATTCTTCCTATGGTAACCCTATCACTTTGGATTTTCATCCTCACATTCTAGGATTTTCACTTTCTACGATGGTCCGAAATCTAACTTTTGGAGATTAACTCCAAATTACAAAGAGATTGTGCCATTGGCTTCAAAAGGCTATTTTTAATTCAATGTACCTCAATCCTTTTTCCTAACTCCAAAATCTTAACAAAACCTAGTAGCACTAACTTAATGCCAAAACAAGGTAAAAATCCAATTTTTGGAGTTCGACTTTTTTTAATAGAAGGAACTAGCTTAGGCTCTTAAGTAGGTATGGGAGTAAAAAAATACCTATCTTCGACCTCATTCTACTTCTGTATGCTCCCAATCCGTTGGTCAATTCCACCGTAATCTTTAATTTTCATCGATTGTCAAATAATCTCACAAGTTTGGGCACTTCTGACTATCGCGATGTCCTAAAACTTATTTGGGCATCTTATTAATATAAAAGAAGATATTATAATTTTTAATGAGATTTTGTTGCCATGTGGGTAATTTCTAGGAATTTCCTGTTATAGGTTTTGGAGGCTCATTCTCCGGAAGAGCATCTTCTGACTATTAAAAAATTCCAAAACTTTTCATGGAACCTCTCATGAAATCCCATAATGCATATGTAGGTTCCTATTCTTACTCTACACATCAACCTAGGGGAAATAAAATCCACCCCCTCGTTAAAATCTTGGTGACTAGAGAATCTTTCACACCAAAGGGAATCCTGGCAAATTGACTTCATTGTTGAGTCTCTGACATGATTTCAACCTAACGTCACCCTCCTTCAGCTATAGATTCCTCTACAGTCCTGTCTAGGTGTAATTAACTCTTGTAGGCCAACAATTGGAATTTCATTATTTTGTCAATATGATTGAGAAACTAGAATCTATCTTTAGGAACTGACCTAAGGACCTCACTATGGTTTCCCTCAACCAGTTTTAGCTTAGATGTGTCACGTGCACACGGAGGTTGAGTCTAATTTGTCAATAACACATAACCTTTATATTTCCCACCAATAGTTGGTTTTTAACCTATATACTAGTATTGATTTGGAATATTCTAGCTATAATATTGTATTTTTAGACCAAATGCTATATTGTCATATAACATACCTATTTTGGTTCTACACTTATAGGGGGGCTTTTTGTATATAAAACTACACTCAAAATTATAGAATACAAAAATAAGAAAACAGTGAATCTTCGGTTACAAATTAGGGGCTCACACTTGTTTCAATTATTTTCTTGTGGCAAACCAATGATGGAATTTGAGTCAAGGTTTAAGTTATTTCAGTTCCTTCAAGTTCCTAAATTGCCTTGGAAGCACTAGGCTGATGGCTTTAGGTGGGTTATGGTTGAGCATTTGTATGACTTCGTAAAGCAAAAGATCAAAACCCTAGTATCTACTACTACTTATATCTCTTTGCTCGCTAATAAAATGAATCCTCATGATAACAACAATTAGATTGCAATATATACTTCCATGATGCAAAATTGGTGTTGTGTGCGTCTCCTTCTGTCAATTTCGAAGATGGATTCCAAAAGTGCCAATGTGAACAAGTTGACAACTGTGATCACTATTGCTTTGAATGATGGTGGGGGGGTCACTAATTTGGAGATTGTCAAGAAACTACTTTGCTTTGGCGCAAAAAGGGTGACTACTTTCTAGGGCCTCAAGTCTAGGGTCACAACATAGATCAAGGAGAAGTATGCTCCTTTTGCTACCAACATTTAGTGTTGTGCCCATCGGTTGAACTTGGCTTTGCAATCTCTTTCTTCTATGACAATGATGCACTCTATAGAAGAAGCTCTACCCTTGACTCACTCATATTTTGCTCATTCCTCCAAAGAAGGCAGTTGAATTCAAAGCTTTGGCACAACCACTTGAGTCCAAAGATCTAAAGTTGTTGAAGAACGTGAAGACTCGGTGGATGAGTTGCCATGCTCTGATCTGTAGGCTTTTGGAAAATACAAGGGTATTATTGCAATGATACTTGTAGACAAGAGTGATAGAAAGTGGGCCCTAGGCACCTTCCAAAACAATCTCTTTACATTTTACCTTAGTACTGACACAACCTTTCATAAGGATGAATTCTACACATATAACTAGATACTTTAGTGCTCTCACAAGCAAATCCTAATGAAGTGGGAGGCAAATCTGAACTTGCCTTATGAGGCTTTCACATTTGTTGTGGGTAGAGAGACATTGTATGCCCTGCACAATAGAGCCGTGGTTCATTGGGAGGGTATGCAACAATTGTTGCCATTGTCTAGAATGATTGCAAAGGTAAGTGCAGATTGCTTTGTGCAAAAAAATTGTGAAATTCAAATTGAAAATGCATTTTGTATGGCTTCTTGTCTTTCAATTCGTAGATTGCTTCTTTGTTTGGCCTACCTACCTCAATTGTTCTCCAGTTCTTGAGATAGAGGCTACACAGAAGCTCATGGACAAAATGGCTACTAGATTCCATGACCACGGCTTGATGGACGCCTTAGGTGTTGTTTACCCATAGTATTGGCTGCAAGGGGATTGTTCCACCATCTTCCGAAAGCATATGGACATCATAAATTTTTTTTATGGAGAGCCCAAGTGGATTGGGAAAGGTGACATCAAATGTTTTGTCCCGGCCATGCTAGATAAGTTCCTCTTGCAATTGGAACAATCTTTTTTCAAAATTGCCATGATTGTCAACGCACACGCGGCCATGGAACCACCTCCACTCAAAGCTCTTGCATGTCAAATGGTGAATCCCTTGACTGAGTTGTCACGAACTTTGGATGCAAACTCCTCACTTAGCAAGAACTTTGGGGAATACATCAAACTAGCACAAATTGCTATGGTTCATATTCTTGGCATTGTGTAAGATGAACCCACCTTCTTGACCTTATCATTACTAAATAACAACCTTTGTAATAGATTGGATCAGCACCTTAGTGTGGTTGTCAAAATGCATTGCCAAAACATGTATACTTTGAGAAACTTCTTGTATGATGATTGTTTCAAGCAGTGGCTAGTGTCTATTGAATGTTAGCGTTATGCACTCACCATGTGGCATAGTGTAGATGTAAGACATAGTGCCATTTGCAACAAGCAAGTGATAGAACATATAGGTGATAGAGTTGTGAGTGCACCTCATTTTTCCTTGTACCTAAGTTTTGGTTGTAATTCCAAGGAATGTTCCCAATACATTGTACTATTTTTATGGAACTTAACTTTCCTTTCTTCCTTACTATCAATTTATTGTGTAATCTTGTTTGAATACTTTCTATAGTTGGTTGCAGATGGAGAGTTTAGTAGGATCTTGAGGTAAAAAAATAATTCAAAACAACTTCTAAAGAGAATTAGAACAAAAAACTTTGTCTGAAATATACCCTTTGAGTATGTGGTGATGCCTTGGAACTAATTGTTTAACAATTCACACCTTCTACTCTTGAGATATTAAAAGAATTTAAAACAATGAAATATTGAGAATTACAACAAAAAACTTTGTGTAACCATATACCCTTTGAGTACATGGTGATACATTGGAACCAATTGTTCAACAATGCACACCTTCTACTCTTGAGGTAAAGAATGAATCCAAAATAACTACTAATGAAAGATTATATAAAAATTTAGAGAAAAATAAAAATAAAGATCTTATAAATATTAGTAAGTACATGTACATGTAATAATAATGTGTAGTGCACAAGATATTTATAGAACACTAAAATAAAATATCCTATAAATATTAACAAGTATATACACTTATAATAGACATATATAATGTATAAGATTTTTATATAGTTTTCTAATAATACATCCTATAATTATTAATAATTACATGTACATATAATTAATACTAGTGTGCCCTGTGCCATTGCCACAGTCAAAATAAAATTATTTTTCTAATTTTTTTATTCATAAAAACTTTGAAATTCCATAACTTTCACACCATAGGTCCAAATACCATGAAACAAAGCCAGTCGTTCCCAGACAGCACAGGGAACAGGCAATGGAACAACGACGAAATGGGTATGTATAGGCTTCAAATCTCCTCTAATGTTTGCATCGTCACAGACCTTGCATAATATTTTGAACGTCATCCTACATTTGTTTGGAGCTACTATCCGAGCTCATAACACTTGTTTTCAGAAAAAACAAAACAAAATAACTTTTCAAGATTCTTAGGCATGCCACTACAACATGATTCCCTTCTACACTAGACTAGACAGCTTAGTATCTCAAATATGATTGTCAAGTTTTTGGACCCATATGCTGGATTGTCTTGGATATTTTCTAGAATATTGTGTCTAATATCCTTCTTGTTGCATTATTGCATAGCTTTGGATAAAAGGCTCCATACATATACTAGTAACGATAATATACTAGTAATAGCAAACTTTTCCAACCAAGCACAACTCCTTGAATTCAAAAATCAATCAAGAAATTTTTTCTTTAATTAAACAAAATCGTCATTTCCTTGAGAAACATCCTTCAAATCAGATCTTCAAAAAGGTAGCAATTGAGGGTTTGTGCCTCACTTGCATCCATGCCACAATCCAAACACTAAGTTAGAACCGTGACGTATGCAAGGTGTCTTCAACACTAAACTAGTTGTTATCCATTTCACAATTATAAGCCAAATTAGTTCCTTAGGAAGAAAATACAAACCCTTCTATACATTACTATCTAACCTTTTCACCCATGCTAATATCCAACAAGAAACTATGCTTCAGCTGGTGGTTTTGTGAAGTTGATTTGTTTCGATCCTCCCTACGTTTGCACTAGTTCGCACATAGCTTTTGTTTTTGCAATTGAACCCACTTACATTCCAAGAAGAAATCAAAAGAGAAACTATTATGTGCTATGCTTCTCATGTCATTTTTTCCTTTGTGTTTTGCCTTAGGATGGTGATAGTCCTTGCATTTTGCAGTGTTTAATTGTGGTTCTGGATGCTTCAATAGCCGTTATGCTAATTGTGCACCATATTGTCTTTTGAGTTCACAATATGATGCTCCTTCATTATTTGAACACTTACTCCTTGACTTACATGGTTCTAATCCTTGTCAGTTTCATGACACATGTACTATGTGAGGAATTAGTGGATCGATCCATTGGTGTCAGGACAAAATTTTTATAATTTCTTATCCTTCCATTCCCTCTTGGATGTGTTCGTGATGACCTAGTCATTCCTTGCTTATACTTTCACAAGTCCTTGTATATTGTATACTTGTATGGAGTTCTTTATCTAAGTAGTCTAGTATTTTTCATAGACAAACAACTATCTACTTTCACATATGGATACGTGTTAGATAATTGGTAAAGCTACTAGTACATAAATTTTCAAAAAAACATATTGCTCGTTGTTCTAGACTAGAGAGAGAGAGAGGAAGAGAGAGAGAGAATATAACCATATGGGCTTGTACTTCACTTGTCTACGATCATGTGGTAAAAATTTCATGAAGTTTGACCATACAAATAAGAAGATATTACCATTCAAAGTTGGAATTTTTTTTTGAATCCTAGTCTATAATTTCAATGACTTTGACCTCCATTTGTAGAAACTTTTTGCACTAAAAACTTTCAATTAAAAAAAAGATATATTGAAAAATTGAGTTGAAAGTCTAGGGAATTTTTTTTTTTTTAAAATACACTTGATTTTCATTCTTTAAAGAATTGTTAAGTTCAAGTAGGTCCAAGATTGAAAGAAAAACTAAACCTCTAATAGCTCTAAGATGGTATTGAAACACTATAATCCCAATGGTCAAATTATTTTAGCAAGCAAGAAAGCTTACCCTTGTCAGACAATGTTTTTGAAAAATTATGAAAATTGCATTCATAAATGAATCCTATAAGTGATTTTTTAAAGAATATGCTCTAATTGCCCCAAAAATAAGATTTTCTGTAACTTTCATATAACAAATCCAAATTGAATGAATCAAAGCTTTCCATAAGTGTAAAATTACAATCTATATGAAAAAAAATTCAAATTTCTTTTTGTGTAGAGATTTTTGTTGCTTTACCTAAAAAAGAGACTATTTGAGCCATAACTTTTGCTCCTAGGCATTGAATGAAATAAAAATTATATCTCCACAAAGCTACTTTGTTTTTCTATCCTCACAAATCTTTTCGAAAAATCATGATGAATATTGAGACCATAGGAGCCTACCCAAAATCCATTTTGTTCCCTCATGGGACAATGGGACTTTAGGGGTTAAATGATTGTTGGATGTTGAGTGGAGGACACTGAAAACAAAAACTTCTTTATTGATGGTTTATCACACATCTTTTGTCATTGTTAGTGATGTCGACTATGCATAGTCATATTGTAATAAATGATCAAATAATGACTTTGCAAAAATTAATGACTATTGAAGAACTCTCTTAAGACAATTGTTGGGACAACATCGAAATTTTTACCAACTAGAATATTTGTAATGCCAACTTGGCAAACTTGACTAGGATTCATTGTAGTGTAGTTCTTGTATAGTCATTGTTTGCCACTCTTTGTGGTTATAATGTAGTCATTTTTTAGTCACATTGGTTAGACATAGAAATAGTCATATGCCACTAAGTTAATGGTGTTTAACATGTGGCAAGTCATGATTCAATCTCAATGACAAACAAAAGGCTCTGATTGTATCTTTCTTAGGTAGTAAACTTTAGGCTACATTTTAGGTCATTCACCTTTCCACTTCTATGGCAGCTAACAAGTGGCATGGCGAGATTACATCTCATTGATTAGTCATTGCTTTGAGTTATTGATTAATCCTTGATTAGAATGTCGCCATTGATTAATCATTGATTAATAATTGATTAGTATTGTCATTGATTAGTTATAGTCTCGTCATAGAATACATTGTGATGATTGTGATGTGGTAGCTAGAGGTTGTATTTGTAATTGCAAAAGATGAAGGGTGAAAATTTTCTCTCTCTCATTTATAGTTAGGATTTAGGTCTGCTCCCTCTTAAGTCCAACTTTTTCTTCTTGCTTCTTGTTCATCAACCACTTCTCATTTTTTCATCATGTTTTTGCCTCAAGATTTCTAAATGAGGGTTTAGATCACCCACCACCTCTAGAGTGAAGTAGTTTACATTTTTCCTACCTTTTTCTTTTTTTTCTTTTTTGGTCTTTTGATGTATATTAACTTTTTATTATTTGTTGTTTGTAATCTTTTATGGTTTTTGGTTTATTGATTTTTATCTTCTTGTTTTTTGTTGTTCACCCTTCTTTCTTTCTTAGTTTCATTTTTTCTTTCTTTCTTTTTTCTTCCTTTTTCATTAGATGAGTTCTACATGTGAGTTCAAGTGAGTTCTATAGTTCCTTGTGGATTGTTGTAGGTGAGATCAGGTAGTTCAATTGAACTCTATAATTTTGCATCAGAAGAGTTTTAGAGCTCCTTTGTGATTATTGCTTTATTTGGTTTTGTGATGTTTTTTTGTAGTAGATATGCCTAAATCATTTTCAATTGGTGTTTGGCTACAGTTTTAAGTGGATCAAGAAGAGTTTATGGGGGGAAAAAAGTAGTTTGAGACATAGTGCATACTCTATATAACATAGAATAGTTATATAAACAACTACTTGAGTCACTTGTTTCAATCACGTCACAATAAGATACAAGACTCATACATGCATTCCATTATTGTAGTCATTGTTGTAGTCATATTCTAGTAAAAAAATATTTAAAATGACTCAAAAACAACTATGTTGAAATTCTCTTACTTCCTCTTTCTATAGTCGCAATTATAAAATAACTAATGAATGACTATAGTATTCATACATAGAACTATTGCATAACCAAAATATAATTGACTGAACAATGACTATCATACAATTTCTAATGATTACCAACATATGAATGATTGAGCAATGATTGTTGACCTTTTTGCCACTTTTAATTGCTTATGGCACGTCAAACCTTAATTTGTCTACGGAACTTTCTATGTCAACAGCTATGTCAAAAGACACATGCCACATCAACAAAGTCCCATCATCAGCTCAATCCATGTTAGCTATTATGTCGGACAACAAATGCCATGGTAGTCATGCCCTATCATTTGTTGTATCTAAATCAACAATCTAGTCAGTAAACCAAATGATGGACTTCCACATCAACAATTTGATGATAAACAATTGCAACTCCCTTGCCCTAAATGACTCAAATGTCTCAAATAACTTGCCCATGATAACTCAAACTCTAAAATCTTTGTACTAGTCATTTTGCACTCACATAAGTTTTAAATGATTGAAATCTAGTTTTGGAGCCTAGTTATAACAATCGTTTTTCTACTAGTGAATGATACATATTTTGGTGAATATGTTTCAGTTCCATCATACTTCAAACATTATAATGCCCCCTTATTAGTACACTATGTAATTCTACTTTGAAGATGACATTCAATTAATTAGAGAACATCCATACTAAAATACATCTAGCTATGTGCTCATAAGATTATTGAATAGTGATGGATGCAATTCAAAATCAACTTTCACAGGCAAAATATTATGCTATGAATATTAGTTGGTTGAAAAAGCCTTTAGGAAAATTGACAGTTGACATTTTGAGATAATGAAGAAAAAATAAATGTGAGATCTCCAATGGGCTTAAGAAAAAGAGGTACTTAATCCTAAAAAGATACTTCGGGCATTTTGTATTAGATGGATGACTTTCAAGATTGTTATAGTAATAAAAAATGCACCAATCCATTAAAATATTAAATTGTTTATAGATGACCAAAAGTATTATTTTGTGAGCCTTGGAGTGTGAGCTTGTGAACCTCAAATTTGTGACTTGTGAGGTATTTAGTTTCTTCTTTGGATTTTGGACCTATGACAATGGCATAGGAATTTAGGATCTTTATAGCTAAAGAACTTAAAAGAATATGTCAATTGGCTTGAAATAGGATTGGGACTCTCCAAATGTTTTCCAAACACCTTGTCTATACACCTTGTCCATTTTTAATTTTTTTTCCTTCTTAATTGTAACTCCATCACCCCTAGGGAATCAAAGACCCCTCTTGGCACCAAGATTCCTCTTGAATGGTTTTTTTGGGGGGGGACTCTAAAAAACATTGAATTTTTTTCAACATTTTTTTGGTCACAACTCATCAACCCCGAGGGGCCCCTAGAGAGGTTTGGAGTTTGAAACTTTCAAAACACTTTTGTTTTCCAAATTAAAATTTTAAATTTTAAATTTTGAAAATAATTTTTTTTGTCATGACTCCATTATCCCTAGAAAATCCTTTTGATCCCTAGAAGTCCCTAGTAGGGCCTAGGGTTTAGAACTCTCAATTTTCATTTATATATTTTTCTTTTGTATTTTTTTTGCAACTCTATCCTTCCTTCCCCCAAATCCTTCTTGGTACTAAAAGCCCCCTTGTAGGATTTGGGGTTTGGGAATCTCTCTTTTTTAGTCATGAATCCCTCACTTTGAAAGGCCCATTCAACTTTTGGGGTTTGAGACACCCAAAACATTTTTCTCAATGTGTGTTGCAACTCCATTACCCTCCAAAAACTCTACGTACTAAAAATCCCCTTCAAGGAAGTCTAGAGGTTGGGACACTCTAAAAATTTGCTCACCCCATGGATGGTGCCTACTTTATGTCCAAAATATTTGATTTCCTTTGGAATTCCTTTGGGAGCTTGAGCTTGAACAAATATTTTCATGAGAATAGAAAAAATAAGGCTTTGGTGGGTTTAAACTATCACCCATCAACTTGCCAAACTAAGCGAGGTATACGTATTGGCCACTCTTCCATGGCCATAGATCTCGATAATAGGGCTAATGTTTTATTATATCTCAACTTTTCTCTCTATGGCCCTCAAAAATTCAAATCTTTTTTTAGTCGACACTTTGGACTCCAAGGCTTGTGCTCATAGCTCTTAAGCATGCATTTCAAGGCTCATAAACTAGTGTTGTTGATAGATGACTATGTTAGTGATAAGTCTTGTCAATTCAAAATAAACAAGAGTTCTAATGTCAAAGAGCAAGAACATAGAATAATGATAATATTTTCTTTCTTAAAATTACCTTTTCATACATAAATTAATTTTTCTTACACAAATAAATTTTTCCTCTAAGGATATAGGTAACACCCCTCCTTCACTAAGAGATGTGTGCCAATTATTTTCACTAATTACAACTCAGTTTAATGACAATTATTAAATAAAAATTATTATTATTATTAGATCACATTGGCAACTAAAGAATTCCAATTGTAGTATGCATTATTTGGACATTGTATGAATATAATGTGAATTTTCAAAGTATTGTCTCTAGGTGTACCAAATGGACTCAAAAAAATAAACTCTCTTAAACTTTCATGTTTTGATAGTGTATATCTTATGTAATCAATATCTAGAAAAGAGTGACCCTTTTGGTTTAAATATAGGTGTCACATTTTTGGTTGTATTGATTATAAGTTTACAAACTTTATTCAATGATATTATGTTCTAGAGCTCCAAAATTTGTAAAAATTTGTATACTTTACAAATAAATTCAAATAGAACAATGATTCATCTATCAACAAAGCCTCCAAATCCAAAATTACCCATAAGAGATGTTTGTTCAATTAAAAAGGTCAAACTTATGGAAAGAAAAACAATCAATTCCAAAGGAACCACAATTTCAAACTAATATACAAAGTCCATTGTGGACCCCATGGGCACTATGCATATTGGATTTACAATTTGGGAATTACAATTATTACAATTAGTGACACTTATTGAAATTATAATATTTTGTTAGCAAAAGAACAACTACACAAAGTATGTTTCACATGTATTCGGGTAAACTCACTTTTCATGTAAAATATAAATCATGGGCAATCTAAACTTCCCATTGTGGACTCTAAGAGGGGACTATTCTTCTCCTTCTAGGTGATGATGTAGATCTCGTAATTCCCTAAATGATTCCAAGGATAATCAATCATACCATAAGTCCCTACATGATTCAAATGACAATCAAAGAGTGCCCCTTAACCCCAAAGTGCCTAAGCCTTTCCAAGTGTATTTTGACTATGAAAAAAGAGCATTGGCTTGTCATTATCCTCAATAAAGCAAATTGTGTTTCTTTCGAAATCTAACCGTATAGATGTTAATAGAGCTTGTTTATTAGTATGCACACCAATTTTGAGTTCAAAATTTCTTAGGAGTTGTGATATTATACCAAGGGAAATGTACATTTTTTATTTTTAGTATGTTGTCTTTGTCCACAATGTTTCAAAAATTTGCATATAAATGTTTTGGGGGATTGGAGGTAACATGAACAACTTCAAAGAGTGTTAGCACTAAAATACACTTCCAAATAATTTAATTTCACATGAAAAAACATCAAACTCATTACACAATCCACCTTGCAATTGTTGAAATGCAATTTTTGTTTTTAAGTAGAAATTGCAAATAGCTTCAAATAAACA
The DNA here is from genome assembly GCA_963920665.1 of Straminergon stramineum. Classification (NCBI taxonomy): domain Eukaryota; kingdom Viridiplantae; phylum Streptophyta; class Bryopsida; order Hypnales; family Calliergonaceae; genus Straminergon; species Straminergon stramineum. Next base: position 25,704,434 of record OY987263.1, on the reverse strand, counting down.
CTTGCATGTTGAAATTTTAAATGGTGAAAACCATGAAAAAACTTTAAACTTTTCATTGGGACCATTCTCAAAGTAAATGGATAAGAACAATTTCTTAGATCTCAAATCAAATGAAATTGTCAAGCTTGGCATAAAGTCAGGAAATGAAGTAAAGTTAGCAAGCTTTACACTCCACTTTTAGTACACATACGCCTTTGAACACCACTCAATAATTGAATATGTATTATTCTCAATGAAAAATGAAAGTTTTCCATGGCTAACCCTCAAAACTGGCCGAAAAAAATTTTAAACCGGTCAGAGGAATTTAACTACCCACACAGAAATGGGCCTGAAATTACAGATCGACCATATGTGGTCGTGGAGGCAGTTAGGGGTTAAGATTAAGGAGTAAACTTGTAACAACAATGAGGGCCAAAAGTGTCTGACGGATGACTCCATTGATCACTATAGAACAAAGAACAAAGAAAATACCTACTGATGCAATAATTAGAGCATTTTAGTAACTTCCTTGGTCATGGGGGCACATCCCTTTCAAGATTAGGAGATCAAAATCTTAGAAACCCACGTGGTGGCGTTCACTGAATTTTACAAACTGGTGACTTCTCAACTGGACTCCAACCAGTTGGAGCACAATTCCACAGTCCGGGCAATTTTCACATCAGGAAGCAAGAGAATGAAACTCTGTCCTGGACTAGGGATCCGCAATGGCAGGGGTCCATAATCGGTCTACTTACCTCACTGGCACACAATACAAGGACCCCCTTTGCCTCCCCCATCGAAACCATTTAAGCATAAAGCCATACAATTCACCAACAAGTACAGTCAGAAAATTGCGATTACATCTCCACCAAATAACTCTTACATGCTCAGAAAAATAAGGGAACGCAAATCCCGGAACCTGGAACCACACGGAGCCCATTCAATGACCTTACTCAAGGCTAAGAAGAATACAACTCAACCAACAGCAAGTGGAAACTCTGGTACCCGCTTTTCAATAAACCCGTCCGGAATGGACGCGAATCCTAACCTTCCCAGTCCCCGAACATCTCCTAGAACAGTGTACACGACGGAAGTTCGCAAAGCCTGGAGCTCACCAACATTCTGAATGACAACCCCAGGTGTTCTAATCAGGTGCCCCTGGCTTCCAGAGAACGGAGGACACGCCTGCAACAAGCCCTCTCCTACACCTCATGTGGATGGGCCACTGTACAGCCAAAAATAAAGAACACAAATGGGCTAATAATAAGGGCGGTAGCGCATCGGCCTCCTGAACCGAGGGACCTTCCTGCACAATACAAAAACTCCAACACATCAGGACCAAAAAAAGCAAGGCACGGCTTACCAAATGAAACGAGACTCCTTATTCACGATCACCCTATCAGCTGCAAAAACAAAGTCCTCTTCGGAGAACATGATGCACATTACACATACGATGACATACGACTTTGCCGGTAGTTCACTATCACGATGAAAAAACACCGACTCAGAAAAATTCAAAATAAAATGGAAACAAGCAAACTTTGAACTCGGTATGAAATATGCACTCCACAAGTCAGAATGGAATCCACGGAGGATACCCACCCAAAACCATAGGGAGCATACCCATAGGGAGCTGAAAAGGGCCTCCTCGAGCGGTACCCATAAAACGGGGAGTAGGGTCGACCCCGATAGCCCTTCATTCCGGGAACATTGGTTCGCTTGGCCGTAACCTGACAATAGTCCAAACACTCCGCATCAGATGTAGGTATGGAAGGTATTCAAGAAAGAAAAGGGAACGGCTCGCTGTCATGTTCAACATTCGAAAGCAGTGAAGAGGTCCTCACGAGAAAATCAAAATACGGCAATGAAACAGGTTCATGGAGAAAGATTCTCCAGACGAGAGAAGGATAACAACCTTCAGGGGGCGATTATGCAACTCAGATTCGCTTAAAAGAATGGCATTTTGAACTGCCTCCACCTCCAGAAACTCCACATATGCAAACCTGCTTGCAAAATAAACAAGAAGTTAAAACGAGAAAAAACTAATCGGTCATTAAATAGATTAAGCGGGTAAAACACGTCTCCACTCTGCCGCGGAATTACAAATCCAATGTCGAAAATTCTAGAACCAACCATCCCTCCTAAGGCCCGTGAATTAAGTAGATTTCATGGCCTCATTGCACGCTGTTCAATTCACAAAGGAATGAGAAAGAGCCACTACCCCTTGGGCTGACCAAACTTGTCCGTCAAAATCGTCACGCGATTCACTGTGCCACAAGACTGAAAGTGCTGTTGGACTTCTTCTGGAGTGCAGGAGTAATCCACCTGAAATACACAAAAATCAAAATTTGAATAACTCATTCAAACGGTCACCTAAATTCTGATTCTGCTCCCGGAAACACAACAAAAAAATACCGACAGAAAATCCATAATCCAGAAGCATAATCATGAAAAACAAACATTCATAAAACAGAAACTGAAAAAGTGAACGAAAAAAAGGAGAAATTACATTGCCAACGAAAACGGATCGAGCATCCGCTTCCTCTCGGTTGGCGTGGGCTCCATTTGCAAGAGCTGGGTCTGCAAAACCGATTCACAACCGGATTATGGATTGCGACACCATATCCTAGAATTGCAGGTGACGAGTGAAAAGTGCTTCATTGATGCTCAGTACAAACATCCACAGCACTGGAATGAATTCCGACAAGATATCAGAGTTACGAGGAAAATTCTAAAATGAAAAGAAAGCTCAAACGTCAAACATCAATCCGTCAAAATATCGTACCAACACGAATGTTCTGCAACGCAGTCTGTTCGTACTCTGCAAACAAACCAGGAGGGGAGAGAAAATGAGAGAACACGAACCTTGACTGCCACCCATCTCCTTTTCAACCTTCGCTTGCATGTCACGAAGCGCAGCAGCCTCTTCCTCCATCTCCTTCAATCGCTTCTTCATGTCCTCTAGCTCCTGAACGCCTCGGAATTGGGACACGGAATAGTTAGGTCATGATCCTCGTCCAGTACAAATATGCTAACAAACTATTTCCAATGCTCATGAAACATCACCTGTAACTTATCTCACCTAGCCGAAAACATTTGCAGAGCGCTCTTTCACAAGGGCTTGGAGTGTCCATCTCTAACTACGAAATCTGGTCACCTAAGAAACGGTCGAGACTAATCCTAGTTCGGACGCATTTTCTTGGCCTAGAAATTCAGGATAGAGTAATGCTCAGGTGACTCCCAACGCAGGTTCTACGGAGGGAATTCACCAAGAGTGCACACTTGACGGGTTGGGGGCCCATGGGCAGCAGTGGTCCCGTAATTTGGAATCCATAAGCACTAAACCTAATTTAAAGCCTGTCTTCTATTCAGATAAAATGTATAAAGTCGCGGCGAAAGCTTAACATCCACTGAAAATTTCCAAAAATTCGGATACTCCGACGAACAATAAAATTTGCAGAAAAAGTCCAGAATGCGCACCTTAGAGGCCACTTCGTCCGTGGCAATATCGTCGCCCTTGAGCAAGAGGTCATCAGGCTCCCCGTCGGAATCCACTTCTAGGTCCCCCTCCACTTCGTCGGGAATATCACCCCCGTACACCTCATGCTCTTCCTCCATAGGAACCCCTGAATCACAACGCCACTCCACGAAAACCCTGGAGTGGAGGGCGCGGGAGGGATGGACGAGTGCACCAAAACCCTAACAGGAATTTAATGCAACCAAAACACGGGCACAGACGAAACAAAAAGAAAGCGGCGGTTGTATTTCAGGGTATGAAGGAAGGACGGAGCAAAAGCTCCAAGAAGTCGACGACGGAGGAGGAGCAGGAACAAAAGCTTGCGGGAGAAATGGCTATGGCGGAGTGTTCGTTTCTTTGAATACAAATGTTCGGCAATCGGGCCACTTTACCCGCGCAGCTCAATGTTGCCCTCGTACATTCATACCGGTCACGGTAAATGTGCGGTGGGAACCCTCAAACGCGCTACTGACCCTAAACCGCCATCTTCACTCGATGTACACCCTCCAAAATCAATTGTGTACCTATGTGGATGAAACGCTTTTAGAACCAAACTTGGTTCCTTCGTAACTTTTGCATACAGAATCCAAATGTTGTGTTCGTTGGTGTGTTGTAACCTCCTTTCACTTTCACTTTCCAATAAAAAAATAAAAAAATTTAAAGAGCTCAATGATAGTAATTAGGCATAGTAGCAATTAATGGTGGCTTGGAGGGGACCCACTTTACATCTATATATGCATTTCTATACATTTCCATCTCTATGAGTGTGCCTTGTGCCATTGCCACAACCAAAATCAAAATCAAAGTAATTTGAATCTGTAAAAACTTTGAAATTTAATAACTTTCACACTGTAGGTCCAAACATGACAAAACCAAGCCCGCACATCACTCTTATAGAGAATTTTCAATGGTACCAAGAACAAGACTAGAAAATGTGTGGGTTCAAAGATCTCACTACAACTAACAAACAAAACAAACAAACAAACAAACAAACTCATTTAATCCCTCCAATCCTAACAATCACTAGTAGAAATTTGTATCATTGTCAACAAAAACTAAGGGAGCCGACCCATTTTTGACCATTTAAGCAGATACACATACTCCAAGGGAGGTTTCAACAGTGGGGAAATTTTCCCATGAGCAAAAATAGAGTTCACAAGGTTTCCATAATTTTTCAGATTTCTTTTCTCTAAAAATAATCACTACGAATTTTTAAGCCGAAGATTCTGTTCTACCCATATTGGTCATACAGACCTTACTATTTTTGACTAAGGGTTGGTTGCAAAATTCAACAAGGGCTAGGTCCAAATTTGAAAGTCTTGTAGCCAATCACAATGTACTAAAATTGCGTGGGAGTTGTGCCAACATTAATTGTTGCTAATCACGTGCTGATTGAAATTACTCCACCCTATGTTGTCAAATTGGGTCTGTGATTAGTAATGGGTCATCTCCCTTAGATGACATTTTCTGTTTTATGTGACAAAAAACTGAAAATACGTATTGACTGCAACAGAGATTCAGAAAATTTGTGTTTATTGTAATATGATTTTTAGAAAACATCAGCTAGTTTTTGTTGACTATGACACTATTTTCTTCTAGTGAATGGAGGTTTTTAATGAATAGTTCCACTTTGATATTATTTTACGCATGGATGTGCTTGAAATTTTTAATTTTAACTATACAAAAGTAAAGACTACTTTTGTCTAATATGCATTGAATGAATTGTGGAAAATATTGACAATTGGATTTTTAGATTATTACAATTTTGGATTTGATCAACTTCATAGGTAAAAAAGTAACTTTAGGAGAAGAAAAGTTATAAGAAGGTGAATAATACTTTTTTACCACCACCTTCAAAACAAAATTGTATTGAAATCTAAAGCAAATGTAGCATATTTGTAATTTTAAAAAATGAGAAATAAAAAACTCTCTCAAATTTTACACATTTTAAAATAAAAGGAGTTGAAAGCCAAAATTGACCAAATTGGATCCTACAAAATTTATGAAATTTATATATACATCATTTTAAAAAATTTGATAGTTGATTTTTTTAGCATAGTTTTTGGAATATCTTCAAAAATTTTGGAGTCATTCTAATTATTTTTTGTTCTTAATCACATCAAATTGAACCTTGTATTTTTATTAAAATCACTAAAAACACAAGCTTGAAAAACATTCTCCAAACTGAGTTTGTTTGTACAAAGTAAAGACTAGAAATGTCCACAAAAATATTTTTTTCCATCCCTACTATTCCTTTCATTAGAAAAAAACTTATGTTTGCTTTTGTTTTCTATTAGACTACATTTCCTAAATAATTTTGAAAAAAATTCTCACATTGAAATTTTGAAAATTGGAAAATACAACAAGTATGTTAGCTTACTACTCTACAAGATCCAGCTTTACAAAATATTAAGATTTGTTTCACCCTATCAAGATTTTGCCATTGAAAATCTCTTTGTTTTGTGGCATTTTGACTCACACTAGAAAAGATATTGAATTTTGAAGTTTTTATGAATCAAATAAAAAATTAAAAAAATTATTTTACTTTTATATTATTATATTGAGGCAACACTACAAGGCATACTAGTCTATACATTAAATTAGGCTATCTTGTTTTGCTTTGTTTGTTTGTTTGTTTGTTATGGTGAAATCTCTAGAATTGTACGTTCTTGGAATCATTGGAAAGTTCTCTACAAGGAGGGGTGCACAAACTTTGTTTTGTAGTGTTCCAACTCACAACAAAAAAGAGATTAAAGTTTTGATAAATGAAAAAAAATGAAAAAATGACTTATACTTTTATTTTAGTTTAACTGTGGCAATGATACAAGATATACTAGTCTAATACATTAAATTAGTTTATTTGATTGTTTTATTATAGTGAGATTTCCAAAATCATATGTTTCTTGATTGTGTTTAGGGTATTGTTAGAAAGCTCTCTAAAAACAAGGGTGCATGGACTTTGTTTCATGGCATTCTAACTTATGGTAGAAAAGAAACTAAATTTCAAAGTTTTTATGAATTCAAATATTAAAAATAATTTTTTCTTTTCTTTTGGTTGTGGCAATGGCACAAGGCACATTGATAGCTATTAGTATGTCATGTGCCATTGCCATAGTATAATAAAATAGAAGTAATAGTAATTTTTGAATTCTTCAATTCATAAAAACTTTTAAATTCAATATCTTTTCTATTGTAAGTCTAAATGCCACAAAACAAAGTCCATATACCCCTCCTTGTAGAGAGCTTTCTAACAATACCATGAATATGATTAGGAGACATACAGTTCTAGAGATCTCACCATAACAAAACAAACAAACAAACAAACTCGTTTAAAGTATAGATTATATTAAGTATATAGTATCACAATCCCTATAATAAAATCTGTCATTTTTTCATCCTAGAGAAATATCATCCAATTATTTCATACAATCCAATTTTCACAAGGAAAATATAGAATGTAATGAGCATTCCTATGCTTTGTTCTGCATACATTTCCCTTGGCTCTTGCCTTGTCTTTGTTATATATAAGTTTAGCTAGTTTAAATTAAGTACATAGTGTTGTGAATCCTTGTCATGACTTTTGTCACAAATCTATCACATTTTCATCTTGGAGAAATTTCATCCAACTATTTCATCCAATGTTCACAATGAAAACCTAGAGTATGATGAGCATTCCTATAATTTGTTGTGTACACATTTTCCTTGGCTCTTGCAAATAAAAATATGCAATTGGACTATTGCTGGAGACTTTTACAATAGTTGTACAAGTAATATATTAGTAATTATGTATATCTAAGTTGGTATGAACACAAGACATTTAGATGTAATCTTGTGCATAGAGAATAAGTGAATATAAAATGGTAAAGTTCAAATGAAAATAATGAAATTATATGCATTGTCATCCATGCATGCAATATAAAGGTAAAATAATTATTTTTTGCATTTATATAGTGATATTTTGCAGGTGTTATTAATTTTTGCACCCTCACTATTTGTTAAAATTGGTAAAGTTTGATTTCCTTCTAGACACATAATAATAGTAATCCATACCTCATGTTGACATGACGCCACAACTTTTGGACTCATGTCCTTTGTTATACTGACAACAAATGCAAAAAATACACCTTCCTCTTTATGTTCTCTAGAAATAGTGGCGGCACATGCAAATGGAAATTGACCTATCTAACAATAGATCTATTTACATCTTGACATGTGATTCACTTTACATAATTGTACATTCAAGCGCAACCTTCTTAGATCTTAAAGACTTCTTCTTAGCACCCCATCTTGTATACATTCATCACAATTGTATTTTTCCATACATGAACCATTTGCTTTGTCCTTCCCAACCTTATAGTTAGGAACGTTTTACGAGGTGGAGAAGTTGTTAGTCTTAATGGATTGTTTTTTCAAATGGCATGCATCATCACAATCTTTAGATTGAATAGGCTTGGGATAGGCAGCTATAAGAGTAAGTAAGTAGGCATGTAAGCCATTGTAAAGCCTCTTAAACACCATGTAGAGGTTTTCGACAAGTAGTGCTCCTTCACGCAATGAGAGGTTTGAGAATAGGTAGGCATGTTCTCTTCTACTACTTCATGCATATAGAGAATCAGAGTGATCATTTTGTTATTGAAGAGTAGACAAAGAGTAGGAAGCAACATAGATCTCCATTATTCTCTTCTTCCAAAACACTTAGGAGATCTTGAATGAAAAGAAAGAAAATAGTATCAAAGACAAGTGAGTCTAGTCCAAGATCCATTTGCAGGGTTTTTGGTTTTGGAGAAGGAGGTACCAATGTAGAGTTGGAAACTGTGAAGACGAACTTGGAGTTTTTTGAGGAATTGTTGCAAGAGAACATAGTCGTAGAATATCAGTCAGGAGAAGAGTACATTGGAAGCATTAGCATCTCTACCAAGATACTCTATATCTTCTACTTCAAGTTCCAATAATTACATTTTGACAAAACAATGCAATACACCTTAGGAGAGTTCTTGTTCACACATGAGAAGAGAATAACCTTCTTGTATTCTTGAAAGCATCTTCTATGAATATATGATGTTGTTTCATAACATAGTCAAGCAAATGATATGTTTGAATATTCATTATTTGTCCATAGGTATAGAAAGAAGATGAACTCATTTGTTATAGTTATAGAGTTAAGGCAATAAAAACATTGTAGCCAATAATTAAAAGATTTATACAATTTTTGTGCAACAACACTAGAATGCCCACTCTGAAGCTCCAAATAATCATAGTAGTAAGTGCATACTCTAATGAAATAATACATTGATCATTTTAGTCATTTGTGCTTGGAACCAAAAAAAATGGTATCAATATTTGGGCATATATTGTAATGCAAACTAGCCTTAGTCATTGCAATGATGAAATTTATTTATGTTTCACCCAAAGTAGTTTGTTTACAATTTTACATTTATATGGATTAAAGATGGTTTTGTATTTGTGTTGTTTTTTCACAAATTGTCATATATCCATTGTGAACAAAGTACCATGTCCTTTCAAATTTAAGAGGATAATAAAAGTGGAAATGGTTTAGTTATTATCATATTGTTCACTAGATTGTGTACAATGTATTTTAATTGTATTGTAAATGTTTCAAGGTAGTAGTGGTTCATTTATTTGCTTTTGATGATTAGCCAAACTTTTAGCAATCTAAACAAGTGTCAAAGGGTTGTAGTAGATCCCATGAATTTTCTTCACTTAACACCCATAGTCGTAGTAGACACCAATTCAAAACCCTTCCAACAGTGGCCCATGATTAGTGATGTTTTCAAAGCAACTCTTATTCAATTTCGACAATTTTCAGTTTTAGTTTTTTAATCTTTTAAAAATAATTTGATTTTGACATTACTTAATTAATAATTTGTAAATAATTCCACAAAGTTCCAAAACATATGAAATGACTCGGGTTAGATGCCAATTTCATTTTTCTTCATAGGAAAATTGACTAGAAATTAATTAAAGGACTTCAGTTTCCCCCAAAGGTAATAAACTCTTAAATGTGGATCACTATGAAATAGACTAATTGAAGGTTGCAACCTTTAAATATGCAAATAATGGTCTATATCATCTAATTTATGTCTTGCAATCTGATGAATCCTAAACCATGAACCCTAAAAGAAATCCTTCATGCCAACCCCTTTCCACTTCTTGTAAATCATTGAAGCCGCCAAGTGCCACAAATTCTTAGAGCTTTTAGAAGGAAGCAACTAGTGAAACGCTTTTCTTGGCTCCTTCTCTTGCAACGCACCACACACCACATTCTAACTCAGTTAGTGTGTATGTAAGCATCTCCTCATTCCTCAAGTTCAAAATTTTATCGTGATGATGCCTAATGTCCAAGATCTACAAGTTTGGCAAAGTTGTATATGTGATTTAGGTTGCCGATCAAATCCCACCTTGTAGCTGGACTTAACACAATTTCCTCTCATGTGCTTAATAGTCTTTGAGGAGTTGATTTCCTAGTACTCATTTCCTCATTTATAATTTGTAGGATAGTAGGTTCAAAATAAGAAGTATCTAGAACATCACAATGGATAACAACAGGGTGACTAGTAGCGCATCTTCTACTTTGAAGATTGGAAATCAAAAGCGGGTGCGAAAGGCTTACAAACTAGTAAATGTGCAATGAAGAAAAAAACTAAATCTCTAGATGTGGTAAGTCCTTAGTCTTTGAAGTTTTGAATATTAGGATGGAAACATGCTTATTAAGCAATCCATTCATAGTTGTTTGTCTTGGAAAAATGAGAGATCTCAATTTTCACATTTCTAAAGTGTGTGAGCTAGATTTTAGTCACAATTAGTTAAAAAATTCAAAATTTGATTCTTGGTCTGTGACTTGTTTTCCTTCTTGTTTGCTTCTTGTGTTACCGCAAGGAGGAAGAATGATGCTAGTTGAGAAACTTGAGAGAGTGAAAAGTCCCAATTTATATGAAGCGTCACAATGTTCCTTGCTAGAGTGTCTTGCAGAGGGACTAGAGTTTCCAGTCATCAAGAGTTTCTTTTGATGTTCATCAAGTTTCCTAGTAAGATTGATTAAGTTTGCAAACTATTTGGTTGAAATGTTTGGTGAAGAAGTCAAAAGGTTTTCTCTGATCCTTCTTGTAGTACCACAACTGAAATTAGAGTAGGAATATTTTCATTTCAAGCAATCTCAAATCCCTCTTACAATATTCTAAATTGTTGCAAAGGCAAATTTTTGTGATTATAACTCCCTAATTTAGCTCCCTAAATTTCTATGTTATTTTTGAGGTATTCCAAAAGGGCATTAGGGATACAAATCCTTTTAAATTTTATCTCTTCACCATTTGCTACCAAATACATTTTATTTTAAGAGATTCTAATTTGGAAAATTATCTTCTCTATTCTTTGACCAGAAATTTGTATTGAGGCATGAAGTCTACAACCTACTAAAAATCCAAATGCTAGTATTGATAGCTAGTAGAGAAATCTCAATGAATTAAAAACCCATTAGTAGCTAAAGGCCTGAAATCCCACTTGTAGTACCGCAAGGATATCATTTGTAATCTCCATAGCAATATTTTACATGCAAACCCACTATTTCAAAAAAATAATACAAAACAAAGAGATGGACGCCTGAGCCTTATCTTTCTTGTGGTATGACAAGAGGAATGAAATTTGTCTCATTCACATTTTTTTTAAGTAGTCAAGATTATGGTGGATGTGAGATTGTGAATATTTTAGATTTTTATTACTTAAAAAATTGTTGTGACCAAAAATCTTCTTGTGGTGTTGCAATTTATTGAAAGGAAGGTCTGATTTGGGTTTTTTAGGAGGTAACTAATAATTTAATGTAGATCGAACTCTTTGAGTTGAAGTTTTATAGAATTTACTTTTAGAGAGCTAAAATAATTCTTCTTGTGGTACTACAACGTGAAATGGGGTTGTTTTGATTAGTTTTATGAATACCTAATTCATAATATGAGATGAATGACCTTAAGTTGAGGGAAAGGTATCATACTAATATTCATTGGTGCACGACCCAAATTTTTCTTGCGGTACCATAATGAAAATTGAAGATGTTTTGTTTTGATTTCTATGAAAATTGCCATTGAATTTTACAAAAATGAATTGGGTTGAAGAGCACATTCTTTATTAACAAGTAAGTATGTTAATGATAGATGATTATTTTTTGGACATTCTTAGAGGAAGTTTTGATTTTCATCTGAATTGTTGTTTAATGAAGTCAAATTGTGCATAGTAAAATGGTAGGTGCATGGCTACATTTCTTCTTGTGGTACCGCAATGTAGATGAAGGACACTTCTTTAAATTTTTTTTAGAGATTGCTCTAAAATAGATTTGGATCAAAGTTGAGCTTTGCATATGTTCTTATAAGAATAAAATTTGTACGATGACTTGAATCCTTCTTGCAATACTATAATGAAATTGAAAGATGGGTTGGAATTTTTCTTGTCAATGGCTTCTTTTTAGAACGTAATTGACTCATCATTGGGTGTTGGTTCCTTTCTAATTATAGTTGAATTCTGAAGTTTGTCATTCATTGCAAATCACTTTAGAACTATATGTGCACAAAATTTCAATTTTGTTGTTTATCAAATATTTATAATTTGTTGTTGTAACTTCTTTATGTTGTAGTCAAATTTGTTTCATGAAGATAATAGTTTATAGCTTTACAAAGTGCAACTCATTTTTTTAAATAAACATGTTTTAGGAAGCATCACCACAAGGGTTATTACTTGAAGATTGAAATTAATCTATATGGATTACATCATGATTCTTACCTTGAAGTTGTTGTTTGACTAATGAAATTATGTCATGAACTACATGTGTTTGGATTTTCCAAACTAATTTGCGACATTTATTTTTGGATAAATAGTCTTGAGGCATCTTGAGGAATTGCAAGGGGTGATTGCCAAAGTATCATATTTTTCATAACATAAAAAATTGATGTGCTTGAATTTCAAGTGCAATCAAGTGGACCCTCAGATGTTTCTAAACCAACAACAACTACACCTAACTTAGTGAGATGCACTTCTAAATTTTATCAAGAATTAAACATTTGGTTTGTCATATATTCTCTAAATACATGTGAACATGAATATGCATTGTCCATTTCACTAATATTGTAATGTTACTTACATGTAGGACTTGAGTGTTGATCATGATGATTTTTACACCTATTTACTTAGTACTAGGGAGTCCAATCTTGAGCCAATAAGCCTCAATGAGATTCTACAAGCGGTAGACAAGTTGTCGCGACCCTAGTAACACCTTATAGCTCCAACCAGACTTCAAGAGCCCTTCACAGCTTTTAGGGCTCACCACGCTCCAATACCGGTATCACTTAGGCCCAACTCACTAGCACTGCACATGCCACGCACTCACAACATTAGTTCCCATTTCCAACTCACATTGCTAAGTCCTAGTGCTCGGGACTTTTGGCACACACCCTACTTGTGGTACTTGGCATGTCACTTGGTGACATGGGGCGGAACTTCCATCTTACTATACTAGGACTCATGGTGACACTACTCAATATGGTCCTAACCGCCCTTGGTTGTCACTCTACTCCATACTAAGCCCGTTGTGCATTTGCTACTCTCACACCAACACTAATCGGGACTCACAACTCGGGACACATTACCAAAGGCTTAGCAAGGAGTGGGATTCCAACCAACTAGTGCCTTGGGACACACACAAGTGTCCCAAGGAGCCTTGAAGCCGGTGGTGAAGTTACATCACCACCCATGAGTCAACAAGATTCACCAAGGCTCCAAGAGGGAGTGAGGAGTGAGACCAACCCCTCCTACAGTACTCTCTGTAGTCTTTAGTACCCCCCCCCCCCGCTTGTGAGTCAAAGGGACTTCCCAATCCCCCTTGGGTTTTGGAAGATCACCCGTTTTCAACCGAAATCCCCAAGTTCCCACTCCGTTTGGACTCTTGAACTTCTGAATGGCGTAACTTTGTCTTCAAGGCTTCAAATACCACATGCGAGACCATTTTGGATATCTACGCAACAAATAGATGTCTATGAACTTCTCACTTGTTCCATTTGGACAAGTTCTCACAAAGTTATGGCTCTCCAAAGATTTGGGTTCATTGGGAGTGGCGTCACGCCTTCACCACAGCCCTTCTCTTGGCCATAACTTTTGGCTCATGGATTAGAACTTCATAATGCTTGTCATTTTAGGTTTCTTTTCTTTGTAGATTTCCAATGATATGCTACATGCCACGCTTTGTTGAGTGATTCCTTAAGAACCCCTCACTCCTAGCCTTTGAGTGTCTCGGCGCCACCGGGACACCCCCAACTTTGAATGGGCATAACTTTTAGTCTACTAGTCCAAATCACGGGTTCTTTGGACAATTAGAAGCGTCTTCTTAAGAGTTTTCCAAAAATGTATGACATGCCACTATGCCTTTCATAACCAAGACGTTATTGCGCCTTGTTTGCTCAAGAGTCTCTCATTTCTCCCTTCTTAGCCTATTGCAAGGCTTGGGAAGTCACCCCCAAGGTCCCCCTTGCTCACTAAGGCACTTCGGGTACCGCAAGGAGATAGGGGTGTGACACAAGTGTTGGGACCAAAAGGAATTAGGAACTAGTGTTGGTCCTGTAGTTTGGTCTACTTCAAGTAGTGACATTGAGTAATCAAGTGATGAAGACCCATCCATGCCCCAATGTTCATCCAACAAAGCAAAAGTCAAATAGACTTCATGAATTGTTAATTGTCATTGATTTGGATATTGTTGGGCACTTATGTCTAATAAGAGTTTGTTTCCTACTCATTATAGTCTATATTCTTTGCATGATTACCTCAAATGATTGTAGTATTTCCATATTATTGTGGGCTACACAATTTTTTGGTCTCAACTATTTGTTTGGGCACTTGTAGAGGTTTGAACATTATGATCTTTATTTTTTGTAGAAGGTGTATTATATGATTTGTGCTTTGCTTTTGTAAATGTAGGAGATGTATACATCCATCTTGACACAAGTCAGTTAATCACAAGTCATCCAATTCTCTCAAAACAGAGCAACTAGAGCCTAGAGCTTGGGAGTGAAGGTATAGATGTAGAAGAATTTAGTAACAATAATGAAGAAACAAGTGACAAGCAAGAGGCAGCTGAAGATGACACTCGACGCAAGCACAAAGTCAACTCTCTAGCCACAATTAATAGTTTACTGGTGAAGCCAATCCGCCTATCATGCATGAGCATTCTTTTGTGTCTCATGATGCCAATGCCTATGGTTAGTTCCACTTTAGCATGCAATTTGATGAAGCTAGAGCAAGAATTTGTGTATGGCTATCGAGAAGGCGCATGTGTGTTTTATGTCACCACCACGAATGAAAGTGGTGGGATGGAGGTCATAACAATAGAAAAACAAACTTCTTTCAATTCCCATTGGGAAGCCGAGGTAAAAAAGTTTGATGCATTTCTAGACAATGGGCTAGAGCTTCGTCAGTTCAAGAACTTGATGTTCTTCATTTGTGATGGTAATCTCCATCACAAAGCATGGATGTCTCACATCCTCAAGCTTCTTAGTGTTGATCACGCTTGGCATCTCAACTTTGATAGCATACTATTACAAACTAAAAGGCGGATGGGTGATGTCATGCAAGCAATGCATGACATCAATAAATGAGTCTTTATTGATTTTCATTATGATATTTGGTAATCTTTATTTCTAACATTTCATTTCTGTAATGTTTATCCTATGTTTTATTTATAATTTACATGGAACATATTAATGTGCATTGTGCAAGCATACAAAGAACTTGCATGTTAAGACAAAATTGGTCCATACTTTGTATCAAATATAAAATATGGAAATCAATCATGATTGTAGAAGAATTCAAAGATTTTTTGAAGGATCTTGAGTTCTTCAAGTATCAACAATATGCTAAGAAAATATGGTATTCTATACCATTGGAAGCTTTTACTTCCTTCATCTTTCAAGTTTATCTGTTACAATCCCAATATCTTTTATATTACATTTTGAAGTATTCTATAAATAATATTTTTGTAATGAAAATTGTATACATTTGTGCAACATAAAATTATTGTTGCTATTGATACGACTGTCAGAGTTTACCATGAAAGTATCATAGAAGATGAGGGAGATGATGCTGGAGCAGTGGATGCTATGTACAAAGGAGCAAAAGATAAGACCTCAACTCTTTACTACAAGCTTGCAAAAATGGTGGCAGTAGCTAACCTAGGTTGTGGTCCAAAATGGCTTCAAGAGGTAATTTTCTTCAACAAATACTTGCATTGGTTTAGAAAATACATTATACATTGAGGTGTCTTATGTTCTTGCTTTTCACTGACTATATTAAAATTCATGACATCATTTTATATTTGTAGATTGAATGCCATTGGAGCTTGACATTGAGCTTGAGATGACAATTAATGAGTTACAACTTATTTTGAACTCCACTGCTGAAGCACCATTCAAAGTGGGATGGTTGAAGTGGTGGAATTCATCCATCCACTCTCGTGAAGCAAGAAAGTTTTTGTTGAAACTGATGAATGATGACAAATTGACAACTTTCTTTCTTAATGTGGTATGGTAGGCTAGAGTAAGTATTGAGCCATAATTATTTTCTTGCATGCAATGCCATTGACCTTCCTTGTTCATTGATTATGTATTGATTAGATTCAAATTTATTTTTTATTGTTTAAAATTGTGCACATGACCTCAGATTAAAGATTCTCTTGTTGAGGCCATAGACATGATTATCAATAGGGACAATTTGACATTTGATATGGGGAGTTCACTTGAGCCATAGTCAGTTTCGAACTATGTAGAGAAGTAGTATATGAAGGTCTAGGATCACACATTCCACAATGATCTAATCAGAAAAGGGCATTTCAAAAAAAGAGACGTTGTCATAATGTGGGTTGTCTAGTATTTGAAGTTGATATCTTTGTTGGTTTTGATAATGTTATTAGTATTGGGTGTTTTTAGTATTATTAGTTGTTACTTGTTAGTATTGGATGTGGGGAGTTGTTAGAAGAAGGAGCTTGTTGTTGTTGACTATGTAATTGTTGGTTGATAACCAGTTTGTTAGTAATTGATACTAAGGAAGTGGGATTGGGGTTAGGGTTAGCTGGTGGCTAGCTGTTGGTTTTTTGTGGAGGTGACTTGAGGCAAGGGTTTTTCCCTTGCACTCTCTCTTGTTTTGTTCTTTTGTTCTTTATGGTGGGAGTGGAGGGGTGGACTTGAGGGTGGAGAGTTGCTTTCTTGTGAAAATTTATTTGGAGTAAAGCATTGGTTTGAGGGAATTTTATGTGAAATTTTGTAAAAGTGTTGGTTGAATGGAAAATTTTAGATATGAGATTTTAGAGAGTTGATACTCAATGAGGCTAAGTTTTAGATCTAAATCTATTATGGAGAAAAATTTATGAGGGTTTGAAGTGGAAGTATTTGGATTTCAAGGCTGCTAAAGAGGGCATATTGAAGAGCATTATTCTTTTGGGCATTTTATGTTATGGCAATGAAATTTGGAGGATAATTTTCTTATCTTATTTACTCTCTTGCATAAAATTTTTAGCTTCAATGGACATTAGATATATGAGTTATGCATAAAATACAACCAAGATATGAAAGCAATGAAGGGTTAAAAAATCAGTATTAGTAAAATGTCCACCAAAGTTGGACAATATTTTGAAAATTGGTATGTAAGTGTTTAGATAGTTGGCCTAAATTGTACCAAAGTTTCAAACTGTTTAGAGCTATTGTCCATATTTTATAATAGACCAAAGCTAGGTATAATAGATTCTAAAAGTATTGAGGGAATTGTAGGATAGAGATTAGGGAAAAGGGGTTTTGGGGGATAGATTTATGGATATTTAGGGTGTTTAAGGGTATCATAGTCATAGTTATATACAAAGCATTACCACAACAAAGGCCAAGTGCTATTCCAAACACATTCGTAAATCTTTGTGACAACGTCTTCAAAAAATACCATGGTGTAGACAAAATTATTAAACATGTTGTCTTTAGGTACATATTTGTAGTTCTTTATTTTTAGTGAATTTGTTGATATAAGTCTATTGTTACTTAAAAATTAAATGATGTTCTAACATGGAGTTTGGAGAGGGAGGTAGATACTTCAAGTTGGAGCTATTCAACAAAAAAGCCATCTCATAAATTGATTTGCCTATTATATTGAATATATGGATAGATCTTAGATTCTTAGAGTGCATGTTTTCATTGAACCAACTCAAAATTTGGACGACAATGCATCTAAGGTAAAACATCCCATTGCAGTTAGAATTGCTTATGTACCATATCAGAGGGGTTGAAAAATTGAGGAGACATTTTTCTAAGATAGCTAAACTAAGCCAAATGAGAGAACAACTGAAATTGAAAACTTTGCACTCACCAAAAATTTGAAATAAATTTTACAAGCAACTTACCCTCATCCACCTATAATGGCTAGTAGGTGGGGCCATAAGTGTTAGACATTGTCTTAGTAAAGTCAGTGTAGCTTCCTATTACCACTGACATTGGTATCCAATGAGAAATAACACTATGTCCAATACCCCCAAATTTAAGTAGTTCTCAATTTAAAATGGGACCCGTAATAGGCATAAAATAGTCCTTTTTCATCCACCTTTTCCGCACATCATGGTCCTAAATGACTCCTAAACAAATCATAACTATTTCTAATACCCTTTTGAGGAATTCAATGTCAAAATCTGACAACCTAAGGGTCATTGCAAGAAACACTGGTTCTATTTTTTGTCACAATGCAAGTGATGCTTTTGTTGTTTGCTATAACTTTTGAAGCACAAGTCCAATGAACATGAAATTTCTATGGAACATGTTTAACTTGATGGTAATCGGATCCCTCATTTTTTAGAAATTAAAAAAAATTATTTTGTATTTAACTATGTTAGGAGTCCCCAAATTTTATGATCTAGAGTTGAAACTTTCATGGTCTATTTGTATAGTAGAAAAGCATGTATCTACCAAAGGAAATTTGAAAATATATTATTTTATGTCCTCCACATGAGTGCAAATAGGACTCCCATTACACTCAATTTTTGAATATTCAAGGTGGTTTTAATATCATTCTTCTATTGAAATCTCATCTTCATCAATTCTCCTCAAACGGAAAATTTTTAATTTAAAAAAAAAATTATTTTCCTATTTATTACAAATTAAAATGTGAAAGTGCCAATTTTCAAGAGAATTGGCACTTTTCTAGTTCTCCTACCTAGATAATTTTTCTACGGTTTTCCTTCATAGGTACCTTCTTCTTAAGGTTTATTATATTAAAAATATTTTTTTCCCAATTTTTAAAAATTATTTTTCTAATTATAAAGTACTCCCCAAAAGAACAACAATACTATGGAAAACGCTACAAAAAATGGACAATATTTCTTGCAATGACCCTTAACCGCTTTTGCACCACATGACAACTTGGCACTGAGTAGGAAAGCTTAGCACCAACACCCTTGTACTTCATTGAATCAAATCTGGATTTTAGTACTCACTTGGTGGCCCTTTGTACGCTACTCCGCTATTGCAATTTGATTCGCGCCAATTGTCATTGTTGCATTTGGATTTCCAAACTTACCGCTTCAACAAAGCATCCTCCTTCCGTGCGACTTCTTTTGCTCTTGCTTCACACGTATTTGTCATAGGGACAATGTCACCGTCGTTTTCTTTTGAATGTTTACTCTTTGACTGTGTAGAATGAGTTGAAATCAAAATTCTAGTTTGGAAGCCAGAGTGTGAATAACGATGGTGATGACTTGTGGTAAGCCTTCACAAAATGACCTAGGTCTTCTATTTGCGTTGGTTTAGGATTTGATTCCGAGTTGTTTTTGGAAGGCTGGTGGATACACAGTGAGAAGTTTTGTGTCATTTGATGTTTTTGTTATGTACATGCTTGCACTAATGTCTTTGGCCCTTATGGTAGTTAGTTTTGTGCATCCCTCGACTTTTATTATTGTGGAGGACCCTACTCCTACTGGCCTGGTTGTCATAGACCTTCACTTTGTAGGAAGTGAATATGTTGTCTTTGAAGAGTATCAACATGCTATCTTCGATGGCTATCCATTTTAAACTTTGGTCGAGGCAACAACTTTGGCATCCTTTGGGTCGAGTGAAAATTTGTGTCTAGTTGGAGGAAGCCTCGGATGCTATAGGTCAGCTGTGAGCTCCCAAGTGACAAATTGGGACTCATAGTTTTTCTTTTGGGGGCTTTGTGTAATATAATAGGTAATTAGGTATAAAAAGCCCCCCAAAGAGCCTAAGGCCAAAATAGGTTGTGACATGCCAAATTAAGTATGTAGTCTCTTTTAAGATTTTAGGTCTAGTTACCCCTTAGATGCCCACCTATATATAGGTTAGGACTACAAATGGTAGAAATTAGTAGATTTGAGTGCGGTTGCTTTACTATGCCTAAACCTGCTAAGTAGTAGTCCCAACCGGCTAAGAATTGCGCCGAGAGAAGCCCTTGAGATCCTTCAGTAGGTTCCATTTCCCCATCCCACCATTAAAACTATAGAACCCAATTGTTAACCTTACAGAAGTTACAATATCAAGAGTGGCTTGTGGAGGAATCCACAAATCCTGAGCATAGAATTGGGGTCTAGAGTGTGCTAGGGGATCGGAAGTGAAATCCCTTTGCCAAGATTCTCTCGTATACGAAAGATTTTCTATTCTTACGTAATTAGTGGAGGGTAGGATTTATCCTCTTCGTTCCTACATGTGCAAAGTAAGAATATAAGCTTGCACAACTGTTGTAGGACTCCCTGAGAGGTCTCACAAAGTGTCTTGAAATTTCTTGACGTACAAAAATATTCTTTCCAAACGATCAACTGTTGAAACCCACTACGAGAAATTCATGGAAATTTCCCGGAGGGTAGTAAAATCTCACTAAAGATTAGGTTAGATTCTTTTATGTTAATAAGGCTCCCCAATAAGTTTCGTGACATTTTGATAGTGAGAGGTACCCCAACTAAAAGATGCCCTCTAGATTTATCAACGTGGTAGTGCGGGCAAGGATTTGATCAGCGTCTTGGGAGCGTACAAGTTCAAAATGGAGTCGATGAAAGGTCTTCCCTTACCCCCTTGGACCTTCCAAATCACCTTGGCCAATCACCTTGCTCAAAAAAGGCAACACTGACAAGTTAAACCTTTAACCCTTTTTTGACGAGGGATGGCGTTGGGTTTTGATGGGTTTTTTGCAAAGGAAAAGAAGTAGGGGGGTTGTCTTGCACTAAAATGGCCTTCTAGAGCCAATGGCGCAATCCATTTGCCAATTGGAGTTAAACTCCCAAAGTTAGAAGTGGACAATAAAAACCTGGAGAAATCAATGTGCAATTAAAGCCCTAAATCTTATAGAATTGGAAGAAGAAAGTTCCTACACTTGGGAATGAGGTTCCCAACACATGTGGGAAGGTGGCTTAGTTGTCAACACCCCCACACGTGGAGAAATTCCAACGTAATCTGAAGATAGTCAATGTTTTACATAGATTGGAAAGTTGTAAGAGATTTAGATTTGCGTAAGGTTCCCATGCTTGGGAACAAGGTCCTCGACATGTGTGAGGAGGAGATTTAGTTGTCAACGCCCTCACACGTGGGGGAAATCCCGAGACAATCTTAGAATAGTCAACATCTTACATGGGGCCAATTCTCGTAAAAAAATTAGATTTTTAGAGTTCCCTTTGTTGGAAATGGAGTTCCTCGGTTTGTAATCTTTAAGGGAGTGAGGGTGCCCATCCTCCTATAAAAAGGAGAACCCTTCTCTCCTCAAATACCCCCATTTTTACATATCATTATACTTGGGTCCGTTGGGGTCTACTTATTGGAACTTTTGGCAGTGTTGGTTTTCTTGTTGCTCTCTTTTGTAGCTCTCTCTCTCTTTTATGATCTCTTGTTGTCATTTGGAGAGGTTTGAGTTGGAACCAAACTCTCTTTAGGAGTTCTTACTCTCGTAGTGGTTTCTTATTGTCATTTGGAGAGATTTGAGTTGGAACCAAACTTTCTTTAGTAGTTCTTGCTCTCCTTAGTGGCTCTTCACTCTCTTGTTGTCATTTGGAGAGGTTTGGGTTGGAACCAAACTCTCTTTTGGTAGTTCTCACTCTCCTTGCTATCCCTTGCTCTATCTTGGGTAATCGTTGCAAGTAGAAGGAGGCTTAGGGGTCTTTTTTTGTCCCATTTTATGTGGTCACTATGTCTAGCTTGTTTTTGTTTTTATCTTATCTTACGTGAGCTCTAATTCTAAGCCCTTGATCCACTAGTAGTGGAGAGAGAGCCATAGGTCTCTAGAGTCTTAGATTGTGTATTAAAGGTCTTATCTAACAGTGGAGCCTTGAGACTTTAGGTGCCTCCAAGTCCTAGATTTGGTGTTAAATCTAAATTGATAGCAGAACTTCGATCCTAAGCATTACTCACCTCCAAAGTTTAGTTCTCAAAACATTTGGGGACAAATCAAAGTTTAGTACCCAAAACAAACCAATCCCTAAGGTAGTAGTAGGAGTCTTAATTCTCTTTTAGTTTAGTCCTAGAGGTCAAGGAATCAAAGCATTAGCTCTACGACATGATAGTTTGAGTTTTACGGTGAACTGTAGGAAGTAGGAGGCTTAAAGAAGATCCATTGCTTAGAAGGCAGAGTGGACTGATGTTAGGCACCCATTGAAATAAGAGTTCATCACCCAAAACACAAGAACTTGGTTGTGCTCTTGTATTTGCTAAGGGTGGGCAAATATACACTTACATCAGCCAGCTCTAGAGATGGTTCAGATGCAAGGAAAAGACCTACTGACAATTTCTTGTATGAGATGTACCACTATCTAGCTAAGAAAGTCACGAGTCTTGGTGGTGAGCGCCATGCTCGTAAACAAAGGAGAAGAGATAGGGATCATGCTTTAACTCAAGGCAGGCATCGTTATGAATTTGAGCATTTTGTAAAGATTCCTCACTTTTGTTCGACGAGAGAGCAATCACTTTAGGGCCTATGGAAGGTACACTATTTCATAATACTCTAGGTACTTTATTTTATTAATGCTTCAGAGGAGAGTACCAATGATTACGTTTCTATCTAAATTTGATGTATGATTCCACACTCTTTCAGGAACTGTCATTGTTACAATAGTTTGGTGTGGTTTATGTTGTCTCATTCGATTTTTTGGCATGCATGTTGTGATTTCTGCGATGTGGATATTACAAAACCTAAGAACATTAGTAGTAAAATCTGTAGGACAGTTTGAATATTCTTTGTATGGTACTTGACATGTTGAGAGGATTCTGTTTTGGTAAAACAGTGCACACCATGGACCAAATCACCCAATCATGCACCTGCATGACCGCAGCCTTAGTGTATTGGCTTGCCGTTATGTGGACGAAATCATTATTGGTTCCCCATGGGAAATTAGTAAAGACATGGTATATTCTTGCGACTATGACCCTCTAATTTGAGTCATTTTATATTCATTATTTGAGATTTGGGGGTTTTTAGTTGCAAATCATACCTTCTAGTGACCAGGTATTGTGTAATTTTTTGTGTTGGTACGGATGTTTTGTGTGGGTTGCTAGTGTGTAAATGCAAATAACAACTTTCAATATTTCATTGGTTGTTTATGGAACTTGTGCTGAAAACAACAATTTGAAGAATGTATGTATGCGCCAACTTGTTCGGTGTCTTGGAGGATTTCCTCATCTTCCTCAATTTGTATGACCAACTCGGGAGTTGGTAAGCTCTCTCCTACTTCGTTTGTTTCCCCATGATATTGTCCATTCCTAGCAGGGCCAAGCAGTGACACAAGAGTCACCATGGTGAAGGCAACCACACAATCTAAGGTAGACTATTCGTTACTGACCAACCAACAATCTAGCCTAAAAATTCTACTACAATAAAATCGAACCAATATCACTGACAATTGGTAAGTGAAGAAGTCACAAATAATTTCAAACTTAATTATAATCTACTAACAGTTCTTTAATTCTACTATATCATGTTCTTTAATTAATCTATAGTATCTTTGTGAAATTGGAGTGGAAATGCTTGCTGAACAAAAACAACTTCGTAAGTTTACATCGCTGCTTCGATCTTTAGATGCACTCTTCTCAAAGGTATAGACTACGTGCGCTCGGAGCAAGCATAAACAAACCTAATATCTATAAAAGATTTGACCCCGCCTCACATGTTGACGTAAATTTGTGATTGAAATTAGTACACGGTGTGCACACTTTTGGTTTTATGAGCGCGAGGGAATATTTATCCATATGGGGATTGGCTAAAGTGGCAACGAGGAGCTTAAATACTGCAGTTTGGGAGCAAGATCAATGTTTAAAGCTTAGACATGGCATTAATTTTCAACTCCTATTAGCTTTTACAAAAAGCAAGAGTTGTTATTCAAAACTCAATGAAACCTTGTGTTTTAGTTTTGAGATCGTCTTTTTGGAGATTTTGCAAAGTTTGCTTTGTGACTATTTGGTGTTTTTCTCAGATTTTGATTGATCTTATCAATTGATAATGTTGATGATTTATTATTTTTGTGGCATGGAGAATTTCAAAAGCTATGGATGAACTAATAGCCCATGTCTCCATTTGATTGGCTCATAGTACAGGGTACCAAATCCTTATGTACATTTTATTGTTTTTCTCTCTTAATATAATTTGACATTTGAATTCTCTAATTTGATGACTAGATAGCAATCTAAAGAAGCTTTGTTGATAGATACTTAATTAATTGACAAGAAAGGAATTTTAGATATGATGTTTTGCAAAGTTGAGTTAAATAAGTGAGAGCTCCTGAAGGCATCAACTCTTCACTTTAGGACCAATTTGACAAAATTTCGTTTGAAATAACTATTAGTCCAAAAAAGTAATTATTTTTAGTAGGTACCATGTGACTACTAACCAAGAATGCTAAGTGCATGGCAAGTTCACTAGAATTATTTTTAGGATAATGACCAAAACAACAATTACCATGGCTCCAATTCTCTCATGAGCTACTCTTGAGACCTTCTTGTTGCAACTGGATTGATGATTTTAATTCATTTTATTTTCTTGAATATGCAAGTACTTACTAGCAATTGACAACAACAAGTGACATTTACATATAACTATGGTCTGGTGCTTTTGGAGCTTGTCATAGGTCAGAGAGCAATTGACCAAGAAAAAGTATTTTAGTTCAATCTAGTAGAATGGGTAAGATTATCTACGTGACTCTCTTGTCTCCAAAGATTGAACACATATTGTGTTTTTTTTACACAAACCAATGCTGTAGTTTATACACCTATAAAAATGAAGGCAAAATTTGAAGGGGGCCATGGTAAAGTTTATTGAAACCTATGCATCTAGTGATAGGTCACCCCAAGTTGTATTGGGTGTTCTTGCACATGATTTTTCTATACATAAAGTGCCTATTTAAGGTGGTTCTATTATCTATGCCACATAGACATAGGTAATGATTATGGACCTTAGTTCTCCTAGTAAGTGTAGGTTCTTGTATACATATCTAAATTATTTTTCTAGTTTGGCCATACATGTCCACACTTTAGCTGATTGTGAACTTTGTCATGGGTCTACTAAAAGTTCATTGAAGGTAAAGATGGAGCATATCAACATTTTGTGGAAGCACTTTGGATTTTCATTAGTTTTGACTAGTTTTTTGGCATTTGAAGCAAACGAATGCTAATTTTCTACTCAATTATTGTTTATCATAGAAAGTTTAATTTTTACACCCAATCATTTACTCCTTGGTAAGCACATTGATATATGTTATTTCAAGTAAACTATTAATTTATAGTCTTGGACATATTAGGCATGACTATAAATTTGATTGCTTCATTTTAATTTGTTATTCAATGGGTTGTTTATATGTAAACATTGTATCCTAAAGATATATGCTTCCTAAAAGATATAATACTAGATGTGAACTTGGAACCTTTCATTAACTTATAGCAATCTTAAAATTGGGGTCATCTAAATTTTTATACACTTCTACATTATATGAACAAGTATGTGGACTAAACAAAATGTCAATAGATCAAGTATTTTCACAGTCAGTACTAATCAAATTGTGCATGTATTGGCTATATAGAACCTAACTAAACTTCAAAACTCCCATATTGCGTGGTGAATGGAGATGTCATGTCAAAGGTTTACCTTACAATCTTGAAATTAAAATGATTGCATAAGACATCATCACAGACTCTAGAAGAATCCCTAACAAGTGAAGAGTTTGGCTCCTCTATACAAAGTTATAAACTAACCTGATTGATTTGTTTGTCAAGGCCCCTCTTCCATTCCTAATTGATTGAGAATTTATTGCAATAGGGGAATTGTTGCATTTGTAGGAGAGGCTTGAATATGGATTTTGCCACTGCTGCAATTTGATTCTTGCTTTGTGCAGGGGAGTTGAACAATTGTGCCCCTTCTAATATATGGCCCTCCTCTTGCCTCTAGCCATTTCGAAGTTCCATATGTCCAAGGCATATGTTGGATTGGAGGAAAAATACAAAGAGGAGTTCTATATGCATGTAACCTTTGTTTTGCCTTCAATCTCTGAATTGCTATTTTTTTATTAGGCATGCATTCTTGATGTTGGTAACCACAATAAGGAGCCACATGCACATTTACAATAACATGTTCTCTTATGCTCTTGTGTAACTTTTCCCTTGCTTCCTTCACTGCTTTGTTTGACCATTGTTCTTTGAATGTTTTGGATGCAACTCTTTCTACTTGCTTCCTCAGCTTGGAGGCCTCCAATTGCACCTTCTCTACTTTCTTTTTTATCTTGGTGAGTTCTCTTTCTTTTATTTGCCTTTGAGCTTCTTCAATTGCCTTGGTTTTCCTTTCTACTACAACTGCTACAGTCTCTACATGTTGTGTATTTGTCAAGATATGGGAAGTAGAATAGTCAATTCTTGCTTCAACTGTATTTTTCCTTGTCTTGATCACTTTTTGAGGCAATCTTAGGAATCTAGAGAAGTGCCCTTCACTAGTATCTATTGGAGCTTCCACATGATTTGTACTTCCATCTTGAATATAGACTTCATCTTCTAAATCTACATAGAAGGCCATATTCATTAAAATGAGAGAAAATGGTCATATTAAGACCTTAGGGCCCATTGATTCAAAGATAAGTTGTTGAAGGCAAGGATAAATATAGGCAGCCAATAGCTAAAACATCAAAAGAATATAAATTGAAAATAGGCACCAAAATGAAATCATGTTAATATGAGAAATGGAAATGTATATGAGAGGCCTAAATGTATAACACATTCTTAGAAGCGAGTCACTTTACAGTGAAGTACATGAATTTCCTCGAGAATCCATGTACAATTTAAACAATTTCTAACACTTGTATATATATATCACTTCAATAAAAGGAAGTGAAAATTTTGTCGTTCATTCTAATGATTGAATGTATAACTATAAAAAAGTAGAGGCTATGGGCACATGAAGCACTTTACTTTGCTAAAAATGGTTTATTGTATGTGAATGACTAATCTATTAATAGTAAAAAGGGTTCACAAAGGTCATGGCCTTGTACACATCTATCACTGAGCTAACCATCAATCTTGTTCTTTGATGCCTCTTGCGCTTTCAACTTGGCCAAGCCTCTAAAGATATCCTCGCGACGAGAAGGCTTCGATTAATCACTTGCATTAAGGTATGCACCACAAATCCCCATCCTCAATGCTCCACTATCCTCGTTACGTCACTTGCGATGGCTTTTCGGAATCGAATAATATTTATACAATGACTATTATGTTATTGATTAACAATCAAAAAAATTCAGACTGCATTTTTATCTATCTTCGAATCGTAGATAAATTCCTTCTATATAATGTTACATCATATTAATAGAATACACTAAAAATCTTGTTCTATATACAACTTATAATCAATTAGATTTGATTGGTTTATCTTCGAGTCGAGGATAAATTTAACGCTGTAGAGTTCATCTACAATTAACCTTAGAAATTATGCTATTTCTCTTTTGTATATAAGAGACCCATGTACATGTTAGATTAAATGTTATAGTTCTATTCATGTTCAGGAGATGTATATCATATATTGATGCTTTTATACATGCGTATATAGAAATGAAATCTAGTTTGTGTTAGAGACTGTACTATCATTTGTCATAGGGTATGGATTTATCCTCGACTTAAAGATAACCATTTAGTATGGAGTGTTCTCTTCATATATATATATATATATATATATATATATATATCTTCACTAATTGACCTACAATGCCTTAGTTGAGTTTTATATAATAGTTTAATTGGTTATTGTTTACAGATAGATTCTGGGACTTTCATCTTTATATTTGAATGAATATTTTCATTTTTTTCGAGTATAACATTTATCCTCAAGTCGAGGATAATGTCTATTTTGAAACTCATGTATAATCTTATAACGCAAAATGGATACTCCTGTGTAGGTGAGTTTCAAATTCCAATGCCAACTTTGCTAGCTAGTTGTGTTGCCTGCGAGGGCATCCCTTGATCTTCTTGGTATACTAAAGGTGTCACTCTGAAAAA
This sequence comes from Straminergon stramineum, assembly GCA_963920665.1. NCBI lineage: Eukaryota > Viridiplantae > Streptophyta > Bryopsida > Hypnales > Calliergonaceae > Straminergon > Straminergon stramineum. The sequence goes on along the minus strand of OY987263.1, from coordinate 25,676,411 downwards.
TGAAGCTAGATTAGAGGTGGCAAAAGGAATTTGTCATAGTATTGATGCAGACTTTAATGTCGATATGGATGGGAAGTCACTTAGTGACGACCGGATTGCCATTCAAATTGTGGAGTCCCTCTACGAATCTAAAGTTCCATCGTCATGGATGTGGTCAATGCACTCTTAGCCTATTTTGAGGGTCTACTTATATGGCACTAGCTTGTATGACCACAAGCAGATGTATTTATTTAAGACTGTAGCTATCGCATCTACTCGGCATCCTCGATTAGGAGTTCGTTCCTATGTGAGTTCTCGAGAGAGAAATGAGCCAGATAATCCTCCCAGAAAAGAAGCTCTTCTTATGGCTCAAGCGATCAATGCGGTTTCTTCCATCATCTATTGCCAGGAGAATTGCTTGCAATCATTTCCACGTAGTCAAATTCAAGCCATTCGGTCCCAATTGTATGTTGGAAGTGGAGTATACTATCGTAAGTCATGTTTGCTTGGCATGCACAAGCAAATCCATCATGATTCCAGTGGAAGGGAGATGATCACCTTAGCATCTCCTGAAGTTTGCCCCTCTTCTTGGTGCACCATCCATGGATTATCGAGAGCTACCATCTATAGGTACAAGGAGATGGCAAGGAATGAGAAGTAGTTGGAGCACCACGGAAATCTTGGCATGAAGAAGCCACGTACACATACAGTATAGGCGATGGCCACACTTCAATTGCTTCTTCAGAATACTGTGGACCAAATGCCACACAAATCAAGGACCTTGCAATCCGGGGAGAAAGTTTCATCCATGGTCCTGCCATCAACATTTAGGTGGAAGGAGACGTTGAGGGAGATCAACAACATGAATTCAATATTTCAATTGTAGCATATTTTAGCCAGCGGTTTGAGCAACATCCGACGTGCTTCATTTCCTGAATACGCTCCAAAGGCTGGTGGTGATAGTTTCACACGTTGTGGAGAATGCGATAGATTAAAGCAACTGAGGAGCACTTGCACTCCACATTCGCGGGCTCAAGATGTGTGGACTAAGAAGTTGAAAGTCCAGTTCGCAGGGCAACGGGCACATAGGGAGTTGTATTATGCAAAACGCATGATGTCTAAGATGCACCCAGACAAGTTGCTTACAATCATCCACGACAAAATGGATCACTCTAAAACGGCTTCTCCTCATTACTCTCACAAGAACAAGGGGACGGATTCTTTCATGAAGATGCTGGTCACTGTAATGGGCATGATTGCTCATGGTCATGGAGACGTCCGATATGTGCTCTACAGCCTAGACATTTTTCTAACAGACTCGAATCATACAGTGGGGTCCATTGCAAAGTTGTTGTGAGATCATGAGTCTGAACCAAAGGTTTCATTGCGGCGGTTGTTTGTCAAGGATGATCTTATTCATCCATTGTCACAGGCTATTTTAGAGGAGTTAGAGATTTGTGAAGAATCCCTTCCCCCTCGCACTGTCGAAGTTGTACCACCTCAACCTCTTCCTTCGACTTTGACTCTTCAACTTGACAATGCCTCAGGCGACAACAAAAACCGTTGGGTTTTTGCATTCTGTTCTTTGCTTGTATATAGAGCCATCTTCTACAAGACATACATCAATTTCCTCATTGTTGGACACACCCATAAGGACATTGATGCTCTTTTTGGTCAGTGGAGTACAAAGTTGAAGACGAATGACTACCCCACAATTCCAAGGTTGATGAAGTCCTTTATGGATTGCGAAACGCAACCACTGATTCCTCATCTCATTGAAGAGGTTGCTGATTTCAAAAGATTTGTGGATGGATACTTGTATATAGGGGATGATTCTCTACAAGGCCATTCACAAGCTCAACAATTCAAATTTTACAAGGATTCAAACAGATGGCCTTTGATGTAGTACAAAATTATTTGTATAGACAATGATGGGTTGCTGAAAGAAGGCGGTGGAATTCGCTTGAGGAAAGAGACAATAGATGGGCGCCCAAAAGTGCCAAGGGGAAGTCCTTTACCTTTGGCTCCACAAGTTATGTGTTTCTTTGATGAGGTTTGTAAGGGTGTAGACAACTACATTGTTTTGTAGGGTGAAATGGCTAATCAAGACTTGTCTGGAGAGTTTCGATGGAAGAATGAGGTAGTGCAGAAATATTGGGAAGGTGTGAGAACTGCTTTGAGTGAGCCACTTTTGGTGTGTAAGACATTGCAGGATGGATTTTGGCCACATTCAATCATCTCCAATGAGGAGGAAGACCAATACCTAGACAATGGCACGTTGCCTAAGGAGTTCACAGAGGATGTACCCTTTATAGGTCGTAGGCATGATTGTCCACCTCCTTCATTCTGAGTTGGTTGTGATGTATATGCTAGTTACTTTGTTGTAGTGCGTCCTGCTAATGGTGACCTACACCCATTTTGGCTTGCTCGGGCACTTACAAATCCTAATCCGGATCCAGGGCATGTCAATTCCATTCAATTGTAGTATTGGACGCCTACGTCTTTTCAGCACATTCATGAGGATACTTATTCTAGATGGGACACAAAACAAGGGAATTTATGGTGCGAGGATAAGGCTATCTCCGTGAGCTGGACTCATGCGGATTGTATCATGATTGCTTGGAAGTCGTGTGTTAGAGTAGAGACTTCAGATCCAAGGATCAAAATTCCGAAACTACAAATTGCTATCATCAAGGCATCAATGGAGGCCTATGTGTCTGTTGAAAGCAACAATGCATCTTCGGCATGAGAATAAATAGTGCATAGACATAGGAAGTATATAGATATATTAGAAGTTTGTAGATTAGTTTTTTGAATTTCATAAAATAGGATAAAAAGGAAAAAAGGAAAAAATAGGAAATTTAAAAAAAAAAAATCAAGTACTTTTGGAAGTTTATATATTATATTTTGGATTACTTCTTTAGAAAAGGAAAAAAATAGAAAAATTAAAGAAAAACAAAAAATATAGTGTATAAGGAAGAGTAGAATTACTATACACATTTTTGAGTTCATTATACTGATCTTTTTTTCATAATCGAATAAGATGGATGTTGCACAATACAATGAATTTGAATTGTTATTTGTTGTACTATATGGTGAATTTTGCAGTTTCTTTCTTGTATTTTAATAGTCCTGGTTTGTTTGATTTCTAAGGCTAGGTGCACTTAATATGTATTTGATGATGAGTAATTATAAACTTCTCTACATAAGCGTATACCATATGTTCTACAATGAGTTTAGAATGAATTCCATATTATGAATGGTCCTAGTTCAAATGTATTTGTACTTATTTGGAAGTCCTAGACTACCATGAAGTGAAGCTAGTCTACCCAAAGAGACAACAAGTAAATATGTGTACTTTGAAATGGACCAATGTTCTTTCAAAAATCATTAATTCTTACAAAAATATTTAATTCTCTTCGTATATTATAGTCTCAATTTATTGAACTATCTCACTTTGATGAACACTTTTGTTTTCTATATTTAGGTTCATGATTAAAATGAGACTCTACTTTCTCTCATTTTAATGAATATGGCCTTATAGGAATGAACCACATGTTCTTGAGAGCAAGGTACATCTTCATCCATAATCTCTTGGATTTGCACATCTAGAGGTTTGTCTACAAACCCTTCACTTGGTCCCATTTTTTTGTTTACTCTGGATGGATTTAGTGGCCAAATTCTAATAGCTGCAAAACGAGATTTGATATTTGATGGTGTCATTGCCTTTTGTAAACCTAGACTAATCCATTGGGCCAAGTCTTCCTTCCTTACATTTTGTCCCGTATTTTGCATATTCCAAATGTCTTTGTAAGCCTTGAAGTTTGTCTTGAAGGGCTTGAAAACGGACACATCAAGTGGTTGAAGAGCATGGCTAGTGTGTGAAGGTAAGGAGATTAGATCCAAATCCAACTATCCTTGTCTTTTGAATGACTTCTAAGGTTACATGGGAGTTGTGCCCATTAAAACCATCAAATGCCTTTGAATTGGGCTAATGTTTCCTTTCTTTCCAACATTAACTAGAAAATGATCCATCCACTTGGAAAAAAGGAAGGAGGTCATCCATGCATTGGGTTGCATGGCCATGGTAGCATCTAACTCACATAGGCTAACATAATCTCTCATCCTATGCATTCCTTTAAAAATGTAGAAGTTAGAAATCGTTTCTCCTCCTACATTTATGGCTGATAAGACTATGATAGACTCTCTTTGATTAGCCATCAATGAATGAACAGTTTTCGTTCCTCTTTTTGCAATTATTCTACTTCTTCATCTACCTTCTTGGACACCATTCTCATCTGCATTTTAGATTTGGTTTGGAGAGTAGTTGTGCTTTTCATACATAGTGGCTAAATTGTCATAAAAAGTCTTGACATGAGATGGACATAATCCTTGAGCCCTATTTACCTCTAACCCTTGTGCAACTCTAAGAGTGTATTGTGGGTTCCTTTTTTTGAACCATTGCAGCCAACTTGCTCCAGGTATATCATTAGTAAATGGATTTGGTCTTCCTTGAATCATCTCAGCCACCTTCTCTCTAAGATCTTTGGTTGTTAGTGAAAGACCCCAATCTAACATGTTGTCTAAATAATCCAATAGGGTTGCCTCTTCAAATTTGGTGAGTGTACCTTGTCTACCTCTCTTTCTTGATGTCCTTTTTCTATCAACATGATTCACCAAGCTTGTTTTAGGTATTTTGTAAAAATCACTAACTTGTTGGATTTTGGGACCATCCTCTACTATTAGGATTGCTAATTGGAGGGCTTCATTTGTCCAAGACCCCCTTCCTTCTCCATTTGAACTTTTAGAAGTATTTTTTCTTTTGGGTAGTGGCATCTTATAAGGTATATCTACCAAAAGCTTCATGAAAGAAGATGGGATGATTACCTCTGGTTGCCTTGACACTTGCCTTGTTTTGTGTGTAGGATGAACTATGTGAGTTCCTTCTCCCTTCCTCCAAAATGCCTTAGCACTTGTTCTTCCATCTTCTAGGTCGAATTTGCCCTTCTTGAGCTGATCTTGTTGCTCATCGCCACTACTGCTTAGGAACTCCTAAAATGAAGGTATTTTCTCTTGCTTTTCTTTGCTTTCTTGATGGTTTTCTTTTTTAGGGTAGCTCTTGCTTGAACTTTTTTCTTTCTTCAAAGGTCACTCCCATTCTCTGTACTTTGGTTGCTAAGTTCTTCACTGGTGCAATCTTCACCTCCATTGTCACTATCATCTTCACTTCTCTAGCTCTTGTTGTATGACTTGTCACTTCCACTACTCTCTCTACTTGAGTTATTGTTTCCATTGGAATGACTTGGCTCCTCAAAGCAAGCTCATGGTAATAATCCTTTCTCCTTTCTCCCACATCTAGTATTATGTTGCATCTTCACAACTTCTCCATTCTCATGGTACTGTAATTGATGAAACTTTTGGTTGTGTTGTTGCAATTGATCTTGTGGTTTCACTGCTACAATATGTGAATGTGACATGTAGCTACATTGTTTAAGATTGCCTTCTTCTAAGCCATCCAGTTTGCCACTCCTCCATTGTTGTTTGCCTCTAAACTCTAAACTTTTGTTTCCACTCATATTTAGATCTTGTTCACTATTAGTTTCACATTGTTGCCATTTACCAACCCTATTGTTTAAGCATGCTAGCAATGGTTCTAGGTTGCAAGGCTGACCTTGTATGGGAACATCTTTTCTTGAACTACTATGAATTCTTAGATGACTAGATGTTGTGAACTCTACCTTGATTTTTGGTCCATGAATTGTATGTTGTTCCCTGCCTCTACCAAGAACTCAAACTCCTTTCTTGTATGCATGGCTTGAATCTGGAACACCAAAAATTGAAGTTAACAACTCTTCATACTCCTCCTCTTCAAGATCTCCTTTGTGCTCAACTTCTTCTTGTGAATCATCACTATTGGTGTTGAAGCTATAGTATTCATCTTTATCATTAGCCCTTTTATAGAGATCCTTGTGCAACAACTTCTCCATATCTTTGCTATTGGAGGTGGACATTGTAATCCCTATACCAAAATTCCACTCAAAGATTGCACTCTTTTCTCAAAAGAATGTACTTGGTGTAATAATATGTTCACTACCACATTGCTAAACCACGAAGACTATACTGCAACTGCTCTACTTAACACTTGTGGAATTCTAATTCGGTTTTTCTATAACCTCAAAGCGCCATTTTAATATCCCAATTATTGTGTTCCAACACCCAATGTGGTTATACTGACAATTGTATAAGGCCTTAATTCCAATACAGAACTATCATTTTACCTCCATAATTAGATCTTCCCTTAATCCATATCCACCATAAAGAAATTGCATTAGAAATTCGTTTTTATTCAATCTGGGTTTTGATTTTTTTCAAAATGATAAGTTCTTTTCTGACTAATCTTTGACCGGATTAGGGCCATCTTATAGGTGACCGGAATAGGCGATTTGACCGGAATGGGCTGTTTTACCTTAAACGGAGGCGGGTGGTATTAGGACTATGAGCCAACATTTACAACACCTTTAGAGTTGCCATTGAGGCAAAACATTCGAACAATAGGGGTTTCAGATGTTGTTCTTGAAGAGTAGTCTATGAAAGAGAGGCCTATTTTGAGGTGCCAAGAAGAAAATTGAAAGAAGGAAGAGAAACTTTTGGATGATGCAGAAAAGGTTGCTCCAAGAGAGGCAAAAAAGAAACTTAAGGCAACTACAAAAGTTGTTGAGAAGGAAGCACAAAAGTTGAAGGGAAAAAAGCCTCTTAGTGGACCACCTCATTCAGGGGGTCTTGCCTCATCAATTGATGACTCAGCTATACAAGCTCTACCACCAATTCAAGCCTCACCATATGCTTCTCTCATTGAAGAACTTCAAATTTATGGCCCTCTTCCATCGAAAGAGCAAGATGAGTCAATCATTGTTGTTGTAGAGATCATTGGGAATATGACTGTAGAGACCATATTGGAAGGCACGAGTAGTCCAATACTAGTTGACTATGCTTATATTCTTGAATTATGTGAGAAGGTATGATATTCTTAATTCAATTGAGATACTATAATTGAGTTTGTTTTAGTGGTCAACTACCAATCTTTGAAAATTGTTATGTTAATTGTATTAACTTCATTTTTCTTACTTTTTCAGCACACATCACAACAACATTGGACTTACCGTGGAATATTGGACAAGCACCCAGGCTTTGATTTGGTTTTGGTTGACATGCCTAAGGGTCTTCCAATTCTTGGTGTGAGTGATCCAAGAACGGAAATTCCAAAGTGGAATGCTCTCCTTGATTCTTGGTTGCAGCCTCTATTTGAGTTTGTTGACAATTAGTTTGTGCCCTCATCATCATGCATCCCCTCATCTTTGAAGTAAAGAAAAGCATTATCGAACACACTAATGCTTATCAATTCAAGAAGAAGAAAGACTAGTGGGGTATGAATCAACTCTACTTGACTCACCCAACGGATGTGGCTAGAATGGTAAGAAATTTGTTATATATATTTTTTCATTATTTTCTTTAGCAAAGGATGATGTGCTACCTTAATAAGTACTTACATTATTTAGTCACACTTTTTTTTGGTAGACTTAGTAGTTTGGAATTACTTTGCTTGTTAAGAACCTTGTAAATAGTCTGCCATTCAAGTTTCACTTCCAACCCATCCTTGACTTGAAGTTCCATAGTATTGATGTCAACCGTGATGACATCTTGCAAAATTTTACGTCTACCATAGACCTCACCATGAATGGTGATCGCCTATAGCATGGACCTCGACAAAAAAGCCCTTTGTTCTTGAACATGCTCATTGAATCTTGTACCTTTCCAGGCTATGTGGCTTTTGATTGTACTGCTAGTACATGTTATTTCAACATTCCATCTCATGATTATTCTTAGGATGACATGGAACGTTCATATGTAATAATAAAGTACAAGCTATCGCTAATCTTTAATTTTTATATATACTTGATGTTCATACATGTGCTTCTATCCATGCTTGTCGTTCTTTCGATTGTCACACTATCGCTCTTGAAGAAGATGAGGGCATCTTCAAGGCCTTATTGGCACCACTAGTATGTGCTTCACCATCTATCACAAAGGGAGTGGAACTAGTAGTTGCAAAGTTGGTTGACTCCGACAAAGAGCTCCATAACATGGAACCTATCAAGAAAAAATCACAATTCAATACATAAATCAACTATATATTCTTTGTTTCATTCCAATATGAAACCACATTGAACTTTCACTAATTCAATTCATTTTTTTCTTCTAGATCTCTAAGGTTAGACCATCCATTGCGCATTCCATTCTTTGGAAGACCCAATTTCTTCCCAAGTTTGGAGAAGCCATTTTAGTTCCCAATTTAAGTCGAGGAATTGGCTCAAGCATTTGCAATACACGGCACCAAACATAGTTTGTCCCATCACTGATGTGTAGATCCTCATGTTTTGGATTTTGTAGATATTGAAGCAATGTCTTCTAATGAGGAATCAATTTCAAAGTCTTCTAGTAGTGCCTAGTTTAGAGATGATTGATTTGACTTGGATTGGATTGGATTCATTGTCTTTGAGCATGAATTTAAGTATTCCAAGACTATGTCTATTACTTGGATTGGATTGGATTTCTAAATTGCATTTCTCTATTTATCAAGTCTTCAATGTCCCTGCATTCTCTTTTATATTGCTCAATCTTAAACTATGAATTGATTTGACTCAAAACTTCAACAATTTCATTATAAAGAACTTACTTTGAATCAAGAATATTACTTATTTAAAACTTTACTGTCTCAAATAAACAATGCACTTTTGAAGTCTTTATCACAAATTGTAAGTCCTATATCCACGGTCTTAGGTCCATGGTCATAGGTCCCCTTGCAAAAATATCTAGGCTCCTTGGCTCGTAGGCTTGTAGGCTCAAGCTTTAGGCTCACATGCTAGAAAGCCTACTCCATAGATTATAAGATACTTGCATTTAAAGCAAAAAAAACAAATATTTTTGCAACTTGCATAATGAAATTATTTGACTTTCAATCTTTCTAATTTAATTTTTTTGCAATATAGAGTTTGAATTCACAAAAAAATTATCATGAAAAATTGAGTTGAGGTTTGGGAAAAAAAGCACTTAAGTTTCATTCTTAGAAATATTGGTCAGTAGAAGTAGGTATGAAAATTACAAAATAGAAGAAAAAATTCAATTGTTATTAATAGCTCTAAAGTTTAATTGAAACACACTAATCCAAATGGTGAGATTATCCTAGCAAGAAAAACTAAACCGTTTGGAACTTTTCTTTTTACAAACTGTGAAAATTGAGTTGTAAGACAAACCCAATATAGTACTTTTTAAAAAGATGCTATTATTGCTTGGAAAATAAGATGCTCCATAAATTTCACATCACTAATCCAAATGGAATTAATCAAACTCTTTCCATGTTGACCAAAATATGATTTATAAGAAACAAATTTTTTCAAATTTTTTATTTATTTCCAAAATAATTTATTTCAAAATTTAAAAAAAAAATCATTTCAAGTTTTTGTGGATTTCTTTTTGTTGCCTAGTGAAGTAAAATTGTACTTCATATAGCATAACTTTTGCTCCCAAGCACTCATTGAAATAAAAATCAAATTCCCACAAAGCAAATGAGTTTTTCTATATCAAATTTTTTTTCAAAACACCCCTACAAAAATTGAGACTATAGGAGCCTACATGAAATCTATTTTTTTCCTCATAGGGACTTTGGTCTTTTAGGGGTTCCAATCTTCATTCATAAATCTCCTATAATGGTATTATTTGAGTTGGTAACATGTGATTTTGGCAACTTTTTGTGCAATTCCACATTAGTTTAACCCCAAAATGCCCAAATTGCATTTATTGGCAATAGAGGAATTTTGGATAGTTCACTACAAATGGAATTTTTATTCTTTTTATTTGAAATTTTCACACAACATGTGCCCGAGGAGTAGCTTAAGGCCCAAAAAATTTCATAATTTTTTACTACACAGTTAAAAAGTTATTGCATGAAATGTCATTTTCATTGCTCAGTGGGTAGCCCAAGCAGATCAAAAAAATTCTAAAAAAATCACTTTTTTCAAAAAATAAAAATTTGAAATTGGTTTTCTAGATTTATATGTAAGTGGAAAGCTTTGAATTATTCCATTTTTATTAATCAAATGAAGTTTATGAGGACTTTAAGTTTGCAAGTAGTTATAGATAATCTATTCTGAAATAAATATTGAAGTCCTTCATTTAACTCAATTTTCCATATTTTTGAAAAAAAAATAAAAAAATTGGGAATAGATTGTTTATTACAACATTACAACCATTGGGATTGGCATTTTTCAATTCCGTAACTATATCTTGAATAATTTAGTATTTTGAATCATTCTCTATTTTTTTCTATTTACTATTTTTTTCCTATATGTTGTACAATTCTAAAGGATCTGAAAATTTTCAAACATATAGCCAACTTGCCTTCAAGAATGAATCCAAAGAAGCACCACCATTTTGGAAATTTTTTCATACAAATGTGACCTTCTGAAGTGCGGCTCCAGGATTTTTTGTAGGGCGAAGAATAGGATTTTTGTCAATTCAAACGCTAATATCTTGCAATTTACACAGTAGAAATTTCTGAAATGTTTTCCCGGCCTTCTCTAACCAACCTAGTACAAGATCCTACAATTATATGTGTTCCAAGAATATTTTTTTTTCTAAAATTTAGTACTTGTATTAGAAATGGCAGTTTTGGAGCACTTTTGGTGAAAACATAGTCAAATACATTTTGATACACCTGAACTTAACACTAGAAATATTCCTTTGGAGATTATTTGCCAATTTGAAAGACCACCTTTGAAAACATATATTTTGTTTGTAGAAAACATTTGTACATGACATGATTTCCTCTTTGTACATTCCTAAGAGCATCCTCGAAAATTCCTTTCAATTCTGTCCTGCAGATCACAAAGTGGCCACGTTGGGTCATTTAGGGGAAAAAAGGTAGAGCACATGACTAAAAAGGTAAGAAGGAGCGGACGAGAAAGTACAAAGTTATTCGTCCCACTTTTATTTTCGTTCTGTTCTCGTCCATGGGCTCCACCTGAATGAGAGCTCCGCAGCCTCAGTGGGACGTTGCCGAGCAAAGGCTCCACCATAGCCATTTCTCTCGCAAGCTTGTGTATCTCCTCCTCCACCGTCGCCTTCGTCGCCGTCTTCAAGCTTTCGCACTTTCCACTTGTCGATGCGCTCAAGTTCAACTTCAGCCTCCGCCTCTTTCGTTTTTACTTGGTTTTCGCTCGGATCCTGGATGCATTGAATTCCTGTTAGGGTTTTGGTGCCCTCGTCCACCCTCCTCCAGGGTTTCGGTGGAGTGGCGTTGTGATTCAGGGGTTCCTATGGAGGAAGAGCATGAGGTGTACGGGGGTGATATTCCCGACGAAGTGGAGGGGGACCTAGAAGTGGATTCCGACGGGGAGCCTGATGACCCCTTGCTCAAGGCCGACGACGTTGCCACAGACGAAGTGGCCTCTAAGGTGCGCATTCTGGACTTTTTCTGCAAATTTTATTGTTCGTCGGAGTATCCGAATTCTTGGAAATTTTCAGTGGATGTTAAGCTTTCGCCGCGACTTTATGCATTTATGTGAATAGAGGACGGGCTTCAAATTAGGTTTAGTGCTTATGGATTCCAAATTACGGGACCAGTGCTGCCCATGGGCCCCCAACCCCTGAAGTGTGCACTCTTGGTGAATTCCCTCGTAGAACCTGCGTTGGGAGTCACCTGAGCATTACTCTATCCTGAATTTCTAGGCCAAGAAAATGCGTCCGAACTAGGATTAGTCTCGACCGTTTCTTAGGTGACCAGATTTCGTAGTTAGAGATGGACACTCCAAGCCCTTGTGAAAGAGCGCTCTGCAAATGTTTTCGGCTAGGTGAGATAAGTTACAGGTGATGTTTCATGAGCATTGGAAATAGTTTGTTAGCATATTTGTACTGGACGAGGATCATGACCTAACTATTCCGTGTCCCAATTCCGAGGCGTTCAGGAGCTAGAGGACATGAAGAAGCGATTGAAGGAGATGGAGGAAGAGGCTGCTGCGCTTCGTGACATGCAAGCGAAGGTTGAAAAGGAGATGGGTGGCAGTCAAGGTTCGTGTTCTCTCATTTTCTCTCCCCTCCTGGTTTGTTTGCAGAGTACGAACAGACTGCGTTGCAGAACATTCGTGTTGGTACGATATTTTGACGGATTGATGTTTGACGTTTGAGCTTTCTTTTCATTTTAGAATTTTCCTCGTAACTCTGATATCTTGTCGGAATTCATTCCAGTGCTGTGGATGTTTGTACTGAGCATCAATGAAGCACTTTTCACTCGTCACCTGCAATTCTAGGATATGGTGTCGCAATCCATAATCCGGTTGTGAATCGGTTTTGCAGACCCAGCTCTTGCAAATGGAGCCCACGCCAACCGAGAGGAAGCGGATGCTCGATCCGTTTTCGTTGGCAATGTAATTTCTCCTTTTTTTCGTTCACTTTTTCAGTTTCTGTTTTATGAATGTTTGTTTTTCATGATTATGCTTCTGGATTATGGATTTTCTGTCGGTATTTTTTTGTTGTGTTTCCGGGAGCAGAATCAGAATTTAGGTGACCGTTTGAATGAGTTATTCAAATTTTGATTTTTGTGTATTTCAGGTGGATTACTCCTGCACTCCAGAAGAAGTCCAACAGCACTTTCAGTCTTGTGGCACAGTGAATCGCGTGACGATTTTGACGGACAAGTTTGGTCAGCCCAAGGGGTAGTGGCTCTTTCTCATTCCTTTGTGAATTGAACAGCGTGCAATGAGGCCATGAAATCTACTTAATTCACGGGCCTTAGGAGGGATGGTTGGTTCTAGAATTTTCGACATTGGATTTGTAATTCCGCGGCAGAGTGGAGACGTGTTTTACCCGCTTAATCTATTTAATGACCGATTAGTTTTTTCTCGTTTTAACTTCTTGTTTATTTTGCAAGCAGGTTTGCATATGTGGAGTTTCTGGAGGTGGAGGCAGTTCAAAATGCCATTCTTTTAAGCGAATCTGAGTTGCATAATCGCCCCCTGAAGGTTGTTATCCTTCTCTCGTCTGGAGAATCTTTCTCCATGAACCTGTTTCATTGCCGTATTTTGATTTTCTCGTGAGGACCTCTTCACTGCTTTCGAATGTTGAACATGACAGCGAGCCGTTCCCTTTTCTTTCTTGAATACCTTCCATACCTACATCTGATGCGGAGTGTTTGGACTATTGTCAGGTTACGGCCAAGCGAACCAATGTTCCCGGAATGAAGGGCTATCGGGGTCGACCCTACTCCCCGTTTTATGGGTACCGCTCGAGGAGGCCCTTTTCAGCTCCCTATGGGTATGCTCCCTATGGTTTTGGGTGGGTATCCTCCGTGGATTCCATTCTGACTTGTGGAGTGCATATTTCATACCGAGTTCAAAGTTTGCTTGTTTCCATTTTATTTTGAATTTTTCTGAGTCGGTGTTTTTTCATCGTGATAGTGAACTACCGGCAAAGTCGTATGTCATCGTATGTGTAATGTGCATCATGTTCTCCGAAGAGGACTTTGTTTTTGCAGCTGATAGGGTGATCGTGAATAAGGAGTCTCGTTTCATTTGGTAAGCCGTGCCTTGCTTTTTTTGGTCCTGATGTGTTGGAGTTTTTGTATTGTGCAGGAAGGTCCCTCGGTTCAGGAGGCCGATGCGCTACCGCCCTTATTATTAGCCCATTTGTGTTCTTTATTTTTGGCTGTACAGTGGCCCATCCACATGAGGTGTAGGAGAGGGCTTGTTGCAGGCGTGTCCTCCGTTCTCTGGAAGCCAGGGGCACCTGATTAGAACACCTGGGGTTGTCATTCAGAATGTTGGTGAGCTCCAGGCTTTGCGAACTTCCGTCGTGTACACTGTTCTAGGAGATGTTCGGGGACTGGGAAGGTTAGGATTCGCGTCCATTCCGGACGGGTTTATTGAAAAGCGGGTACCAGAGTTTCCACTTGCTGTTGGTTGAGTTGTATTCTTCTTAGCCTTGAGTAAGGTCATTGAATGGGCTCCGTGTGGTTCCAGGTTCCGGGATTTGCGTTCCCTTATTTTTCTGAGCATGTAAGAGTTATTTGGTGGAGATGTAATCGCAATTTTCTGACTGTACTTGTTGGTGAACTATATGGATTTATGCTTAAATGGTTTCGATGGGAGAGGCACAGTGTACTCCTCTTGTTGGTTAAATTAAAATTGCTTTTTACTGGGATTGGTTCAATAATGTTATGATCGCATAAGCGGCTTTTTCTTTTTTCCAATAAAGGGTCTCTAACTCATTGAGTTTGAACCTCATAGTACAATTGCAAGGTGCAGTAACATGGACTACTGCAACCATTCTATTGCTGATGTAGTGATCATTAGATCATTTTAATTATGAGATGTATTACAACCTTTAATTTTTTTCTGGAGTTGCGTAGGTGTGATGAATGTGTGGCCCTTGTCCACTTGAGGATAGAATCACTCGTCTAAAACAAAACTCAAAAGTATATGCACCTTATTCAGCGCATCTAAATTATGTCTAGACATTCCTTCCATCTCCGAATCCAAAAGCATTGTCCACTCTGATTTTTGGTCAGGCATTTTGCATTGTCGGTTAATAAGGTAAATTATGAAGGTTTCAACTCAAGTTTGTTGTTTAAATGTTTTCATTCATCTAAAATATGTAAAAAAGAAATTCTTTAAATTTTTTTCTTGAGGCAAACATTTCTAACTCTGATTTACAATGATTTCATGGCAGTTAGTTGATAATTAGATGATTTCATGGCCAAAAATTCTGTTAGGATCAAAAGAAGATCCCATTGGTAGAAAGTGAGAAATTACTAATCTATTACTATTTGTTTTGGTCAAGAGTGACAAAAAAATTCTAATTGTAAATGCTAGAGTTTTGGGGATGTTTTTTTCAAATTTGTTTTAGATGGAAAAAAATGTTTCTTTCTAATTTTAGGCATTTATTGAATCACAATTGCCAACTTTAATGAATTATTCAATAGGGAATGATTTTGAATACAAATTGTGTCTCAATTCCATCCATCATTTCTCTCTTCTTAGTGAATAAAGCTTCCATCTCATCAATGATACCAAATAAATACAAAAGATATTGAATTGAGGTTGCCTTAAAAAATAGGTTGCCTCCTCAAGAGATGTCAACACCTCATGACTCATTGCTTGTCCACATAGAAGCGCATGAGACTCTCTAAACCAGGGCCCAAAACTAGTGTACTAACCCATGCAACATATGTGGTTCTTCCATTATTCCATTGTTGTATAGCAACAAAACATATTTATGTAGTGTAGAATGTTGAGAGATTAGTGAGGATAACCTAATTGCACTATTTTGTGTATAGAAAATAGTGAAATTAGGTTGCCTTAACCCATAAATGTCAACACGGCCATTTTGTGGCCAATGGATGACAAAGACTCTCTCTATTTAGGATAGAATTGCAACTATTCATCCTTCGAATTTTGTGCAAAAAGGGAAGATCTTCTACAGTACTTCAACTTCCAATGTGTATTTTTTATTTTTTTAAAGTAGATGATGTCACACAGTTCCAAAAGCCATGATTTCCACAGTCACCAATCCATCCTTTAAGGGTTAACAATTAAATTGCCTTCCTCAAAAAATTCCTCTACAAGTCATCAAAGTCAAGAGATATTTCTGTAGATATTTCCATTTATACACATGGAGGTTCATAAATCCCAATCACAACAAGAATTAATTCAAAAGTAGTGCATTCTCATACAACAATAAATATTTATACAATGTTAAATGTCAAGAAATTAGTGAGGGGCACCATAAATTCTCTATTTTGTGATACAATATGATGGAACCACCCATGACTAATCACTTAAGCATTTTGTGCACGATTTGGAGCAACAAAAGACAATTTAAAATTTTCTACTTTGTAGAAAGATAGAAATCAATGAGATTGCAATTCTTTTGGTAATTTTCTACCTTGATTTGAAATTGCTATGAATTTTAGTAATCAAAAGTTGATATGCACTTATCTCCAACACATAGAGTCTTCTATAATTTTTCATTCAAAGATAACTTTGGCTTGCAAAACCAAGCACATGTGTCATGACATTGATGGTTATAAGACGATTGGAAACCAAGGCCTAATTGTTAGAAAGTAGTGACTTCTCCTGTGAATTTCCTAGTACCTATAAGGTAAACCAACCTATCACAAGCAGATCGACTAGTTTGCCATATTGACACTTTTGAAAGAAAAAAAAAGGAATTTTTTAGAAAGACAAACATGAAAAATGAAGAGAGCATTTGAAATTCCATTTTTTTGATAGAGTATGAATTTGTTAAGAATTTTTGAAGTATGCAACCCAAAGGATTCAAAATAGTTTGTAGACTACTCCAAAAGTAGCAAAAAGAGTGCCCACAATAATCATCCAATCACTTAAAGCAATCGCAATATTTCCTAATATGGTTGCAACATTTTATAATATGGACATGACATGATGGAATTAAAAAGTTAGTTCTTATAATGACTTTACACTAGAAAGGTGGAAGTTCCTAAATCAATCTTTGATAACTTCATCACCATTGTACAAAGCATTAACTTTGGCCATTAACCCACCTAATGAAATCCTAATCTCATTAATTGAAAAAAAATCTCCCATAAATTGATAGAAAACTGTAATGGGTCGTTTTATAAATGTCTGCATTAGAGAGTTAGGCTGTCGTAGGTTGGTTTACCTTATATTGGCCATGGGGCCTGGTTGGTAATGGGGGATTCTACTATAGATGAATCCTTTTTGTTATTTTCAGTTGCATTGCATTGGGATCCGGTTCTAATAAGATATTAAAAGGAAAGGCTGCGTTCACACGAATGACCCGAAAACGAAATGGGCGGGAACGACTGACTGCAGTAAGGAACCAACTGAAGCTTCTGGCAGTCTACAGTAATAATTAGCGTCAGTTAAGTTAATCCTGGTCGATCCTGCCATTCCTGCGTCAGTGGGTGCAGTCACTTTCATACTAACGTACTGTGCAGGGTTCGGAGCTTTTCGCAATTTTTCCAGCAAGGCTAGCTAATTCCACGCCGTGAGTCCGTGACCTGTCTATTGCCGCATCAGCACCACCGACCGTGATTCCTACTCCCAAGTGCTACCGTCTTCTTAACATGGCTTTGGCTTTGGCACACTTGTTATCTGAAAGTTAGGCATGCACCGATCAAAATCGCAATCCTCCGCGCCGGCCAGCTTCTCTCGAATGTAATTTTGTCCGACATTTTCCACTTCTATTCAGCGTTTTCTAGTAGTCGAAGTTGGCTTCGCATTATAGGTCATCAAAATTGCATCTAATTCGGTAGAGTTTTCGATTGGATGTATCAGAATCAGATGGATTCTTTCCTTCTTGTTTTAGTATTCGCGTTTGTAATTATGTATTCTAGTCTACGCTGGCGCGCTTTGCATTGTTGTTCGTCAATGTTGCATCTAATTTGGTGAAGTTTTCTGTTGGATACATCAGATTCAGATGGATTCTTTCTTTCCTTCTTGTTTTTTTGTAATTATTTATGGTGATGCTTGCGGTGGTGATTGTGAGTTGTAGATGCCGGGGTTGCCTGCAAATCTTTTAGATGGAGACGCAATGTGACCTCATGGAGGAAGGAGAGGGAAACAGCAGACAGCCAATGGAGGTTGATGGAGCACAAGTTTGTTCATCTTCGAATTCTGCCGAGGTGCTTCTGTCTGTAGCTTTGTTCGAAACCTGTTTTTAGTTCTTACTTGTGATTGGTTAGATTTTGAAGGAAGGGAGGACTTAGCGAGGTCACCAGAAATTGGAATAATCGTTTTTGTTCCATTCTCTGATATCTAGTACAGTTGTAATTTGAACGCTTTTCAATCTTCGTATGTGTACTTTCAGCTTGAGATAGAGTCTTCAAAAATGGAATGAAAGAAAAACGCAACAAAAATGCAATGGAAAGATAGAATAAAAGGGAAGAATCTGATTTCCGAGAACCTTGGGAAGTAACACGGTAGGTGAAGGACGAATCTGTGAGCACTATGTTCTTGTTTTGCATTTGAACTGGCCCTTTTTTTTAAAAATCCCGACTCAATACGGGATTCAGATACACACATAGAGCACTGTTCGAGTATAACGTTGTGGAGGTATTGAAGCTGTTGGAAGTGCGAGAGGGGTGTAGGTTTACTATCAATTGGTTGACCCTTTGTGGTAAAACGTTTCTGAAGCATTTGTTACTAGGAAGAGAGTTAACGCAACCTGCAATTGTTCCCAGGTGCTTTCTGTTTATTCTGGTGCTTCACATAGGTTGATACTATGGTGTCCGAATGGCGCGTGAGATGTGAAATAACTTGGAAGCTGCTATTACAGCTAAATATCGAATTGTGACAATGTACTAATCGGCTCGTGCTCTCGCAGGTTGGACTTAATTTAGACAGACGGCCTGATCTGCCTTCTTTGCAAATTTCATGTCAACCTGACGTCGTTGCTAAGACTTCCGCCAGCTCAAGCCTACTTCCTCCTCTCCCTACCACAAAGTCTGGCAAATTTTCTGGTTCTCTCGGGCAGCTTCCTCGCTCGGGTTTGCGATCGAGGGCGTCCATTGAAAAGAATTTGAACGTTTATTTGACTGGGACGCAAAGAGGATCGTCTGAGTCTTTGCAACCTACTTTACCTGGACTTCCACTCCTACCTCTATGGAATAAGAGGACATCGTCTTTACCTGTGCGCACTTCTGGTATCGATCCAGACTCCAACAAAGGACATAGTCATGACTTGGGACATAACCTAAATAGCGAGGTTAGCTCTTATCCTCGACTTGATGTTTGTCAACATGTGGTCACTAGGCACGTTGATCCTTGAAGAGGCATTGTTTATGATGCATCTAGTTTCCAATTTGTTCCTCATAACCTGAGCGTTTGAATATGTGGAGCATATAAGTCCCTGCTTTTGAACCTGACAAGCAGATCTTAACCCTGTTCTTTGATGTTCCAGCCAGGAAATGGGAAAGTCAGCATCGTTCGGTCATTCTCCACGCCTGTGTTCGTGAATAAGATTGAGAGTTTTCGCAGGAATGGCTCTGAACGCAAGGGTTATGTACTGCTGAGATCTGTAAATCCTCGGATTCACAGATTGCAACCTTCGCGAGGGAATGAGTCCGTCAATCATGAAATATTAACACTACTGGATGCTGAAAAAGGTGAGGATATTCATTCTGCAAATTTCACGCGCGCTGCGGATGGCTTTTCCCCTTGTTAGAGTGTAGCTTGTCTTCCTCGAACCTGATTCTGAAGTACGTGATTGACTTATAGTAGATGAAAGCCAAAGAGCACATACTGAAGATTTTAATGTTTGCATCATTCAACAGGTTGCTTTGAATAATATGCAATTGGCTACTGACTACTTTTCTAGAGGGTCTTGGCGACCTAAGCATTAAAGTTATGAAGATAATTCTATGTGATCGCTATCAGATTCTTCTACCTACAGCTACCATCTTAAGCTCTCGCACCTTCTTCGTTAGAAAGATCTGATTTCGGTTGTTTCTTCGATTTGGGAATTGTAGTTTGATCGAACACAATTTGCAGGCAAAGGAGACACTGAGGAAAATGTAGAAGAAGCAATTCCTGAGGACGAAGCAGTATGCAGAATCTGTATGGATTCTCTTACGGAGGACTATGGGGAGACTTTGAAGATGGAATGCCTCTGTCTTGGCGAGATGGCTCTGGCGCACAAGGAATGTGCATTCAAGTGGTTTGGTATCAAAGGAGATCGAGTGTGTGACGTGTGTGGCTCGGTGGTTAGCAATATTCCTGTCACAGTGGTTCCTTTTGTTGTGAAAGAGACCTCTAGCCATTCGCTATCTATGGAGGCACAAACTGTTCCTAGGTATGAGTTGAACCTCTTAATGGTCCTCCTTTTCAAGATTACTCAACCTTCGTTCTAGTATTCACACCTCTCTTCAGTTACTAGAATGACAAATGAATCTTTGTCTGGCATTTGCTTCAACGAAGGGTACCGGTATCTAGCGACACGATTATTAGTGTATTTACACATTGTTTCGTGCAGTGAGAATTCTGGTCTTGTGATGGCAATTTCCTAACCTAATTGCTGAGATTGAATGCATTGTATTTCTAGAAAGGAGTACTGAAGTACAACAATTTTGTTGTAATTTTTGCAGAGCTTCTGTATGGCAGAATGTCCTATTTATGGGAACAATTAACACAATGGCGCATTTCTGCTTCATTGAGCAATTGCTGGTACTCACCATGCCTACTCACAAATATTTTTTCATTCAAATTTTTTGGAGGACTTGTTTGAATTTATTTTCAGTGAATGGTATAAAACTTTCCCTCTTTGTGATATTTTTTGACTTTCCAACATATGAAAATGACAAATCCATAGATCACTGAATAATGTCTTTTTTAGTAACTTTTGGTCCTTTTCTCTTTATCTAAATTTTAGTCATAAAAATGATCATTTTTGAATTCCAGCTGGACAAATGAAATGAAGCTTATGAAGTCTAGTTTATACTTTAATTTGAAATTTTGATTTCTTTTTAATTTTTCAATATTTTATTGCAATTTGAACTTTTGGCCTATAACCATGGAGTGCTGATTTTCTAAATTTTCAATGATCCGAGAAATTTATTTGCACCACAATGTTCTACATTGTTGTGTACACCTATGGAGAAAATTTGAGGTTTTTTAGGTGCATTTTGTATTTCATATGAATTTTTCTCTTTTTATTTAAAAATTCACAATAATTTGAAATTTTGAAGACTTCCCGAAGGCATGTGGTTACATCTCTGAAAAATAATTTTAAATAATCTCATTGACCTGCAGTTGGAAAATGCCAGCATTCAGATAGAGAGAGGCACTTCGGAGTTTGAAAACTTGGTCACAGTCCATTTCAGAGTTAAATCTTTTCCTGACCATGTACTTCATGCTTAAAGATAATAAAGTAAGATATACCCTGAAGATATTGCGTGCTAGTGGAAATTGTTATAATGTGCCTGAAATATTACGTGACCTCTCAAGAGTTCGGAGTTGTAAGCTTTTCATTGGCTTCCTCTTGGCTTCGCTTGCAGGTCTACAAACTGGGTACCAAGGCACTTCCTATTTCAATTTCTTTCTCGTTCATCATAGGTTTTCTTGCTGCGGTGACAACTATAGCCCTCGGTGAGATTTCTTACAAAAATTTCCGGAGATTGTTGTCCTGTTTGATTGGGGTATTTCTATGTTTATATTCTATATGCAGAGGACTAGCAGTTATTTCTATTGGTTCTCATCTTTCAGTGCTATTCTTAATTTTCAAAGCTTGGGTTGCTTTTGAGGAGGCTGTCTGGTCTAAATTGAAAGAACAACCTGGCAGGATATTCACAAGAGCAACAGTAGATACCATTTCTGCTACTTGGTGTTTACTAACTCTAAAGATCGCACTGGTGAAGCTCATTCTATTTCCGTTGAGGGCGTCTGCGCATCAACGTAGGAGAATTACTAAAGATGACTCGGAGTGGTGGTTTGCAGTTAGTAAGCGCTATATCTGGTTATACGCCTTCGTGCAGTTTGTCCTTCTGTGTTTCTTCGGATATATTTTCTTTGTTAAGGTGGGCTATATTTTAAAATTCGATATCTCTTTCCTTCTATCTTATGAGATGTCATCTCAACTCTACTCTGATAATGTGAATGGTTCTATGCTGCGGACTGCCTACTGTTTACTCGTTGGGTTCATCCCCGCATCGTTTTCACCCAGGCTATCATGGATTTGATATGATTGCTGGAAACTGATGTAGCGTAAACACTGTAAAGTGTTACATAGTAAACGTGTTCGACTTTTGGTATTTAATTTTAAGTGGTATCGCTGGAAAAGCTAGAATACTTGTTTCTGAAAACGTTCCGCTTATTTAACTCTCGATCTTCTTTTTTGTATGCAGACTGAGCTGGAAGCTATGCCAGCAATACTACTTGCAGCATTTGTGAGCTTTGGGATTGCCATGACCTCGAATTCTCTTATTTTGGAATTCGTCCACTGGCGGGCTCGAAGTGTCCAATCAGCCAACAGCACAAGGGATATAGAAGCCTCTATAAGACGAGAAACAACTGATGATATTGAAAGTGAATCTGCAAACAGTAGGAGTCCCAACTCCCGGGGGACGGCTGCATCAGACGATCAGTTCCTTCACGAGTCCTAACCACGCGGCCAACCTGCCATTATACGATATTCCGGTTCGAAGTCTGAATCATTTCCATTCGTACAGATCATGTCTTCACCAGGTTAATCGCACCTTTGATAAGGCCTAAATGATTTCAACACGACCATTCCAACTATTTGGTTCTTTAGGTTGATATCGATGTGTTGAAATGGGGCGGGACATTGTCCGTCTCCTTATTTCAAGATGGACTGCTCTAATGAAGTCTTGCCCAGACTAGTTCACAGCAGTCGCATATTTTGGTGCGCCCTACCTTGCCTAATGATTCTCAACTCTGTACTTTAAGACGGAAGGTGGCCAAATGTGCCTCTCGATGTAGACATTGTTACTCTAGCTTCATTGCAATGTGGGTAGATAGGTTCAACGTCATAAACTGAGCATTGTCTACCATGATTGTACTCATATTAATTAGAATTGCATGGTGATTCCACGCATCGGTAACCTCCCGGGTAACCTAAACCTCAGTGAGTAGGAAATGTTTTTTGAGCGAATAGTGACTAGTGAGTTTTTTTTAGAAAATAAGAAAGTTGATAAAGTTAGATACTAGGATTGACCTTCAAATTTTGTATTAGGCACTCGAGGCAATACAAGCCTAACATTGGAGAAATATAGATTGCATTTTCTACATTTGAAATTTGATAGAAACTTCAAGAATTTATGTGAGTTATATTGTAATGGGTCAATGGAAAGGTTCAAATGTCTTGTACTCTAGTTTCAATTCTAAGTTTCTCCCTCAAATTTTTTTTGCTTTAACTTCTATATAGCTATGAATATAAAGAGGTCTTTTAACCCTTAAAGGATGGACTAGCGATCGTGGAAATCAACCCTTTTGAAATTGTGTGACATCATCTACATCAAAAAAATGAAAAAATACTCATTGGAGCTCCAAGTATTGTAGAAGATCTCCCCTTTCCACACAAAATTCGAAGGATGAATAGTTGCAGTTTTGTCCTACATAGAGAGATTCTTTGTCATTCATCATACACAAAACGTCCACTTCGACATTTAAGGGTTAAGTAATGCACAAATATGCCAATGGTGTTCCTTGCAATACAAGATTTGTTACAAAATACACCATTGGATGTTCACCAAACGAAATACAATATAACATCACTAATTGTGCTTTCATTTTTTATAATTAGAATCTACATGTACACTTCTATATTTTCATAAAGAACAAAGATTTGAAAACTAGACCCCCATAGCCATTGACCAAAGATGGAACTTTAGATCTATATATAGTTTTAAGAAAAAGAGTTACCATAGGTTAATCTACTAAAATTCTAAATTTTCAATTCCATATAATTCTCAATTTTGATTCTATTTCAAATATTTTTCTTTTTCTCTTATGCACAAAATAATTATATAAGTTGTAATATCAATGATCATTAAATCACTATATGAATATTAGTTAAGTCTTGGACTCTTATTATTTATTTAATTCAATTTTATTTCCAAATTAAAATTAAAATTTTATTTTATTTCTAAATGAATATACAAGGATTGTTAAAAAGTTTTTTAATTTAGAAAATAAAATAGAAAATATATCATAGTGAAAGGGCATTGCAAAATGCTTTTGATATTAACCCTTAACCTCTTCAAGACTAGAAGTAGTGCAAATGTTATTTTGTGAGCCTTGAAGTATGAGCCTGGAACCTATGACCTTAGTTTAGAAATTTAGGATTTTTATAGTTAGTGAAATTAAGAGAATATGTCAATTGATTTGAAATAGGATTCACTTGGGACACTCCAAATGTTCTCCAAACACCTGTCCATACACCCTATCCATTTTTATTTTTTGGGGGGGGGCCTTCTCAATTGTGACTCCATCATCCCTAGAGAATCAAAGACCCTTCTTGGCAACAAAAATCTCTTCAAGAGGTTGAAAGTTGAGAAGTTGAAGTTCCATTTCTTTTGCAACTTTTCTTTTGGTCGCAACTTCATCAACCCTAAGAAGCCCCTCAAGGGATTTGGGGTTGAGACTTTCAAAATACTTTTTTATTCTTATTTTTTCATCTTTGAATTTTTTGGTGACAACTCCATAACCCCCAATAATCCCTCTCAATCCCAAGAAGTACTTTGAGGAGTCTGAGGGTTGGAACTCTCAAATTTATTAATTTTTTTTCTTGTATTATTTTATTTTTTGTCGCAAATCCATCACCCCCATAAATCCCTCTCGATACCAAGAGCCCCCTTGTGGGATTTGGGATTTACGACTCTAAAAACTTCTTCATCTTCATTTCAATTTTTTTTCAATTTTAGGGTTTGAGACTCCCTATATATATTGTATGTGTGTGTTGCAACTTCAGAAGGTGGTGGCTTATAGTGGCTACTTCATTTCACCTTCAAAATTCGTAACTAATTCCATGAAGGTTCAAAAATTATAAAATGACTTGGGATAGATGCCAATTTCATTTTCTTTCCTACGAAAATTTGCTGAAAATTATTTTCAAGAGTTTAACTTCCCCCAAAATACAATCATCTCTTTAAGAGCTATGGTTGCTTCAAGAGTAGATTACCTTGGGAGGTTTAGGGATTGAGACATTTAAAAATTTGTGTACATCACAAGTGGTGCCTATCCCATAAGACCTTCATCATCCATCCAAATTATTCGATTTTCCTTTGATTCCCTTTGGGAGCTTGAGCTTGAACAAATATTTTCACGAGAATAGAAAAAATGGGGCTAGAGGTGGGTTAAATTGTCACTTGCCATCGCATTAAGCCAAGCATAGTGTACATGCTAGCCATGCTTTCATGGTCAAAAGTCCACATTAATAGAGCTGAAATTTTACCTTAAACAAAAAAATTTGGAAATATGGTCAATTTCATTAAAATGGCGGTGTTCCAATAAATTGGTGGTATTCTAGAAAATCGGTGGTCCATTTCACTACTTTGGCATGGTCTAAAATCTAAGCTTGTCCTAGATGTCTAAAATCTAAGCTTGTCCTAGATGTCTAAAATCTAAACATGTCATAGATACTTTAGACTGCATGGTTTGAAATCTATACTATCTCTAGATATCTGAAATCTATAAGGGTCCTAGATGTCAGAAATCTATAACAATCCTAGATGTCCTTTTACAGTTCAGACTGTGCAGTCTGAAAAATGGCATTTGAAGACCGCCATTTTAACCATAAATATTTCTACTTTTCTCTCCATTGGGCTCAAAAATTCAAAACTTTTTTAGGCAACGCTTTGGCATCACAGAGTGTACACTTACAACTCTTGAACTTAAATTTCTAGGCTCACAGAGTAGTGTTGCTCAATTCACTAGCCATGCCCTCTTTTGTATTTTTGAAAGAGTTTTCTAAAGTTTTTTAATAAAAAAATTAATTGTTAAAAAATTTTAGAAAATCCTTGGAAACAGAAGGATTGGGCCGGGTTCTACTAGTAGTTTGAGAGAACTTGAAAATAGTATAGACTCAATTGTGTTGATTTTTTCTAAAATATCATGAATTATCATATTAGGGCACCTTTCAAATTTGAATAATTTGAAAATGTGTGTATATTATGGTATTACTATTTGACCTACTAATTTTATGAACATACATAATATAGTTTAGAATCAACCAATTATGTTAATATACCATTAACAAAGTTGTACACAAAACATTGAATGAAAATTTTGAATATCTTCATATTTGTTTTCGAAGATTTCTCTTATTGGACTCAAGATGTATGTCCATGCAATGAAACCTCGAAAGTCAAAATTCTATTCTCTATATGTTACATTTTTCTACTATATCTAAAAAACAATCTTTTATTTTTTTGTCTTTATCGTGTCTTCTAGTTTGCCATGATATTTTCATATTCTTTTGAAAAACTTTGAAATTACTTGAATTTTACTAATATAAATGGTGAAAAAAATACAAATCTGAAACTACATTCATTCATTATAAGTTTAAAAAAATATAAAGAAATCTTACCATAATTGTAAATTATAGTATAGAACATCATAATGCATATCAAATCTATGATTCATTTTGTCATTAATTGGAAACATTTTTCTAGGCTCTCAACTTCAAATTACAGTAACATACTCATGAGAAGAAAGTTTAAAAGTTTTCAAACAAAATAATACTTGACTTGAAAACCATCACTTTGTCACATCTACTTAATCCCAAAGTGACATAGGATATTCCTCAACAAAGAATCCCTGTAGCATGTGTTCATTTTTGAATTTTTCTTCACGGAGATCGATGGCTACAGATGTAAATCCAACCGTATAAAAGGAGGGTATAGTAGGGTATAGATCACCTCAAAAATTTGCAACTGTCCATTATCTTTTCAGTATATTTTTTTGCATTGAAAGCACCTATTAGTACCAAATAACTTGTAGGGTTTCTTGGGCTTTTTCTTGCCTCATTCCTCGATATGGCCAGCAACACTCCAAATTTCATGGTGACTTCAACTAAGAAATTTGAGCTCCACATACTAGCTCCCCTCTCCACTTGAAAAAATTGCAAAAACTACGAAACTTTGTTGTATTCAATGTCATGTACATAGGGTTGTCAGAAATTGCAAATAGAAGAGCATTTCTTACAGAAATTTGGGAGAATTTGTAAAGTGAGAAATATGCAAATCCAAGTGGCCATAGTACATCTCATAGCAAGTGAAACTTCAAGAAATTTTTTGAGCCACTTTGAGCTGCTAGATCTTCGACCAATGAACTCCAAGTACACATGAACCATGTAGGAAGCCAATGCCCGGGAAAGGGTCAAGTGGACTAAAACTTTCGATCTTCATAGAAATTACAATCCATCCTCAAATTTGTTGTTTTGGGTGTCGTTGGGTTGATCTTGTAGATTTGTACAATCGCTCTTTATTGAATCTTTCTAGAACAGTTTGGCAAATACCTTCAAATTTGGATTGAAAATAGTCGAGGATAGTTTTTGTCCTCCATGTCACTTTGGAGCTAAAGCAATATAAATCATTTAGAAAGTTTTAAAATAACTTCTTAAAACAAAAGGTCAAAACTGCTCATATGCACAACATAGATACTTTGTTTTCTTGAAGCATACTCCACATTTAATCAAAAATAAAGGTAATATGACTTGAAATTAACTCATTTGGTAAAATTATATCATTGTCAAAGTTGTATACAAAAAAATGGTTGGAAATCATTGGCTTTCAATGTTAAATTGAATTTCACAAGCCACTTCCTCACAAAAACAATTTTTTTTAAGCAATCTATTCTAGTTTAAAAATTGAAAGAGGAATCAAATGACAATTGACATTACATGACTTGTAGGATCACTTTTAATCTTAAATGTCCATGGCACCATATTTTGGTGTTGACCAAACTTCAAAGTTATAAAAAATCTAACCAAAGTACTATTTTTGATGGGGTTTCTTTAGTTATATATCCTTTAAAGTCTATTTTAAGCACTGACAATCTGATTTTGAAAAAAATTGTTTGTGATTTTTCTATCAAAGTTTGCAAATTAGATTTTGAGAGGCCATAAATTGATTATAGTTATGTATGTTATGTCATTTAGCCTCATATTTTTTACATACCCTCAATTTTAGATTTGACACATAAAAAGTGTAAAAGGACTTCAAATCACTTTTACAATTTTAACACCTCCTTGATCAAACATTATAATCTTTCAATCCATATGTGATATTGTTGTATTTTCTCTTTCTACATGATCCATAATAGGTTTGATTAGTTTGACTTCACACGGTTATAATTTTTGGTAAATTGATCAAACTAATCAATACTTTGGGGGGGGGGGGGTTAGTTTTGAGTAAATTCCAAGAAGCTCAAAAAGGCCTTGGGAACTTAAGCAGATTTAATCATCACTTAGATTAAATGACCTCTTCTTCAATGTATTCTTTTGGCTAAAAAAGTTTATGCAATTGAAGGGTTCATCTATGCTATAGATTCAAGTACTTCTTTGCCATGAATGAACAAGAAAAAAGAGGGAGAACAAGGTAATATTTGAGAAATTGTTTTAAAAGATCTTATTTCTTACAAGTCACATGTTTGGATGATACTTGCAGTTCAACCCAACCAAATTGAAACATCAATCGATGACCTACAACTCCCAGTAAGGAAGGCAACAAGTTCAAAGGAATCGTGCATTTGGTCATCACTGTGAAATGTAGAATGTGCCTAGAAAAAGAAGCCTTGACGTCGACCGCTTAGATCAGACCACCCCAGAATTAGTTCAACCAAAACCATTCAGATACGGAGTCAGAGACTGAGCTTGCACTTGAAAATGATACCTAGAATTTCAGGGGCATAGAAATACAACGCCCTCACAATTAAATAGTGATGGGACAGGCCTACAGTCGATCGCTTCTAGAAAATGTATCGACTTCCCAAGGGCTCTGGATAAAATTGAAGGGAGAAATCACAAATAAGCTACCTTTCTCTCCATTAGTTAATCCAATGCTTCCGTTGAATTGGGCCTACACAAGTATAATAACATACTTGTCAATCGAAATAGGGTCGAAAGGTTGTATAAAAAAGGTCAATTAAAAATTTCTATGCTAGGGCAAAAAATAAGCTACAGTCGTGTTCCAACTGATGAAGTAAAAGATTGAATCTTTGTGTAATTATTCTGTTTTACATGAGGGTAGAGGTTAAGAAGATAATCAGACATAAAGTCATGTCGTGTCAAGATTCCAATTACGGGTTGTCCCTGCAATCACCACCCAAGACAGGAAGGAAAATAAAAGTTAAAACCCCAAATAAACCGCTTTGAATTCACCTCAGTCACGAATACAAGTGGCAGGGGTGTAATCACTAGAAACAGTAATAAAGTTGGTGAGTTTGAAGGAACTGTAACGTATTCCTAAGCCGCACTAGATAGGACAATTCCTAAAGCTGATTCCTTGACCGATAAAAGGGACGAACACTACAACTGTACAGTACAGCAGGTAAAGGTGATGCGTGATGAGTACCTCAGAGGTCCTTGGCACGACACAAAGATGGCGGAGACCGAGCTGTCGGAACAATGTATATGCCTTTGAAAGCGACATGGTCTCAACCACTGTGTATGGAGAAGTGTTGGAAACCTCGTGTATATCTAGGAACATTTCCTCTTCCTCAGCGGACAATTCGATACCTTCGACGGTCAGTCCCTTGCCAGAGCCGGGTTTGGCAAATTCAGCTGCCGAAATAGTACTTGAATTCTCTTTTGAATAAGAAAACTCCGGTTCTAAGAACTGCTTCTTCTTCAGCAAGACGAGCAGGTGTGACCTCAGTACGAGGCCCAAAAGAACTGGTTTGCCACTGATTTCAACATCATCATCCACTACAGGAAAAGCGTGATGATTTGTGTTTCTCAAAACCTCCACAATTGCACCCACACGTTCAACTTTGGAAAACCAAATCAACGGTCGGGTGATGGCATCGCGGGCCGTGAGATGACTCATGAACCGCGGAGGATGAGCTTCGAGGAAAGGGATTTCCTTAATATGTACATGCAGGGAGTACAGACCAGCATTGAAGCAGTCTCCCACGGTCTTGGAAATCAGCAAGACAAGCATGATGAGAGGGAGCAACAGTAAATTATTTGTCAGCTCCAACAATATGATACACAGCGATACAGTCATCCGCATGGAGCCCCCAAGAAACGATGCTGCTCCCAAGAGAGCATACACCCCCTCATCGATAGGCCCATTCTTGTAGAAAATCCCCATAACCATGCCCACGATCCTGCCATAAGTAGCGCCACAGAGGATAGCCGGGACAAAAAGACCGGAAGGTACTGCAATACCATAAGTGAGGAGCGCTAATGAGTAAGCAGATCCCAGATACAGGAAAAGAGAGGTGAACTGAAACTCTCCGTTTGTGCCCTTGCTAAACAAATTTCTGATAGTATCCTCGTTTGTATTGAAGAACAGGCCTGCCAAATCGTTGTAACTTCCAGTAGGGCAGTGGAAATTCTTGAAGTTGCCAGCACGCCCATATGTAGGGCATGATTTTAATCCAGGTATGGTCAAATGGTCTGGGCAGGGTCGACACGTTGCTAGCCATGGAAGTCCAAAACTGAATATTGAAGTAATGAGAGCAACGATGACAGCCTGAGCTATTTTGGCAAAGTTGCCTTTCCTGCAAAGCCAAAAACTCTGATTAGAATCGTATTTAATACCACATGATACGTGGAGCGTATAAAAATATCGCAATGGAGATATGGCATCAAGTACATTCAAATTAATGTCTGATTCTGTTGTTGGATCAAACATCCATCAATTATTCGTCAAGAATTCTTACTTCTTCAGCCACTGGCAACTCCACATAATAATCTTCGCATTCATTTGATTGAAAAGGCTGCCAAGCACACCCCCTAGTACTCCCAAAACGACCACTGGAACAAGTTGAATCAACCCATAGTTGTCTTGCACACCGCTCACGTCGAAAATGATCAATCCACCTTCACCAGCCAGCCCACAGTGCCCCTCTTTGCACCAAGAAATTCCAGTGCGCAGAACCACAGCAACCACGGCCGTGCTGAAGAATGCCCTCCACAAAAGAGGACCTCGCCACCTGGAAATTCCGACGTAAGAATTGATCATCTACAAAGGCAGATAGAGTGAGAATTGAAAATCTCATCCTGCAAATGCACCCTGTTCTAAGACAAGAATAATCCGAACTGATGGAGAAAGTAGAAAGATGCGTAATAAAAAGGTACAGTAGATACCAAGAGGTAACTTCTTCCAATGCAAATAGAACGCCCCCTACAGGTGCGCGAAATGCCGACGCAACTCCAGCAGCAGCTCCGCAAGTCACAAGATCTCGCCGATCTCGATCATTCTTTAAGTAGCGCAACCATTTCCATGTCAAACCATGTCTTACAGACCCTCCTTGGCCAAGCAGTGAGGCAATGCAGGAGCCCACATGCACAAGTGGACCTTCCTTTCCCACAATTAAACCTCCAGCTACAGATCCTATGCTCCCCAGTATCTGCATTTCACATCAAGGGAGGCATGAGTAGTCAGCATCTCGCATGGGCCTTTTTCCAACTGGTGTCCAGATCACGGTGGAGCAAAAAGAGAGGGCAAGAAGCACTACCCTCTACAAGAATTCAAATCAAGTCCCTCGTAATTTACGACACTACGTAGTTCTTTCTTGCTCAGAATTCCTCAGGGAGGAAAAAGTAAAAATAGGAAACCAATTTAACCACTGATGCCAGGCTCAGATTAAGATATTAGACGCTTACCTTAACAATGAGCGTCTTGACAGAAAAGATATTGGGAGTGTCAACACCGTTGAGGTAAGCCTTCACCTCAGGGATTCCTGACCCCGCTGCAGAAGGGCCTATATATACACAAAGTAAAGCGGCAACCATGACCAACATCACGTTGAAACCGGCATATACCAAGAATGCCATAACAAACCTGTCACACAAATACGACTGACCAGTCAGTAATTTCCAAAACCACAACCGCAAAAGCAGTGCTCTTCACATCGCTGACAGGATTACTGAGGAAAATAATTCACCAATGCATGAACACTAACGTGTTGTAGAAGGCTGAGACCAAAGACAAAAGGGAAGGAAAATCGCCTCTCATTAACACGAGAAATGGTGATCGTTGCTGTACTTGAAATGTGCGACACAGAAAAAAAGCAATTGACAGGTTTTCTGATAAGACGAACAAAAGATGAGAGGCTTTAAGGTCGGCATCAACAATACCATCCGGACACGTTGCAAGCTCAAATCAAGCTCACATCCAGACGTAGCTAAGATATTGCAAGGAAACATCCTTGGCAATTTGAAATTGTCAAGCTTGATTTCATATGTGGAATCCCAGACACCAGATTTCAACACTACATTAGAGATGCATAGTTATAAGAAGGAAAAGAATCCTTGCCTGCCCGACTGCATGAAGTCCACCGTAAACAAGAACTTCAGTCCTGCAATATTCTCGACAGCAATGTTGATCCCCAAGGCAGCTAATGCAGTCAGAAGGCCAACAAGAAACACGAAGGCCCATTTCACAGCAACGTATTGTAGAATCTCGCTTCTCTCCCTGGAACGCCAGTCTTGTCTGAATAGTTCATTTTCCACAAGTCTGCAGAACACCCGCCCAAGAGATCAGAGCACTACTTAAGAAACGTAAATTGCGTATAAAGAATTATTTACTCGCATCCCGCTATTAAAAACAAAGTGCTTCGCAAGTCTGCTAAATCTTCAAAACAAACAGATAATACCCATCGATTCCGAGGAGTTCGCTGACGCTTCTGAAATTAAACTACTCTACCTCTACTACCAGATTCACAGCATTGAGATCCACGACAAATTCGAAGCAATACCCCGAAACAACTCGCAAATACTCTACGACTTTCTAAACCATCCACGGTTGATCCTTGGAACAAATAGGAGGAGAAATTAATCCACGATCGCTACCACGCCGAAAATCGTACAAATTTCGAGAACCTCTTAAATCGCCGGATTCATCTACACATCTATACAAGAGCAAGCATCGCTGACCAAAAAAAGTGCAACTTACTCGAAATCAAGACTCTCAATAGGCGCCACTTTCGTGCCGATCATAGCCACGTGATGCGTTTCATTCGTAGCGTTGTTCCCGTTTCCATACTTGTAAAGCTTTTCCTTCTCCAGCAGAGGCTCATACAAATCCAGCTGCGGAGGCCGCTGGACGACCGCCTCCACATGCTGGCGATCTTCCTCGCTCTCTGCCATCGCTACAAGCGACCACACTCCCTCATCACACCACTAGACACACTCCCTTAAAACCCCTCACTCACTCCAGCACCGTTCTTCCCCTTGCAACACGGCGATCACCACACCAAACCTCACACTCTGCTCCCAATTACGGCAATCACGCTCCCTATGGTATTCCTTTGCAATGCACAGCCCAGGAAGCAAGAAAACCACAGAAAAAGAAAAACAGAAAGAGAAAAAACGGAAAAAAAAACCCATGACACTCAACGCCGCAACGTCTAATTTATACTATGTTTTTGATTCCGAGGTTCTGGGTCCATCCCCCCGGAACTTCCGCTTCGACGTTAATCCAAATCTATTGTTGTTTTTAGTTTTTACCTTCCTAAATTGATCTGTTCACGTCCACTGTTGCTCTATTTCACCCGTGATCAGCTGTCCCGTACCAATTCTCAGCTTCCTCTCAGCTTCCAAGAATAGGAAAAGCTGAACAGCCTACCACAGCATCGATTCTCGCCCTAAAATAACATTCGCCTCTCACAAATAAAAAAAAAACACGTAGAAAAATACTCCGAAACTCTCAACAACCAGCGGCGATGGCAACACCTGAAGCTCGGAAGACGCCTGCGGCACAAAACCCGTTCCGAAGGACCTCAGTCTCAGTCACCTGACCTGACCTTCGCGGGCTTCACGTACGGCAAGCAGCTTTCATCCTGACCCTCCATGCATTTCCTCTGACTAGCGTTATTACCGTCCGATCGTTCGGGAGCTTCTTTCATCCTGGCCCTCGGATTGGCGTGAGCACCGTTCGGCTGTCGGTTTGAGTCACGGGCAGTCGGGCAGCTTGGTTGTAAGGTAGGAGGTCCATAAAGCGCCCATTTAAGAGCTGAAACTTCTTGAAAATTTCTCAGCAAATTTTCCTTGAAAGACAAATGGAATTGGCATCTATGGTAGAACCATCCATTACCAACAACTTGAGCAATTTGTGCATGATCTAGAGTAGTATTAGGCAATGTAAATTTTCTGCCTTATAGAAAGATAAAAATCATGGGGATTGCAAATGTTTTGGTACTTTTCTACATTGAATTGAAATTACTATGAGTTTTGGAAGTCAAAGTTGATCTAGACCCATCCCCAACACATAGAGTCTTCCATAACTATTCATTCAAAGACTACAAAGGCTCACAAAACCAAGCACATGTGTCATGATACTAATGGTTAGAAGATGGTCGGAAACCAAGATGTGATGGTTAGAAATCAATCATAGTCTCTATTATATTTCCTAGTACCCAAAGATTGGCAATGGAGGCTTAGATGGTATTGGGTGGTTCTACTATAACCCAAGTTGTCTCATATTTTCAAGAGCTCTATGGAATTAGTTATGAATTTTTTATGTTGAAATGGCATAGGGCTCTAAAATTGCCCACGTCCTCAATTGTATACTATTTGTACATTATTGATACAACAAAAATGCAACATGTACAAATACTATACATTTGAGGACGTGGGCAATTTTAGAGCCTAAGCACTTTAAGCACCTCCTACCATATAGGACAATTATTGAAGTGGAGGGAGTTCTAAAAATAAGCATGTTGATGAGGAAGGCAAAGCCCATCAAGGAATGCCTATTCATTTTTAGAATTCTCGACAATGAGGAGATTGCTTGACAGAAATGTCGCCCTATAATGGATGAAATATGTAATTGATGATTGAAATATCCATAATCACCAATTACAAGAAATTCACGAGCCAGGAGAAGAATACGGGAAATAATCCTCCAACAAAATGAACATGACATTTCTTAGCAAGGGTTTACGTAAGAAAAATTGACTATGATCTTGATTGTTCCTATTGAATTGCTTCTTAGTATGATGGCTTGGAGCAATGAGACAAGCGGAAGGGAGAAATAAATTGTTCATTATTGCATTTGGTCATGGAGGTATTTCCAATACAATAGAAAGTCCTTTGGGGGAGGGGGGGCGTGCACATCACAAAATTACACAATTTCGTGATAGGAAAGAGATATATTAGAAAAAAAATTATATAATCATTGGTTTTTTTGGAATTTGCACATCAAAAATTTACACTATTTCAAAGTAGGAAAAGATAGGAAGAGATATATGTTGGAAAAAATTATATATATTGTCAATATGTAGAAAAAATATATTCTAAAGAAGTTTCATACTTATAACACTAGAAGTATGGAATACAAATGGTAATTAAAGGATCGATGGTTTTCTTTTCATATTTTTATTCTTTGTAGTTGTTGACTTTTTTTAACTAAGGTACTATGAAAATTTCTTCACGGTATTTTTCATCAATGCAAAAACTCCTTCCCTTTGGTTTAAAGAAAGTGCACTCCAAAAAAAATTCACAATTTCAAGATGGCAAAAAGATAGTAAGGGTGGAATTATATAATTAGTCAATATTAAATTCATTCTTGTAACATTAGAAATGTAGAGTATAAGACAACAAATTCAAAAAAAAGTTGTTTTAATTTTCTTTTATTATTTATAGTAGTTGGATTTACAAGTAAGACATTATTAAACTTCTTTGTAGTAGCTTCTA
Organism: Straminergon stramineum; assembly: GCA_963920665.1. Classification (NCBI taxonomy): domain Eukaryota; kingdom Viridiplantae; phylum Streptophyta; class Bryopsida; order Hypnales; family Calliergonaceae; genus Straminergon; species Straminergon stramineum. Next base: position 25,641,002 of record OY987263.1, on the reverse strand, counting down.
TTAATGCAAAGCCTCCCCCTGGATTTGGTTTGGAACCAATAAAAAAATGGTTGCAAAAATATGAAATTTATATTTGTAATAACCTTGGTTTGAATTCCAATGCCATTATGAAATATTTTTTGAAGGAAAATATCCATAATTCTATTTTTGAAATTATGAGTTAATAATCTATAGCTTTGAGTTTCAAAGTAGTACACTCATGAAGTTTACAAAAGAAAAAAAAATACTAATAATAGTTGACGATGGATTATGTAACTATAGCAAAATATATGCAGCATTAATTATTATTATTTTTGCAAAATTAACTTTAGGCAACAACAAGGCCAATAATCCTAGTCTCTTCTTTTCTACTTTCTACTTTTCAGAATATATAGTAACAATCATGTAGTGAAGGCAATTGATATGATCTCAAATGTCTATCCTTGTAGCCAAATGAAATTGAAAATATACCATTTTTCTTAATTATTTTAAAAATTTATGTGGTAATAAGTGATGAAAAATTTCAAAATTTAATAACTTATACTTTGTAAGTAGGAATAGCATAAAATTTGTTGCGTACACTACCCTTCCTTTGACTAATTTCCAATCCTTTCTATTGGCAATGCTTTTCCAATGACATGAATTATTGCCACAAACAAATTTAAACAAACACTAAACTAAAAAGTAGAGTACTTGAACTATTACTATGAGCATTAAAGGAAAATTGATTTAAATAAAATTCCTCTATGAAAATAGTTGTTAAAATTATTTCCTTGTTTTGGGATGGTCAATTGTGTATTTTTTTTAACCCCTGAAAGACAATTGTCAATAAAACAAATGATTGGAAATTCAAACAAGTTCTTACAAAGTGAATTTTAAATGGATGTTTCCAAAAATTGATGCATGGTACAGACATGCACCTTTTCATGAAAATTAAAAAAAATATATTATTACTCAGTGCCTAAATTAAAAAATTTGTTGCCCAAAAGAAGTTGGTTAGTGCTTGCAAACAACTTTTGCTAAAACCCTTTTTTACCTCTTTTATACTTATGAAGTTTTGCAAGTATGTAACTAACATAATATAGAAGGTGATTATAAAAAATAATATGATGTAAAGATCTCATTAAAAAAAAAAGTCAAAGTTTGCTAATCCAAATGGACCTAATGTTGAAAGGGGTCAGAGAACTCAAAAGAATGACAAAATTCAAATTCTACAATCTTGTAATCTATGTAGGTAAGCTCCCGCTACAAGAGGGCATTACCCAATGAAAATTGTAGGAGGGAAAATTTCCAAAGGATGAAGAAAGTTGAATTTCCAACAAATGAAGAAAACCTAGTGCCCGATTTCGCGGGCAAAATTGCGTAATCGGGCGGGAAACCCTGCAAATGACAACAAATAACCTGCCCGGGAAATGCATGGTAAAAGTTATTATGAAACAGTGGTTTACGTTATGAAAGACCGTGTTCAGTTACAGTCCATTCTACAGGCCGTCCCGTGATCTTGGACGGCCATGTAATAATACCGGTAACTTTAAGATAAGTTAATAACTTGACTGATGAGGGGAATTGTGGTGTAGCCCTTCCAGCCGGCCGGCAGTGCTTCGGGGGTCCCTCAACACTAATTAACTTACTGAGGGCCTGCTGGAGTACGTTAGAATCTACCAAATTCAGACCCCTTTTGCTTTTCTTGCACACCACCCTGAATATGGATTGGGACGGATTTTGCATGTGCTCTACGTTATGTTCAACTTGGACGACGGAGAGCAATTGGAGACGATGAGCTCAAAGTACATGTGGGTGAATATTTTATATATTTGTATATTCCCCAAATAGCACCCTATTGTTGAGGGCCAATTACATCCTCTTTGCATTCTAATGTAGTTGAAATTGTATTGGGAGTCAAATTAGAGTTAAATAGATGTTGTTCTATAACTTCAAAGAACATTCCATGATGATGCTAGTGTGTGGACATGAAAATGCAAGCATGCAAGCCTTGAGCATGTGTATAAGTAGATTTTCTATAACCACTAAAGGTGCTTATAATATAAACACCTGTAATATAGGTATCTATAATATAGTTACACTATAATTGTGGAAGGTTTCTATAATAGGTGTATTGTCGTCTAGACTCATGGGCTCATATTTCTAGGCTCACATCATAACAACTTTTGATTGTTGATATAATAATTAAGTGTAAGATGACTAAAGATGCCTCTGAAGTTATTTTAACCTAGATTGATCGATTTGAGTTATATAATTTACTACTATGAGGATAATTTAGTGAATCTCCAAACACACCTACAATGAAACTGACAAAATGCCACCCAAAATACACCTTATAGTCCCTATATTCTTGTCATAGGTGGGCATGCCAAGTTGATTTTTGCCTATGCAATGTTCTTGTGGTTGTTTAGAATAATATTTACTTCAAGGGCATCATTTTGACACTAACTTGCTCAAAAAATTGGAGGACATCTTCTCCTAATTCTTTATTGTTGAAATGGATCAGATAACCTCAAAAAAAATAGAGGTCCTAGTTATAGTCATATTTCTTACAAACTCATGATTTTATTTAGATTTTCAATGAAAAATGAAAAAACTTAGATACCTATAGAATATAATAAATTTTATATTTGAAATCTACATATGTTTGTCAAATTTTCACTCTACAAGTATAAATAAGTAATCAACTAATACAAAATGAATCCTAAAAGCATTTAGTCCTCTTACCACAACATTTCACCATTATTTCTTTGATGATGATGGAATCAATTGGAAAATTTTCCATTGCAATTTTCATTTGCCTACCTCCAAAGTTTCATGATTCAACCTACTTTGTTATGATGATTAAATATGATGGCCCTCAATTGTGAACTCCCTAAAGTTGTTACCATACAAGAATTGAAGTTAGAGTTCATGAGTGAGAAGGCAAAGTATGTGTGAGGTTGAAACTCATGCATGCAAGTTTATAAATGTAGAACCCTAGAGAACAAGCCAATCCTAACTAAATGTAATTGCTTTACAAGACATCTATTCAGTTAAGGGAAGGCCAAACGACTTCAAAGGAGACTAATGAGTTAAAACAATTATAAGGATTGACTTCAAATAATTTTAGTCTTTTAAATGACAACTTCCATCAATTTTTGGTATTCACCTCTATCCAAAGTGGGGTTGAGGGAAAAAAAACCTTCAAGTGCTAAATTCTTGTCCTAATATTTATGATCTATTTACACTATATCCCTCGTCCCCCATCCCACAAAATTCTTTAATTGCAATTGATAGAGAGCTAAAAGTGGAAATCGAGGCTTCACACTTGTTCTAAGGCCCAAACACTTTGAAGTCTTTGGCACCAAAGAAGTGAGCATTAGTTAGATCTAGCAAAAAGGGAGACCCGACTTGGACTCTAAGACTAATCTATTGCTTTAACACCTAAAGTCCCATTGTCCCTACAAGGGACAAAATGGATTTCGGGCAACTTCTTATGATCTCAATTTTTATTGAAACTTTTTGAAACTTTTTCATATGATAGGAGATCTTATTAGCTTTGTGGGAATATAATTTTTATTTCAATGAGTACCCACGATCAAAAGTAATGCCACAATAACCTCAAAATGGGGGAGACCGGGTAGCAAAAAAAAAAAAAAAAAATTGAAATAAGAATTCTGATATTTTTTTCTTGTAGATTATATTTTTGTATAAATGAGAAGCTTTGATTCATTCCATTTGTATTAGTGATGTGAAAGTTATGGAGCTTCTTGTTTTTCAAATAATCGACTCGATTTTTCAAAATAAACTTTTTCTTTCACTTTGAATCCTAATATCTTTCAATTTTTTTGGTCAAAAATCACAAAATTTTTACCACATGATCTAAGACAAGTGTATAACAAGATCCTATCGTTAGATTCTAAAAAATATACGTTTTCTAATTTCATAGCTGAATGTAGCAAAAGTAACAGTTTTGAGTGGTTTTTGACAGAAAAATGGCCTTGGGACTTTAGGGGTTAACTATAATATGAAAAGAATAACTCTAAATCAAATATTTTCATTGACTGCTTTTGTGGAAAATTTAATCCTTTGCAAATTCAATACTTGAAGTGCCCCCAAAGCATTTAAAAAAATCCTTTGACCTTTTTTCTTATATAGATATTAACCTTGTGGAAGTCAATATAATTTACATGATGTTTTTTGTTTCCTATAACAAAATATGTTGGATTCAATACAAATTTTGTGTTGAATTGTTAAGAAATTAATTATGGAATTGAAAAATGCCAATCCTGATGATTATAATGTTGTAATAAATAATCTACACCCATTGATTTAATTTTTTTCAAAGATATGGAAAATTGGGTTAAATAAAGACCTTGAAATTTTATCTTTGAATAGAGATTCTATAACTACTTGCAAACTAAAACTCCTCATAACTTTCATTTCATTAATGAAAATGGAATGATTCAAAGCTTTCCACATACATATACATCTTGAAACCAATTTCAAAGTTTAATTTTTGGAAAAAGTGATTTTTTAAGAATTTGTTTGAGTTGCCCGAGCCATCTACCGGGTAATGAAAATGACATCATGTAATAATTTTTTAACCTTGAAGCGCTCCAACATCCATTTTTTGGAAGGTGAACAAATTGAAATTTGAGTTTCATCTTCCTAATTACTTGGATGAAAGTTGTTCTAATTTGTGGAGATACGTTATAAAGTTGTTGTCCTATCTAAGTGTTGGATTTGGTGGTACCAAAGTACATATTTTTCTAAAATTACAAATGTGCAAGTATGTCAAGTGATCAAACTGCACTAACTTTAGTTCAAAACTAGATTTGCCAAAATTAAGTCATAGATTTGAAGAACCCAAAAATTTCAAAAAATCACCATGTGAAGAGAACCTCATTTCATATCCATTCCAAAAAAAATTACTCTAAAAATGATAATATTTTTCTTCTAATCAAATTTTAAAGGAATTTTTGGAATTTCTCTATCAAAATTTATAAAAAAAGATTCGTGATAGTATTGGTGAATCTAACCATACACATGGCATCTACATATCAAAATCTACAACTTTTATTTGTAAATCAATTCCAAAATATGCTTTCAAACTAGCACTTTATAATGATTTTTCTCAAATGGTCAATTTTGGAGATGAATCTAGATGTTTAGGGGTTAACCATGTAGTCAAAAGTTATGAAAATAGTTGTACCTGAAAGCTACTCCTCAAGCATATGTTGTTTGAAAATTTTAGGATAAAAAATTCCATTAGTAGTGAGCTGCCCAAAATTGCTTTGTTGCCAAAAAAACGTAGTTTGGGCATTTCGGGGTTAAGGATTTAACCTCTAAACATCCAGATTCATCTCCAAAATTGACCATTTGAGAAAAATCATTATATTGTGCTATTTAGAAGCATATTTTGGAATTGATCTACAAATAAAAGTTGTAGATCTTGATTTGTAGATTCCATCTGTAAGGCTAGATTCACCAATGCTATCAACAATCTTTTTTTGCAAATTTTGAAAGAGAAATTCCAAAATTCCCTCAAAATTCGATTACAAGCAAAATATTATCATTTTAGACTAAAATTTGTTGGAATGGATTTGAAATGAGGTTCTTTTCATATGGTGATTTTTTGAAATTTTTGGGTTCTTCAAATCTATGACCTCATTTCGGCAAATCCAGTTTTGAACTAAAGTCAATGGAATTTGACCACTTGACAAACTTGCAAATTTGTAATTTTAGAAAAATATGTACTCTAGTAACATCAAATCCAACCCTTAGATAGGACAATAACTTGATAACGCATCTCCACAAATTAGAATAAATTTCATCCAAGTAGTTAGGAGGATGAAACTTGAGTTTCAATCTATTTATTGTCCAAAAAATGGATGTCGGAGCGCTTAGGGGTTAATGTAGTTTAGACATTTCTACCACATTCCAAATAATGAAATTAGTTTCTCGATGTTTAACACTACATAAAACACATTTCCTTGTCACCCGACAAGGATGCCATAATTTTCATCATTAATTGTTGTAGTAAACATATCCAAAGTAGCCCTTTTTTTTACTTTTTGAGAAAAATGCCAAGATGGCAATCACTGAAAATTTGGTGAAGTATTTTATTTTTACATTCATCTATCTTTTGGGACCCAAAAATACTTTTCAATCACAATCCTGCACTTTTTCATCCAAATTTGAAGAATTCATCCACATTTTAAATAGAAATGGAAAATTTCTATCTAAAAAAGTTTACTCTTTTTCGGCAAAAAGTAGATATCTATTTTGAAATGGTGCAATCTGGCCCTGTGGTGTCAAAAAACCCCAGGGCTGATCCACAATAAGTTAACCCCTAAATGTTTTCAACTATGTTTTCACCAAAAATGCTCCCAAACTGTCATTTCTAGAACAAGTACCAAATTTTAGGAAAAAAACATTTTTGGACACATGTAACCGTAAGATCTTGTACTAAACTTATTTGAGAAGATGTGGAAAAAATTTCAGAATTTTCCACCGTGTAGATTGTAAGATATTAGTGTTTGAATTAGCAAAAATCCTTTTTTGGGCCCTGTGAATAAACGGGCAGCTGCACTTCACAAGGCCACATTTGTATGAAAAAAATTCCAAAATGGTGGTTACTCTTTGGATTCATTCTTCAAGGCAAGTTGTCTATGTGCTTGAAAAAATTCAAATCATTTGAAATTGTACAACATATAGGAAAAAGGAAGTAAGTACAAAGAAGTAGAGAATGATTCAAAATACTAAATTGTGAAGAATTTCGTTATGGAATTGAAAATTTTTAATCCCAATGGTTGTAATGTTTTAATAAACAATACACACCCTATCATTTTATTTTTTTCAAAAAATATTAAAAATTGAGTGAAATAAAGGACTTCAAAGTTTATTTTAGAGTAGGGAATCCGAAACTGCCCGCAAACTAAAACGCCTCATAACTTTCATCTCATAAATCAAAATGGAATGATTCAAAGCTTTCCATGTACATATAAATCTAGAAAACCAATTTCAAATTTTTATTTCTTAAAAAAGTGTTTTTTTAAGAAATTTTTGGGCTGCCCGAGGAGCACTGAAAATTACATATCATGCAATAACTTTTTAACCATGAAGTCAAAAGTCATGAAAATTGTTGGGCCTTAAAGATACTCCTCGGGCACATGTTGTGTGAAAATTTCAAAGAAAAATAAGAAAAACTCCATTCGTAGTGAGCTGCCCAAAATCGCTATCTTGCCAAAAAACGCAGTTTGGGCGTTTAGGGGTTAAATCCTAGAGAGCCCACACTAACTTCCGTCCACGTGGACATGGACAAGCGGTGAGTCATGAGGTAACTTTTTTTCGGGGGGGGGGGGGGAAAGGCAACCTAGTTGTTAATTGTTTTATGCACCCTAATTTCGCTCTCAGTTTCAGTTATATAGATCCAGGCAACTGAAGGCTGAAAGCTGTCCATTAATTATCTTATTATTCCTGGGTTTGGAAAAATCAGTCGTAAAGATCCTCAGCTCCGACACGTCAGCAGGTGCCCAATTATCTTCGTTTCGTGTGCCCAACTCCAGTCCAGACCAGACCACGACAGAAGCGGATCTTATGGAAAATTGCAGCGGAGAGAGGATCATTGGATCATACCGAGAAATTTTCCATCAATCAGGACCTGCCACGTGGCAGTGGAGTATCGAACCCTCCCTCTCCGTCCTTCTTGGGAAGGATTCAGGGAAGGGACTGATGATGAGAGCATCCATCGACGGAGTCAGTCATCATCGACCAGACCAGCCACCGAAGGAGAATCGAAGGAAAGGGAGCCCCCAGCATGGAAACTTAAGTTACTGGAATGGAATGGCCCACCCACACTGTCCGATTTATTGACTTGAGTGCCCGGCGATGGGCCAGCTCACCCCCAATTTGCACACCCATTCGTCAGCCCAGCCAAAAGTTACCTTGAGAGAGCCAATGTCATGCTTGGCATGTAACTAAATTCCCTTGCAAGCATCAAGGAGAGAATTATACCTCCAATTGTGGGGTGAGGAGTTAGCTGGTTAGCAATGTTATGATTATTAACCCTTGAAAGGCCTTGGGGGGTCTTCTATAGGACTTGTATTTAGCCTTATAACTCCTCTACTATGGTGTAATAGTATATGAATTGTGATACATTGTTATAATTTACATACTATCACAATCATTCATCAATTTATTTTGCATTGATGAAAAGTATTTGGGTGAATGATTTTCTAATCAAGTACCAACAAATACATAATATACTACACAACTGTAAAAGGCTTTCTAGTCCTTCAAGGGGTAACTTACCTTAATTGGAAACTTGGAAGTTATCTTAGGAAAGATTTGCCCAAACTTGTTAGAATACCTTATGCATTAGTTAGAAGCATAGGTAGATGTGATGGTGGGTAGAGTTTTTGTTTTTGTTTTTTTCTTCCATCCAGAGGAAAGTGTAAAGGTTATGTTGATTTCCCAAGTATGGAATATAAACTTAAATTCGTGTGTGAAACTACCTAATTTTCAAAAAAAGACTCCCTATAAGTTTATGGGTATTGAAATTAAGTTGTAGTAGAAACACCCAAAACCATCAATATATTAACCCCTCACCACCCAGGGCCTGAACAGGTCCAATAACAACATTTTTTTTGAAGTGTTATAGATATAACTTTCACTCAGTTATAGAGATCTCAACCGTACAATATTGTAATGCACTTGATGTAGATTACATGCACCAAAATTGGTGTCATTTGACCGCATAGATTGCAAGATTATAATGTTTTAGTGTTGAAAAAGGATGCTGAATTTTTCCTAAAAATACATTTGGAGGCAAAATTCGATCTCTAACTCTACTCAAATGAAGAAACTTTAAACTATAAAGTGATTCAAAATCAGCATAAAAACATATTGATGAAAAAAATAACATTTAATTGACTCATGGTGTCTCCAAAATGACCTTGAAATGTCAAAAAATAGCAAGAAAAGTTGCAAAAATTAAATCAAAAACTGAACCTCCTTCTACTAAAATGCTTCTCAGTCACTCATAACTTCTTGGATTGATATGAAATTTTATACCCACACACTAGACTAGTATGCACAACTTTTTCAAGAAAAATGATTGGAAACTAACATTGTATGAAGAAGAAACAAGTTGCCGAAGTTCACTATAATCCAAAAATGTTGGGATTTTGAACTTCGAATTGCTCCCATACATTCAAAACAACTTGGATTGACATGAAAATTCTACCACAATAACTAGACTTCAAGGGGGATATAACCTAACAAATTTTATTGAAAATGAACTTTGGATGAAGGAGATACAAGCCCCCAAAGTTGCAACCATCAAAAGCAATTTGTTGAACTCAAATTGAACTTGTGAACTTTGATTGACTTCCAAAAATTCAGAAAATCTTGTATTGATCTGAAAATTTTACCACACAAACTAGAAGAGAGAGCACAAAATTTTCAACAAATTTTATTGAATTCGGACATCGGATGCAAACGTTGCAGCACTTTGAATTTGACCTGAGGGCACTTTTGGTCCCCTTGGGCAGTGAGGGGTTAAGTAGTTCATCATAGTTGGAGGCACCTTTTACTAAAAACAATATTTTTTGTAGTATTAGCAAGTGAAAATTCTGAACAATCCAAAAAAAAAAGATTTTTCAGATGTAGTAAGTATGTAATTTCTATGATTTTCCAAAGTACCAACTCCCTAAACCACTGAAATTGTCACATAGGTGGATCCTAAACTGAAATTTACAAAAATCAATGGTCACCAAATCAGAGTTAAGTATGTGTCCTTCAAATGCATCAACGAATCAAAGTTAAACATGTGGAGGACACATTAACCAAAGCCTATTGTAGAAACACCTTTGGTTGCAGTCTAAGGTAAGAGCACCCAAAAGCGTCAAAATCTACCAAGCATAATCATTTCAGGCTGTAAATGTAAGTAAACAATACATAGCTTATTTGTTTTGACCTAAAATGAGAAGAGGTGTACTGTCCAGCTACATTTATGTTCTAGAATGAATCCCTGATGTAGAATCTGACGCTTTTAGGTGCAGGGACGCTTTAGGGTGCTCTTACCTTAAGGTACAAGAATGGAAACAGGGATGCTAATAGGTGTTTCTACCTTAGCTGAGTGCAACTGAAGTTGAGAAACAGACTAGAAAGCTCCTACTGTATTTTGACTGAAAGCCATTGATAGGGAGAAAAGAACTTCCATTTTTCTTTAGTTTCCTGCAATTTGCCAATGTAACTAAACTTCCTAGAAGACTTGAGTGGGTGCCTGAGACAGTGTGGTGAAGATTTTTTTTTGAATTTGACATTGAGGCAAATGAAAAAATCAAGTAGCAACTGAGTGAAATTTAGCCAATTTTGGGATTGCTGGAGCCCAGCAGCAACTGAGGTTGGTTCAGTGGCAAATTAAATTAAACAACTTAGTAATATGATGTTCACTTCGTCCATTAAGTGCTAGATGGATAGGATTTGGCAATAGAGAGACACTACTTGACTTGTGGGCTTCATCCGGACAAGTTTTATAACTTGGTTGTACGACAAGCTTCTTGTAGAGGTCCAACCAAGGGTGAATGTAAAAAAAAAAAAAGTCTCCTATTTTGTGTCATAGTAATTTTCTTATTAACATTATTGCTATTATGGGGCCTCTGATTGCAAATATGAACTCCAAATTTGAAAAAAATAAAAATCACACAACAAATAAAAGGTTCCTGCATTTTCCCCAGGGATAAAACACGGGGGGCAAAATCACCTCCGCAAGAGGCTCGTCATACAATTAGAAGCTCGACTACTTTTAATAGACAATTCCCATTACCACCCTCCTAACCCAATAATTACCAGTCACTCAAATGTAGGGCCTTCATTGACTCTATGATGAGAATTTATGACAGTAGTCCATGTCTTAACTTCACATTAACTTCACAATAAGACATGTATTATAGTTTTACATTCTCACTCTAGAATCAATGAGGGCCCTACATTTGGATGGTAATTATTGGGTCAATGGTCGGTATTGGATAAAGCTACCTTGTAGCGGAAGCCAGCGAGCTCAAGTCTTCAGTCAGTTGTTCCAAACTTTTTATTTCTTTATTTTGAAACAAATGAAACGGGGTTCCATCGTTCCAAACTGAAACTTTCGAATAATACCTTACCTTAGGTTCCTTAGGTTCCGTTCCATTATTAATGATAGATGGGCATCTTCTTTTGCCTGCCACCTGATGGAGGGAGTGTTTGGATAGCCAAATGATTGACTGACTGCCAGAGTGGATACACTCCACCTGGGCATCTGCAGTAGGCCCTTGCAGAAAGACCAACGCTGGAAGCAATCGAGACCACAAGCAACTGACAGACAGCAACATCATAGATATCTTATGGACACCTCATCATGGGTCGTACAGGAACTTATAACTTAAGTTCCATGGGGGCCAAATGGAGAGGAAAAAAAAGCCGAAAAAAAAAAAGAAGGGGAGGAAAAAAAAAGGGGGGGAAGGAGGACACCAGGTTCACATGTATCTCGTCCATGTGTGCCAGCTGCACCCAATTCGCTGGGTTCAGTTCGGCAACTTCTGGTGAAGTTAGGATCTGGAAGTTAGTTATGGTACCCTTTTGCTGCTGCTGCTGCTTCTTTTTCTTTTTCTTTTTTTTGAAACACATGGACAATTTCCATTGCAGAAGGAAAACAGTACAGCGCTGCTGCTTCTTTTTCAACTGCATTGATGAATTTTATGCAAGAATAACCCTTGAAGGACATCATTGGAAATCATTGCTTTTGGAACTGTGTGACATCATATAAGGTAACTCACCCTATGACAGTCCAAACGGAAGCTGGCCCATCACAGGCAAAATTACAGTAGTGGTGTACATTCTAATTCTGAAATGTACACCTTTAAAATATTTTTGCTTGTGATGGGGTGGCTCACATTTGGACTGTCATAAGCTGAGTTACCTTACTTATATATATATATATATATATATATATATATATATATATATATATATATATATATATATATATATATATATATTCATTAGAGGTCAAACTACTATGCAAAATCTCTCCTTTTTGTACAAAATTTCAAAGATGAATGATTACACTCAAGTTCTACATAGGAATATTTTTTTGTCATCTATTGGACATAAAATGTCCGTGTCGACCTTTAAAGGTAAAATTTGAGTAAGGCAGACTCACCCCAAGAATTCTGGGTTTGGCCGGTGTGCAAGTAGAAAAAAGACCCCCCTATTTTGTGTTTGAATGATTTATCTCGTGTACCCCTCCTTGCTAGTTTGGGGCCTTTGATTGCGAATATGAATTTCAGAATTTTGCAAATTTTATCATGTGTGACAAATAAAAAATTTCAGCATTTTCCCTTGGGATTGAAGGGGGGGGGGGGCAGTTCACCCTGTCTGAGTTGGCCAGGGTGGATTGACCCCCTCGCTCGTCCCCAAGTAAAAACTCTGAATTTTTTTATTTTTCACAAATTATTAAATTTATAAATTCTGAATTCATATTTGCAATCAGAAGCCCCAAATTAGCCAGGGGAGGTAGAAAAGATAAATGAATGAAGCACATGATACCAGTAGGGGGTCTTTTTTCTTACATGCACCCCTGGAATGACTTGGGGGGACGAGCGAGGGGGTCAATCCACCCCAGCCGCTGAGTCATGGCCGCACAGAGTTGAAGTCAACCACAGAGTTTAAGGTACTTATTATTACCCAAGAATAGAATACCAGACAAGACCCGTGCCTAAAGGCAAATAGGCATGAGGTTGCAGAGAACTCAGTACAAGTACGTACATTGGGCAACTTCAGCACCCTTTTTGACCTTACTCCCTGTTTGGGCATTGTTGCCATAAGTAGAAAGAAAAGAAAACAAAAGAGGATGGGCACTCAAGATATGATGGAAAGAAGTTGTCAAAATCCTTCTCTGGCAATGGCAATGGCAATGGATGGTGTCGGAGTTGGGAGTGAGCCAAAGAAAAAAAAAATTCTAAACTCTCTCAATGATCAAGTTGGACCCTTTCAAAATTCGTAGGGTATCTTCAATGGGAACAACAACTAGACAGACATGACAACAACACATGGAAGGTGAGACTAGTTGGAGAGGAGAAAAATGCAATCCAACACCACCTAAGGTAAAAGCATTCAAATGTAACAAACACTTGTAGATCCAAAATAGACAAGTGGGGTTCCAAAGTAGATATGTGGGGGTGTAAGAAGCAACCAATCACCTGCACTTGATCCAAGTTTAGAGTGTGTTGCTTTTGGGTATTTCTGTACCTACTTTGGTGTTAGTCTAGTGTCCACTCAAAAAAATACAAAACTAATTTTGTTGGTTTCCTAAACCATTTTCTAATACACGCACATCATGTTTTCTTGTGTGCACCCTCCATATCAAGAGATCCAAAACAAGTGTTGCATTTGGGTACTTCTACCTTAAATGGAGTGCACCAATTTTGAGTCTGACCATACCACATTTCTTCACTTTTGCACAATATTCCTCCTCCCCCCCCCCTTTTTTTAAGAGCATCAAGTGAGGCAACGAAGTCTGGTCAAAGGAATCATGGCAACAACCAAGCCTTTAGGCTTGGGGGAATAAAAAAAATTGTCGGAAAAATTCTCTAATGCATCCATAGCCTTATACACTTAATTTGCTCGGTACCCATAGTCCATTTGCCGTGAATACATGCATCCCTAGCCTTACACACTTATTTTGTTTGATACCCATAACACATTTGCTGTCGATACATAGGGAAGTTCAATCCGTCACTTGACACTTAAATATTCAAGGGCTTCAAAAACACACTTGGTACATTGCTTTTACAAAACCTACAAGTCACATTCGTAGTGATGATGCCTATTAATAGCCAACACTCAATAGTGCTCAAGATTTTTTTTTCTTACTTTCTCATCTCGGTCATGCATATGATGTGATCCCAAAATTTTATTAAATTCACCTATATTTAGACAAAATGAAAGATACTTCTAATAGACAATTCAAGTAACTATTCTGAACACTAATTCATGTGGCTTTGCAGTACAAGGCTACATCAGTGACCAATGACTGACATCAAATACCAGTCCTTGTCTATGGTCATCAGGGCTTTTCTTTTGGACTAGTGTCCCCTGTGCAAGCCACTGCACTTCACTGCACAAGCCAGATTTTGTAGGGACAGATTCTCAGTGGTCAGATTCTGACAGATCTGGCAAAATTTTGTCGAAAAAAAATTTCTGATGGTCATAGCTTCGTATCGCAAAAAATAAATGCTCGAGATTCCTCAGGTAATAACATGTGTTTGTGAGTGTGTGGTGCTCCACAATAAGGTAGACCACCCCATTTCCGTCATCTTCCTATAACCGCCATCCTAGTTTTGGCCCCATCACCACCTTAAAATCCTCCCAAGTCCATTCACTGCACTGACAATTTCAATGCATTAATTTCAACTTTGGTAACGTGTCATCTTTTGATTGGTGGAAACTCCAGTGTTAATAGGTAAATGTAATGGCGGTTATAGGTTGAGGATAGAACATTTATGACTCTAGTCTAGTGGCAGATTTGTAATTTAGGGCAGATCACTTAAAAAATTCATAGAAATTACAATTTTTATCGGAAAATTATAATTCCACTTGGGTTTGATTCGTGAAACATGCGCACACCTCTGAAAAATATGTGCCCCTCCTGGAGTTGGTCCTAATATACTCAGATTGCGAATCAGGGTGGTAATAGGCTGGTCTACCTTAAATGCTATGAAACAGCAAAATAACAAAGAAAACTTGTTGTACGTGTGTCATGGACTCGCGAATATACGTAACTGGGCAGAGTAGGCAGCAGTCAGTCAAGCTCTTCAACTTTTTGTTGACGTAGGCTTACATCAAAGTACGAGATCCAATGTGTTTCAAGAAAAAAAAAGAAAAAAAAGGAGGAGATCCAATGTGTTTCAAGAAGAAAAAAAAGGAAAAAAGTACAAGATGCAATGATGCAATGATTGGTGGTTCCCAAGTGTTATTACATGAGGAGGAGGATTAGCAAATGCATGCCAGTGGTACGGGTATTTTTTTGAGTTTTACCAGCTATTTTTCTTTAATTCCACTTCGAGCCTTTAATTTTCGAGCACAGAGTCTAGTATTTTTCTCAATTTTTTTACTCTAAATAGAAATTATATAGTCTTTATCATTTGGGTTATCCCTGTGTTTACAAATTGCACTTGGGTTTTCTCCCAATTCCACCAACTAACAATGTCCTAACCAGTGTTGGACTGGTTTGCTTCATACTAAGTTAGACCAACACTAAGCTTAAGTTAGTACTAGCGGGCGATTCTCCCCAAACATTGATGCATGCATTCGTTTGCTTTCTTTTGCTTTGAAGGTACATGAACACAGGTTTAATTGAATCAATTTTGATGGTTTTGGTTTTGGTTTTTGACATAAATAAAGGGTAACCATTCAGTCAATTTTTTTATTTTTTATTTGTAGCCATTAAACTTTTGCATTAGCGTTGTTCAGGAAATAGACATGAAATATTTGTAAATTGTCCTCATTCTGGAGTAGGTGAAATTGGAGGTGAACTTGGAAAATTGATTTCAAAGAGGATGAATGTCAAATATTCCACGTCCTGGCCTACTACTCTTACCTCAAAACTGTAGATTCTGACCTCATGAATTGAGTATGGGGGCTGAATGAAACTGAAAGCCGCCACTCCCTTTTTCTGCCCCGATATTTTTCGCCCCAATACTTTCTGCCCGGATATTCCGGTGGTCAAAATGATGATGAAATTTTGATGCCAAATTGTTAGCCTCCTTCAACATCCTCAAGAGTCCAAGTAGTTTTGTATTTCCAACACGTGCACAATATTTTATAAATTTTTTAAGTTGAAAACATAGGGTGCTAAGTGCGTGTCACTTGACTCGTTTTAACCCATAAATGCCCAAGGCCTTTTTGGGTTCAAAAACATCATTGCTTTTGAAGTACTATAGATCTTAATGTCACTAAGGTACAAAAATCTCAACCATACAATCTTATAGTGTACAAGTTGTAGATGATGTGAATCAAATTTGGAGTCATATGGCCACATGATTTGCAAGATTATAATGTTCTAGTGTTGAAAACAAATGCTGAAATTTTCCTAGAAACACATTGGAAAATGAAATTCGATTTCTAAACCTACTCTAATGAAAAAACTTGAAACTATAATGTGATTCAAAACCAGCATACAAACACATTGGTGAAAGAAAATATCATTCAATTGACTCACAGTGTCTATAAAATGGCTTTGAAATGTAAAAAAATAGCAAGAAAAAACACATTTGAGGTTGGAACTCCTTCTACTAAAGTGCTTCTTAGTCACTCGTAACTTCTTGTATTGGTATGAAAATTTAGCCTCACAAACTAGACTGGTAGATGCAACATTCCCCAAAATAAATATTGAAAATGGGCACTATATGAAGAAGAGACAAGCCATTGAAGTTCACTATAATTGGAAAATGTTGAAATTTTGAACTTCAAATTGCTCCCAAACATTCCAAACAACTTGGATTGACATGAAAATTCTACAACAATAACTAGACTTCATAGGGAACATAATCCAATAAATTTTCTTGAAAAAGAAGATTTGATGAAAGAGATACAAGCCCCAAAAGTTGCAGCCATCAAATGCAATTTGGTGAACTCAAATTGAACCTATGAACTTTGATTGGCTTCCAAAAAATCAGTACATCTTTGAATTTATCTGAAAATTTTATTACATGAACTAGAAAAGAGAGCACAAATTTTCTAACAAGTTTTATTGAATTGGGACATTGGATGCAAAAGTTAAAGCACTTTGAATTAGACTCAAACTATGTGACCAAATTTTTAGACACATGTGCTAGTATATGAGCCTGTGAGCGTGAGCCTATAAGCTTGTGAGCCTACTTTATTTTCCATTTAAAGTTTGTGAATCTATAGGGGACCTATGACCGTGGAATTAGATGTAAGGATGTACAGTCTAAATGAACAACAAATGGATATGCTACTATGGGATTTTGTACCAAAAAATTGAACCAATATATTTTCAAAAAATGAGAGATAATCAAAATAGATAGCGTGTGTAAGCAAATGCATGATGAAAATAGGTATAGCAGTTAGGATGTTTCATTATGAAGCACATAGATGTAAAATTGCAATACATCATAATACCATCATAGTGATAACATTTATAAAGTCTAAAATAGAAAGAGCAAAAAAAGTGGACAATATAGGTTGGACCAAACTTTGGTGACAAGCAAAGGCTATAAACATTAAAAACAATGAATCATGAACAATGTTTTTGAATGATTAAGTGATTAGTGTAGTCTTCATCCTGGGCTTTCATGCAAATGGAAATGATGAAAATTGTCCACCTATTTTATCTTATTTTTATAACTATACTTCTAAATAAAAAATATCATAGACATTGAATATTTAACCCTTAAAGGACCAAACAGCGTTTTTTGGCGACATAGTGATTTTGGGCAGCTCACTATGAATGGAAATTTTATTTTTTTTCTTTCAAATTTTCACATAACATGTGCCCAAGGAGTATCTTTAAGGCCCAAAAAATTTCATAACTTTTGAAGACATGGTTAAAAAGTTATTGTATGATATGTAGTTTTCATTGCTTGGCAAGCAGCTCGGGCAGCAAAAAAAACTTCTTCAAAAATCAAATTTTTTTAAAAATAAAAATTGGAAATTGATTTCCTAAATTTATATCTATATATATAAAGCTTTGAATCATTCCATTTTGATTTGTGAAATGAAAGTTATGAAGTGTTTTAGTTGTGGGTAGTTTGTGGGTAGTTATGGAATCTCCACTATAAAATAAACTTTGAAGACCTTTATTTAACTCAATTTTCAATATTTTTGGAAAAAAAATAAAAAGATAAGTTGTAGATTTTTTATTAAAACATTACAACCTTTGGGATTGGAATTTTTCAATTCCATAAAAAAATTGTAAACAATTTAGTATTTTGAATCATTCTCTACTTCTTTCTACGTACTAATTTTTTCCTACATGTTGTACAATTCGAAATGATCTAAATTTTTTAAAGCACGTGGCCAACTTGCATTGAAGAATGAATCCAAGGAGTTAAAACCATTTTGGACATTTTTTCATAATGATTTGACCTTGTGAAGTGCAGCTGCCCGGGTATTTGGAGGGCCAAAAAATGGCTTTTTGTCAATTTAAACGCTAATATCTTGCAATCTACACGGTGGAAATTTCTGAAATTTTTTCCACATCTTCCCAAACCAACTTACTACAAGATCTTACAGTCACATGTGTCTAAAAATGTATTTTTTTCTAAAATTCGGTACTTGTACTAAAAATGACAGTTTTGGAGCATTTTTGGTGAAAACATAGTCAAATACATTTTTGGGTTAAAACAAACATAGTTGTCATATATTATACACCTAGTAAATGTATTAACCCCTAATGACTTAAACAACTAGATTTCTAGTTGATGCCCCTCTTTTTAAGCTATCTTTTTTCAAATTTTATTTCTTTCGAAAACTAATGAAAATAAAAATCATTTCAAAAAAATAGACTATACAATGAATTGAATGGTAGTAGTTTAGGTGGATACCAAGTTAAACTCTATTTTGTCGTATTTTATGAATTGAAGTGGTGTAGTGCGATTCAAGGCTCATGATTTATGGTCCTATTTGGGCATAGATTGAAGTTTTAAGCCACTGAAAGGGATGTTGCCACATTATACATGGGCAAATTCAATTTGAAGAACAAGACAATAGAATAAAAATAATTTCACCTAACGTTAAATGTTATGCTTACTACTATTATTACAACAAGATAATATTAATTCTAATTAACAATAAGAACAAAGGAAAGACCTAAGAATTGAAAAGAAATATGAAATGAATCTAGTATAAGACTTTGGAATTTAAATCCTCAATAGTCAAAATGAACCAAGTTCTTTGTTTTGACTTCATCTTGGCTTTAGTTGTAGCAAGATCTTTTTTGGATACAAGTTTTTTAAATATGAGAGTGGTTGCCTAGTTATACTTTAAATGCAATAAAGTTTGTAAACAAGATTTACAGAAACATGAAATTTTTGTTTCTTTACTTTCTCTTGGAAAAACAAGATTTACCATGTTAAAATATGTGAAGTGAATATACACCAAAAAAATGTAGAAAAGTGACAATTTCAATGGTTCTAACCAAACAAGCTTTAGATACTAAAAAGTCCAATAAAATGAAAATTGATAAAGAAATTAAAGGGATTACCAATTGACTTTATGAAATGTTGCCAACATAATTGCAACGTCCCCCTTTACCTCCAAAACAATACTTTCAACAACATAATACCACGTGAAGTTATCTATTTGATTTCAATTGATGATAGGCAATTATGCTTGCAAACAATGTTTGACATCTCACTCCATATACATCTTGCTATAGAAAACTTTGAGATCTTCATCATTTTTCAATTCTTTCTACAATGCAATATTTGCCTGCACTATATTTGCACTTTGTACTTTAATAATATCATTAATGACATCAATTCTTCCTTTAGAAAGACATGCAATTGTAACTCCAAGTGATCTTTAGAAGAGGTTGAAGTACAACATTTAATTTTTGCGCTTGTAGATTTCATTATGTCAACATCTTTAAAACAACGTCTAAATCTATATTAGAAAAAGTTCTCGTTTGTGTATATATATTGTACATTATGTAATTTAATACAACAACTATTAATGACTGTGCATTAGTAAGGCAAGGGAATTTTAGCATTTGATCAATCCTTAGCATATACTAGAAGCAAATCTAAATTAAAAAAATTGTAGCCATTAACACCTATGCATTAGGAAGGCAAGAAAATTTCAACATTTGATCAAATCCCTTATATATATTAAAATCAAACCTAAACTCAAAAATGTGGCCATTAATGGTTGAGCACTAGATAAGCAAACAACTTTTTCAATTGCATGCAGAAATAAAAATGACTAGTGTAATCCAAAAATGAAATGAGAATCACATCCATTTTAAACAACTATATTTATATTGGATGACGTTGGAAAATAGCCTAGTCATTAATGATTGACAAATAGTAACGAACAACTTGAATTGACCAAACTTCTTTAGAACCAAAAACAAATGTAAAGGTCTAGCACTTGATACCAATACCCTAAAAAATGAATATTTTTGAATCTAATCAAGATTAAAAAAAGACTTTAGTTTGTGCATGTATATTGTATAATATGTAATTCAATATAGCAACTGTTAACTATTGTTCATTGGAAAGTCTGAAAAAATTGCAATATTTGACCAAATTCTAGAATATCGTGCAAACAAACTTGAATCCTAGAAAGCATAGCCGTTAATGATTGCTTATTGGGAAGGCAAAGAAGTGAAAGCATTTGAGTCCCAAAAAGCATGGCCATTAACAGCTATCCATTGAAAAGGTAAAAATATGAATACATTTGAAACCCAAGAAGTGTGGCGGTTAACGGTTGTCCATTTGGAAGATAAAAATATGAATGCATTTGAATCCCCAGAAGCGGGACCGTTAACGGCAACCCATTGGGAAGGTAAAAATATGAATGCATTTAAACCCTCAAAAGCATGGCCATTAATGACTATTCATTGGAAAGGTAAAAGTATGAAATTATTTGAATCCCAAGAAGTGTAGTTGTTAATAGCTATCCATTGGGAAGATAAAAAAATGAAGGCATTTGAATCGCCCAAAGCGTGGCCGTTAACGGTTGTCCATGGAGAAGGAAAAAACAAAACATTTTACCAAATCATAACCTTGTACCATATAGCAAGATCTGTTGTCTAATGCTAAATTTTTTATTTAAATTCAAAATGAACTTCAACACTCTATAGTATCATTTTTTGCAATTGAAACCAATTCCTTGAAAAAATATTGGGCAACCACCTCACATGAATTCAAAAGCCACTTATTGAGAATATACCTAGTACAGAAGACAAGCTCTTTATACAAGTTGGGTAGTAGTAGATATAACAACCCATCTGGGATATGTAAATTAGGATTAATAAGAGCTCAATCACTCATATCTAGTTAAGTCAAAAGGAGGAATTGTGTTCAAATGTAGAATTTTGGACCTCATTTTGGCATAGTAGAATAACTTATTCTAAAAAACTTTGAATTAAGAAAAGTTGGAAAATCAAATGAAATTTCATTTCCAAAAATCCATTTGAGATTTCAAGATTCTAATCAAAAGTTATGGACAAAATTCAAAGAAGGGTTGGAAGGGACATTTTCTTTAATATTTTCAAACATCCTCTTTGATTTTTGTCCATAACTTTTGATTAAAATCTTAAAATCTCAAACGGATTTTTGGAGATGAAATTTAACTTGATTTTCCAACTTTTCTCAATTCAAAGTTTTTTGTAAAAAATTATTTTATTATGTCAAAATGAGGTTTGAAGTTCTACATTGAACACAATTTATGGATATAATTTGACACTAAGCAATCAAGCTCTCATCTTCAAATAGTTCCATACCTTTTGAAGACTCATGACAAACAATGATTTTCAGTTTAAATATGACCTCTCTACCCTTCAATCTCACTAACTATCAATGAAGTGATTCCTTCATTTCACCATAACAAATTTTCTTGATGGTAGATGATCAAATGATACTTGATATTTGATTCAATAAATTGTTATTAAGTTCTTTTAATTTTTGGCAAACCATCTTTACATTTTTTGAAAGGATGTACTTGTTCCATTGGGCAACAAACACAAACAAGCACATAGAGAAGCTAATCACCAAATAATTCTTGAATTAGCATATCCAACTCTATATGCACTAGATGGATGCAACATTGATATGTGAAACAGACAAGATGTATCTAGATATCAGAGCTTGGTGGTACTTTTCAAAGTTGCATAAGAACCAAAAATTCTTGAACTAAAAGATTGGATTGCATTTTTGCACTTTTGATACTGTTAGTGGGTTGGATTTATAGAAATGGTATCACCTTTAACCTATTTTTTTTCTATTTTCTACCTTGAACCTTAAATTGCAAATCATTTGAATAATGACTTCATTAATCATCTTTGTAGAATAGAAATTGACAATAGCTAAACTAGCAAACATCCCAATGTGCAACCTAGAAGAAACAATGCACAACAAATGGATGTAGGCTTTTGGGAAATGCGTATCTGATTTGTTCATTGCCACGTGTGATGACTGGATTTGAACCTTCATGCAAATGATTAACTATAGGATTTATCTCTACAAGGGTCCTTTTAGAAAAGGCCCATGTAAAAAGGATTTGAAACTGAAGAGAGCTATGGAATTTATAGATGGAAAGAAAATTGCAAATGTATACAAGAAGACATTTGCACTCGAATTCTGCACTTGGAGGGGAAAGAAGTATTTGATTCAAGCAAAAAAAATCAAATCCTTTTATCGATTTTGAAGTTAATTTCATTACCCCACAAGGTTAACTTCTCTCATCTTCAAGTTGAAATTAGATTGGTAATTGCTAAAATGAAACTCAAAATTGTAGTTGAGAGGAATTTAACATGATCATGTCCCATATCCGATTTGTAGTGGAAATGGATTGCGATATATTGAAATGGCTATAGCAAGAATTTCACACAAGTTAAGAAAATAGTATCATACCATTCATAAGTACACATAAGACAAATGCAAGCTATTGATTATTATGCTTAGGAAACCATTGTTGCCCCCACTTATAAAAAACAAAAGTGTGATTATAGGTACATGTCAATTTAGACTAAAGATTTTTGGTTTTGTACAAACCAAATTGTAAAATGTGTCGTGGGACTTAAGCATTTTCATGTTCTTATCTAACCCAAGATCCCAAGCCATTTGGCCTATTCTTATGGATACCAATTTTATCCTTACCGAAATCATTAAGACATACGAATGAACAAGCTACTTGACAAATATTAGCATGATATGAAGTAGATATGTAGTATCAATATATTACCTTCAAAATTCCCAAATCTACTAGTAAAATATTATATTCATATTCCAATATATATTCCTTGCAATAATGAAAGAATATTTTATTATGTACAGAAGGTTCCACATCCTATAATATTTTTGTTGCATTCACCTTCCTCTCATCCTTAGAATTGCCTCTAAATTATTTATACTTTAATTTATACTTTAAATTATTTACACTCTCATTTGATCAAACCACTTTGAAATAGCCTCTAAAAACATGATACAAATTTCAAATCATGCAATACCATCAACTTATCAAGCTTTTAAATCTAAAATCCATGGTTATGGGTCCGATGGTAATAGGTCGTATTTTTCTAAATATACTAAATTTTGTTGAAAAAACATTAGTCTTTTAACTTTTTAACCAATTTAAAAAAAAATGATACCATATTTTAAATTTCAAGCACTAAAAGAAAACTGTGTTGAACTTGTCAAAAACTGCATTTTACTTGGCAAAAACTATGTTGTACTCAACAGAAAAGTGTGGGTTGGATTTTGTTGAGTTCTCCCTTCATAATGCAAAATTTTGCGTTTTAGCATTTCAACACAGATTTGACAAGTGAAACACAAAATTTTGTGTAAGAATGCAAAATTTTGGGTTACAAAGGGAGATCTCAAAAAAATTCAACCCATACTTTTCTGTTGAATAAAACGTAGTTTGTGACAAGTTCAAAGTAGTTTTCTTCTAGTGAAGATTCTAGGCTCACACAATACACACTCACTGCTCATAGGCTCACGCTCACACGCTCACATCCTAGTGTTGTTGCTTTTTAGAGCTGACATGCAAAAAGAGAATTGAAATTTTTTCATACTTTTAACACCCTTGTGATCAAACATTATAATCTTTCAATCTTTAAGTGATATTGTTATGTTTTCTTTTCCTACATGATCTCTAACATGTCTAGTTTGAATTTGTATGGTTACAATTTAAAAGAAATTGGTATAACTTATGAAAATGTTGACTTTTTGTTCAATTTAGAGAAAATTTCAAGAAGCTCCAAACAAGCCTTGGGCATTTAGGGGTTAACCCTAAGTACTCCAATGTCCATGTTCTGAACGATAAATAAATTGAAACTTGAGATTCATCCTCCTAACTATTTGGATGAAAGTTATTCTAATATGTGGAGATGTATTAACAACTTGTTGTCCTATCTAAGGGTTGGATTTGGAGTTACTAGAGTACATATTCTTCTAAAATTACAAATGTACAAGGATGTCAAGTGGTCAAATTTCATTGACTTTAGTTCACAACTGGATTTGCCAAAATGAGGTCATAGATTTGAAGAGCACAAAATTTTCAAAAATCACCATGTGAAGAGAACCTTGTTTAAATCCATTCCAACAAATTTTACTCCAAAAATGATAATATTTTGCTTGTAATTGAATTTAGAAGGAATTTTGGAATTTCTTTGTCAATTTAAAAAAAAAAATGATTGGTGATAGCATTGGTGAATCTAACCATATAGATAGAATCTGCAAATCAAAATTTTCAACTTTTACTTGTATGACAATTCCAAAATATACTTCCAAATAGCACTTAATTATGATTTTTCTCAATTCATCAATTTGGGAGATGAATCTGGACATTTAGGGGTTAACCTCTAAAGCTCTTTTAATTTTGAAATGATTTTTGGATGTTTTGTGCATTGGAAGTGAAGTAATAGACTTCAGATTCTTTTTCTCTCATTTTTTTAAGATTGGAAAATCATACAATCTTCTAGGGAATCTAATTTTTATAAAGATCTAAAAATTGGTTAAAACTTTATGTATTTTTTTTACCTCCAATTCAAACATATGGAGTAGAGCATTATCTTGCTTTGAAAATTTTCAAAATTCTTCTTTCTTTGAGGCTTTACTCACTTCTAAAGTCTTAGATCTTTTTGCAAACTAAAATTTGAGTTATGGGTCTCGGAAGCTTGACAAAGCCACATTGTCAACAACTTGGGCAACCTTGAAAAAAATATTGTGTTGCTCTAAATTTCTCGTTCATATCTCACACATGCAATGCTTATAGATCCCCAATATTTGTAGGCAAGACCCTTCTACTAGTTCTAAATAAGATACTACAATTACAAATTCTAAAAAGTAGATACATTTTTATTTATAAAGCTATTTTTAGATAGTATTATTTTTTACAATTTTAGGAGTAGTTTTTATTTTTTGACACAAGGAAATTTTAGAGGTTAAATGGCCATCCATGAAGCATAAAATGATTCACCTCCCATTGGTTGCACTTACACACTTGGAAAACCTAGTTGGGTTCAAATAGAAATGTGGCAAGTTTTGGATTCAAGCTACATTATTAATTATTTCTATAAAATATATGTAACACAAATTTTTTTAGAATATTATGATACGTATAATAGTGCATGTTGAAAAAATTTACTACCATGGTAGTGAGATAATTATGTACATTGACTTAGTTTTGACATTTTTTCTTTAAAATCACAATTTTTTTACAAAGTTTGATATTTCAAGCCATCACAACTTTGACATCATTCAACATGTTATACATTAACTAAAATTCACTCCAATCAAAATTTGTTAAAATCTAGGCTTAAATCCCTAAAGGTCGGAGGCTCTTTTCAAAGAGGAAAAATTCAAAGTTGCCAATTTTTGATGCATTGTTTGAAATCAGTTTTGAAAAAAATTCCAACTATACGAAAGTGTACTAAACAAGTAAGGCAATATGTGGAAAATTTTTTAACCCATTTGACCATGTGGATTGAAAGATTATAATGATTGAAGTGAGAGAAGTTTTTTTTATTCTTGCAAAATAGGGACAATAAACTTTGAGCCCTCTTGGAGTTCAATTTTAGCTCTACAAAAGATGGGGCAAAAGAATGCAGATTTTGACCATTCATAAGTATATGATGTTAAATTCACTCATGAATTTTTTTAAGAGAAGCAAATATGGAGTCTAGCTTACTCTAAACTACCTTGCAAAGCAAAGAGATTAAGTGAATTGGCAATACACTAGTCATTTTTGATGATTTCTTGTGCAATGAGGAAATTTTTTATTTGAAATCCAAGTGATGAAATGTTAGAGCCCTAAATTTGGAATATGTGGGAAAATTTTCAAGAACTTTGATTTCACAAATTGCAAGAAGTTAGAAGAAAATGTTTTTCTTTAACCCCTAATTGCCCAATAAACCATATATGGTTGATTTGAAATTTTAGGTTAATTTTGGGATGGGCAGTTAAATTCCTGTGATTGGCATAAAAAATTTTATGGGCAATTTTAAAGGTTCACTACTAAATTTTTTAATTTTTCATTGAAAAAGGAAAATACTTTATTTTTGAGAGGTCCTCAAAGGCATATATGTATCTTAGTGGAAGAGTAAAGCTTGCCAATTTCAATTATCCATTTGTTTTGAAAGTGGTCCTCATGGAAAGAGTAAAGTTTTTTTTATGATATTCACCATTGAAAATTTAAACATACAAATGTTGATTTTGGAGTTAATTGTGATTTCTACTTATAAAAAAAAATTGCATTTCAACAATTACAAGATGGATTGTGTAATGACTTTGATAGCTCTTCATTTGAACTTAACCCCTAAATGTATTTGACTATGTTTTCACCAAAAACGCTCCAAAATTGCCATTTCTCGTACAAGTACGAAATTTTAGAAAAGATATATTTGTGTACACATATAACTGTAGGATCTTGTAGTATGTTGGTTTGAGAAGATGTGAAAAGAAAATTCGAAAATTTCCACCGTGTAGATTGAATTATATTAGTGTTTGAATTGATAAAAGGCCTTTTTTTGACCTTGCAAAAAAACAGGCAACTACACTTTACAAGGTCAGATCATTATGAAAAAGTGTCCAAAATGGTTGTAACTAGCTTTGGATTCATTTTTCAAGTCAGGTTGGCTACATGCTTCAAAAATTTTAGATCATTTCAAATTGTACAACATATAGGAAAAATTTAGTAAGTAGAAAGAAGTAGAGAATGATTCAAAATACTAAATTTTTAACAATTTATTTATGGAATTGAAAAATGCCAATCCCAATGGTTGTGATGTTGTAATAAACAATCTACACCTAACATTTTTATTTTTTTCCTAAAATACTGAATATTGTGTTAAATAAAGGTCTTCAAAGTTTATTTCAAAGTGGAGATTCCATAACTACCCACAAAATACCCACAATTAAAAACTTTTCATAACTTTCACCTCATAAATCAAAATGGAATGATTCAAAGCTTTCCATGCATATATAAATCTAGAAAAATAATTTCAAATTTTTATATTAAAAAAATGTGACTTTTAAAGAAGTTTTTTTTCTACCTGAGCTGCTTGCCGAGCAATGAAAATTACAGATCATACCATAAATTTTTAACCATGTATTCAAAAGTTATGAAAATTCTTGGGCCTTAACCCCTCACCATTGAAGGGGATGAAAAGTGTCCTCAGGTCAAATTCAAAGTGTTGTAACTTTTGCATCGAATTTCTAAATTCAATAAAACTTGTTGGAAAATTTTCACTCTTTCTTCTAATTTCAGTGGTAAAATTTTCAGATCAATCCAAGATTTTATGAATTTTTTGAAACCAATCGAAGTTCACAAGTTCAATTTGAGTTCACCAAACTACATTTGATGGCTGCAACTTCGGGGGCTTGTATCTCCTTCATCCAACTTCGGGGGCTTGTATCTCCTTCAGTTGTAATACTGTAGTAAAGATCCCCCAGCTCCGACCGACACGTCAGCAGGTGCGTCCAATTATCTTCGTTTCGTGTGCCCAACTCCAGACCACGACGGAAGCGGATCTTCGCAGCGGAGAGGATCACTGGATCATACCGAGAAATTTTCCATCAGTCAGAACCTGCCACGTGGCAGTGGAGTATCGAACCCTCCCTCCGTCCTTCTTGGGAAGGATTCAGTGAAGGGGACTGACGGATGAGGAGGAGAGCATCCATCGACGGAGTCAGTCAATGACAGTCATCATCGACCAGACCAGACCCGCCATCGAAGGAGAATGGAAGGAAAGGGAGTCCCAAATGATTGATTATTAACCCTTGAACGCTGGGCTGGTGACCGTGGAAATCAGCCATTTTGGAACCGTGTGACATCATCTACTTTATAAAAATCAAAAATACTCATTGGGAGTCAAACTACTGTAGAAGATCTCCCCTTTCCACCCCTAATTTTGACGATGAATAGTTGCACTTCTATCCTATATAGGAGAGTTCCTTGACATTCATCAGACAAAAAAGGTCTGCCCCGTTGTTTAGGGGTTAACCCTTGAAAGGCCTTAGAGGGTCCTCTATAGGATTCATATTTAGCCTTATAACTCCTCAACTTTGGTATAATATATGAATTGTGATACATTGTTATAATTTATGTACTATCACAATCATTCATCGATTTACTTTGTATTGATGAAAAGTATTTGGTTAATGTTTTTCTAATCAAACACCAACAAATACATAATATACTATACAAATGCAAAATGCTTTCTGGTCCTTCAAGGGTTAACTTACCTTAGTTGGGAACTTGGAAGTTATCTTAGGGAAGATTTGCCATAACTTGTTAGAATACCTTATGCATTAGTTAGCAGCATAGGTAGATGTGGTGGTAGGTAGAGTTTTGTTTTTTTGTTTTTCTCTTCCATCCATAAGAAAGTATAAAAGTTGTGTTGATTTTCCTAGTACGGAATATAACCTAAAATTTGTGTGTGACATGACCTAATTTTCAAAAAACAACTACCTATAAGTTTATAGGTATTGAAATTAAGTTGTAGGAGAAACACACAAAAACGTCAATGTAAGCAGTTCAACATGGTTGGAGGCACTTTTTACTAAAAATAATATTTTTGTAGTATTAGCAAGTGAAAATTATGAACAAACCAAAAAAATAGACTTTTGGGATGTAGTATGTAATTTCTATCATTTTTCAAAGTACCAATTCCCTAGACCATTGAAATTGTCACATAGGTGGATCCTAAATTGAAATCTGCAAAAATTTAGTATCACCAAATTAGAGTTAAGTATGTGTCCTTCAAATGCATCAATGAATCAAAGTCCAACAATTGGAGGACACAAAAACCCTTAAACATTGACACAGACATTTTGTATCCGATGGATGACTTCATTGTTGACTGTAGAAAAATAGAATATACCTATTGGTCCAATAATCGGAGCAATTTTGTTGACTACCTTGGCCATGGGGGTTGTGTCCTTTAAGGGTTAACCAAAGCCAAGAGACACCTTGGGTTGTAGTCTAAGGTACAAGAATGGAACAAGGATGCTAATGGGTGTTTCTACCTTTGTGAGAAACAAACTAGAAAGCTCCTACTGTATTTTGACTGAAAGCCATTGATAGGGAGAAAAGAACTTCCATTTTTCTTCAATTTCTTGCAATTTGCCAATGTAACTAAACTTCCTAGAACACTTGAGGGGGTGTCTATGCCAGTGTGGCAAAGGTCCCCCCCCTCCCTCCCTCCGAAAGAATCAAGTAAGGTAAATTAGCCTATGACATGCAAAATGGCTAATTTTCTATATTCACATTTTTGAATTTAAAAAAAATTCATATAGAGATAAGCATGAGAAATGTAGAGAGCAATTGAATTTTTTTTGACAAATTATTAGTTTGATATGATTATTTGAAGTGTGCTGCCAATTAGCCCAAAACAATTTGTAGACTACCTGAAACCGCCACAGAGTGTACCCACAATGGCTATCTGATCACTTGAAGCAATCTCAAAATTTCCTAACATGGTCACAATATTTTTTAATATGGCTATGACATAAAGGAATAAAAAAGTTAGCTCTTGAAATGAATTTACACTACAAAGGTAGAAGGTCCTAAAACAATCACTAATAACTCCATCAACATCATCCAAGGCATTGATTTCAACCAGTAACAAACCTAATGAAGTCTTAAATCCATTTATTAGCAAAAATCTACCATAAATTGATGTAAGATTGAAATGGGTGGTTTCTAGGCGTTTGCATTGGGTAGTTTGTTTGTCATGGCTGGTTTACTTTAGCAACTGAGTGAAATTTAGCCAATTTTGGAATCATTGTAGGCAGGTGGCAACTAAGGTGAATCCACCGGCAAATTAAGTTAAACAACTCAGTAATATGAAGTCCACTTTGTATATTAAGTGCTAGATGGATAGGAATTGGCAATGGAGAGACCCGACTTGACTTGTGGGCTTATTCTGGACAAGCTTTATAACTTAGTTGTACGACAAGCTTCTTGTGGAGGTCCAACCAAGGGTGAATGTAAAAAATAAAAATAAAAGAGTTTCCTATATGAGACTTCAGATTGCAAATATGAACTCCAAATTTGAAGAAAAAAAATTGCGCAACAAATAAAAGGTTCCTATATTTTTTTCCCCGGAGGTAAAATATGGGGGGAGGAAAGGGGGCAAAACCACCTCCACAAGAGGCTCGTCATACAACTAGAAGCTTGACTACTTAAAGTAGACAATTCCCATTCCCAACCCTTGACCCAATAATTACCACTGGCAAATATAGGGCCCTCATTGATTCTATAGCGAGAATTTATAACAATAGTCCATATCTTAACTTCACATTAACATCACAATAAGATATGTATTATAATTTTACATTCTCACTCTAGAATCAATGAGGGCCCTACGTCTGGGTGATAATTATTGGATCAAGGGTCGGTATTGGGTAAAGCTACCTTTCAATATTGGGTAAAGCTACCTTTTGGTATTGCGGAAGCCAGCGAGTGTCAAGTCTTCAGTTGCTCCAAAATTTTTATTTCTTTATTTCTTTTGAAACGAATGAAACAGGGTTCCATTGTTCCAAACTGAAACTTTCGAATAATACCGTACCTTAGGTTCCCTTCCGTTCCGTTATTAATGATAGATGGGCATCTTCTTTGGCATGGCACCTGATCGAGGGACTGTCTGGATAGCCAAATGATTGACTGACTGTTGGAGTGGATACACTCCACCTGGCCAACTGGGCATCTGCAGTAGGCCCCTGCAGAAAGACCAAGGCTGGAAGCAATCAAGACCACAAGCAACTGACAGACAACAACATCACAGATATCTTCTGGACACCTCGTCATCGGTCGTACAGGAACTTAACGTAAGCTTAGCTTATATGGGGGTCAAATGGACAGGAAAAGAATGGGAAAAAAAAGAAGGAAGGGAGGACACCAGGTTCATATGTATCTCGTCCACGTGTGCCGGCTGCACCCAATTCATTGGGTTCAGTTTGGCAACTTCTGGTGAAGTTAGGATCTGGAAGTTATGTTATAGTACCCTTTTGCTTCTTCTTTTTCAACTGCATTGATGGATTCTATGCAAGAATAACCCTTGAAGGGCATCATTGGAAATCATTGCTTTTGGAACTGTGTGACATCATATAAGGTAACTCAGCCTATGACAGTCCAAACAGGAGCTGACCCATCACAAGCAAAATTACAGTAGTGGTGTACATTCTAATTCTGAAATGTACACCTTCAGAATACTTCTTTTTTTTTTTTGAAACACATGGACAATTTCCATTGATAAGGGGGAAACGTACACAGAACCAGAGGACAAGTCCTCGGCGACAATTTTTAAACTTCAGAATACTTTTGCTTGTGATGGGGTGGCTCCCATTTGGACTGTCATAAGCTGAGTTACTTTACTTTTATATATATATATATATATATATATATATATATATATATATATATATATATATATATATATATATATATATATATTCGTTAGAGGTCAAACTACTATGCAAGATCTCTCCTTTTTGTACAAAATTTCAAAGATGAATGATTACATTCAAGTTCTACATAGGAATATTTTTTGTCATCCATTGGACATAAAATGTCCATGTCGACCTGTAAGGGTTAAATTCAAGTAAAGCAGATTCACCCCAGGAATTCTGGGTCTAGCTGGTGTGCAAGTAGAAAAAAGACCCCCTATTTTGTGTTTGAATGATTTATCTCATGTACCCCTCCTTGCTAGTTTGGGGCCTTTGATTGCGAATATGAATTTCAGAATTTTGCAAATTTTATCATGTGTGACAAATAAAAAATTTCAGCATTTTCCCTTGGGATTGAAGGGGGGGGGGGGGGGGGGCAGTTCACCCTGGCTGAGTTGGCCAGGGTGGATTGATCCCTCGCTCGTCCCCAAGTAAAAACTTTGAATTCTTTAAATTTTTCACACATAATTAAATTTGTAAATTCGGAATTCATATTTGCAATCAGAAGCCCCAAATTAGCTGCGGGAGGTGGAAAAGATAAATGAATGAAGCACATGATACCAGTAGGGGGTCTTTTTTTTTACATGCACCCCTGGAATGACTTGGGGGGATGAGCGAGGGGGTCAATCCACCCCAGCCGCTGAGTCATGGCTGCACAGAGTTGAAGTCAACCACAGAGTTTAAGGTACTTATTATTACCCAAGAATAGAATACCAGACAAGACCCGTGCCTAAAGGCAAATAGGCATGAGGTTGCAGAGAACTCAGTACAAGTGTACGTAAGTTACATTGGGCAGCTTCAGCACCCATGGATTCATGAAACCTTTTTGACCTTACTCCCTCTTTGGGCATTGTTGCCATAAGTAGAAAGAAAAGAAAACAAAAGAGGATGGGCACTCAAGATATGATGGAAAGAAGTTGTGCACTCAAAATCCTTCTCTGGCAATGGCAATGGCAATGGATGGTGTCGGAGTTGGGAGTGAGCCCAAAAAAAAAAAAAAAAATTCTAAACTCTCTCAATGGTCAAGTTGGACCCTTTCCAAATTCTTAGGGTATCTTCAATGGGAACAATAATTAGACAGTCATGACAACAACACGTGGAAGGTGAGACTAGTTGGAGAGGAGAAAAATGCAACCCAACACCACCTAAGGTAAAAGCATTCAAATGTAACAGACACTTGAAGACCCAAACTAGACAAGTGGGGTTCCAAAATAGACATGTGGGGGTCTATGAAGCAACCAATCACCTGTACTTGGTCCAAGTTTAGAGTGTGTTGCTTTTGGGTATTTCTGTACCCACTTTGGTGTTAGTCTAGTGTCCACTCAAAAAAATACAAAACTAATTTTGTTGGTTTCCTAAACCATTTCCTAATATATGCACATCATGTTTTCTTGTATGCACCCTCCATATCAAGAGATCCAAAACAAGTGTTGCATTTGGGTACTTCTACCTTAAATGGAGTGCACCAATTTTGAGTTTGACCATACCACATTTCTTCACTTTTGCACAATATTCCTCCCCCACACCCTTTTTTAAAGAACATCAAGGGAGGCAACGAAGCCTGGTCAAAGGAATCATGGCAACAACCAAGCCTAAAGGCTTGGGGGAATAAAAAAAATTGTCGGAAAAATTCTCTAATGCATCCATAGCCTTATACACTTAATTTGCTCAGTACCCATAGTCCATTTGCCGTGAATACATGCATCCGTAGCCTTATACACTT
Source organism: Straminergon stramineum (assembly GCA_963920665.1). Classification (NCBI taxonomy): domain Eukaryota; kingdom Viridiplantae; phylum Streptophyta; class Bryopsida; order Hypnales; family Calliergonaceae; genus Straminergon; species Straminergon stramineum. Next base: position 25,607,630 of record OY987263.1, on the reverse strand, counting down.
ATTTTGTATGATACCCATAACACATTTGCCGTAGATACATAGGGAAGTTCAATCTGTCACTTGACACTTAAATATCCAAGGGCTTCAAAAACACACTTGGTACATTGCTTTTACAATACCCACATGTCACATTCGTAGTGATGACGCCTATTAATAGCCAACACTCAATAGTGTTCAAGATCTTTTTTTCTTACTTTCTCATCTCGGTCATGCATATGATGTGATCCCAAAATTTTATTAAATTCACCTATATTTACACAAAATGAAAGATACTTCTAATAGACAATTCAAGTAACTATTCTGAACACTAATTCATGTGGCTTTGCAGTACAAGGCTACATCAGTGACCAATGACTGACATCAAATACTAGTCCTTGTCCATGGTCATTGGGGCTTTTTTTTTGGATTAGTGTCCCCTGTGCTGGCTTCACTGCACAAGCCACATTTTGGAGGGACAGATTTTCAGTGGTCAGATTCTGACAGATCTGGCAAAATTTTGCCAAAAAAAAAAAGCCCTGATGGTCATAGCTTTGTATCGCAAAAAAAAATGGCCAAGATTCTTCAGGTAATAACATGTGCTTGTGAGTGTGTGGTGCTCCACAATAAATGCTATGAAACAGCAAAATAACAAAGAAAACTTGTTGTATGTGTGTCAGGGACTCGCGAATATACATAACTGGGCAGAGTAGGCAGCAGTCAGTCAAGCTCTTCAATTTTTTGTTGACGTAGGCTTACATCAAAGTACGAGATCCAATGTGTTTCAAGAAAAAAAAAGAAAAAAAAGGACGAGATCCAATGTGTTTCAAGAAGAAAAAAAAGGAAAAAAGGACGAGATGCAATGATGCAATGATTGGTGGTTCCCAAGTGTTATTACATGAGGAGGAGGATTAGCAAATGCATGCCAGTGGTACGGGTATTTTTTTGAGTTTTATCAGCTATTTTTCTTTATTTCCACTTTGAGCCTTTAATTTTCAAGCACAGAGTCTAGTTTTTTTCCTCAATTTTTTTACTCTAAATAGAAATTATATAGTCTTTATCATTTGGGTTATCCCTGTGTTTACAAATTGCAATTGGGTTTTTTCCCAATTCCACCAACTAACAATGTCCTAACCAGTGTTGGACTGGTTTGCTGCATACTAGACCAACAGTAAGCTTAAGTTAGTACTAGCAGGTGATTCTCCCCAAACATTGATGCATGCATTCATTTGCTTTCTTTTGCTTTGAAGGTACATGAACACATGTTTAATTGAATCCATTTTGATGGTTTTGGTTTTGTCTTTTGACATAAATAAAGGGTAACCATTCAGTCTATTTTTTTTTTTTTTTTTTTTTGTAGCCATTTAATTTTTGCAATAGTGTTGTTCAGGAAATAGACATGAAATATTTGTAAATTGTCCTCATTCTGGAGTAGGTGAAATTGGAGGTGAACTAGGAAAATTGATTTCCAAGAGGATGAATTTCAATTATTCCATGTCCCGGCCTACTCTTACCTCAAAACTGTAGAGGACTGTACTACTCTGACCTCATGAATTGAGTATGGGGGCTGAATGAAACTGAAAGCCGCCACTCCCTTTTTCTGCCCCGATATTTTTCGCCCCAATACTTTCTGCCCGGATATTCCGGTGGTCAAAATGATGATGAAATTTTGATGCCAAATTGTTAGCCTCCTTCAACATCCTCAAGAGTCCAAGTAGTTTTGTATTTCCAACACGTGCACAATATTTTATAAATTTTTTAAGTTGAAAACATAGGGTGCTAAGTGCGTGTCACTTGACTCGTTTTAACCCATAAATGCCCAAGGCCTTTTTGGGTTCAAAAACATCATTGCTTTTGAAGTACTATAGATCTTAATGTCACTAAGGTACAAAAATCTCAACCATACAATCTTATAGTGTACAAGTTGTAGATGATGTGAATCAAATTTGGAGTCATATGGCCACATGATTTGCAAGATTATAATGTTCTAGTGTTGAAAACAAATGCTGAAATTTTCCTAGAAACACATTGGAAAATGAAATTCGATTTCTAAACCTACTCTAATGAAAAAACTTGAAACTATAATGTGATTCAAAACCAGCATACAAACACATTGGTGAAAGAAAATATCATTCAATTGACTCACAGTGTCTATAAAATGGCTTTGAAATGTAAAAAAATAGCAAGAAAAAACACATTTGAGGTTGGAACTCCTTCTACTAAAGTGCTTCTTAGTCACTCGTAACTTCTTGTATTGGTATGAAAATTTAGCCTCACAAACTAGACTGGTAGATGCAACATTCCCCAAAATAAATATTGAAAATGGGCACTATATGAAGAAGAGACAAGCCATTGAAGTTCACTATAATTGGAAAATGTTGAAATTTTGAACTTCAAATTGCTCCCAAACATTCCAAACAACTTGGATTGACATGAAAATTCTACAACAATAACTAGACTTCATAGGGAACATAATCCAATAAATTTTCTTGAAAAAGAAGATTTGATGAAAGAGATACAAGCCCCAAAAGTTGCAGCCATCAAATGCAATTTGGTGAACTCAAATTGAACCTATGAACTTTGATTGGCTTCCAAAAAATCAATACATCTTGAATTTATTTTGAAAATTTTACCACATAAACTAGAAAAGAGAGTGCAAATTTCCTAACAAGTTTTATTGAATTGGGACATTGGGTGCAAAAGTTAGAGCACTTTGAATTAGACTCAAAATATGTGAGGACACTTTTGGTCCTCCGGGACATTGAGGGGTTACCCCCTAGATGCCCGAGGCACCATATTTTGGTGTTTTGAAAACTTTGAAGTTAAGTAAAACCCAACTAAATTGCTATTATTATTATTATTATTATTATTATTATTATTATTATTATTATTATGATTATTATGATTATGATTATCATGATTATTATTATTATTATTATTATGATTATGATTATGATTATGATTAGTTTATATTTTTGGAGAACTCTTTTTGAAGTCTAGTTTTAGGTTCGAAAAGCCAATCTTAAAAATGAAGGATTATGATTTTTCTATTCAAGATTGTATGCAAGGATGCCCATTGCAATCTTGACTTCCCATAGTGTTGAGGGCTCTTGGAAACGAGCCTTAAATACACCAAATCTTGGAGGAAAAATCACATTAGAAATTCATTTAATAAAATTGTAGAATAGATTTAGAATAAACGTAAATTGATTGGGGTTGTGCACACTAAGCCCTCGAACCTCATATTTTCTTAGTGACCAAATTTTTAGATGCGGGTGCTAGTATATGAGTCTATGAGCGTGAGCCTATGAGCTTGTGAGCCTACTTTATTTTCCATTTAAAGTTTGTGAATCTATAGGGGACCTTTGACCATGGAGTTAGATGTAAGGATGTACAGTCTAAATGAACAACAAATGGATATGCTACTATGGGATTTTGCACCAAAAAATTGGACCAAATTTTTTTCAAAAAATGAGATATAATCAAAATAGATAGTGTGTGTAAGCAAATGCATGATGAAAATAGGTATAGCGGTTAGGATGTTTCGTTATGAAGCACATAGATGTAAAATTGCAATACATCATAATACCATCATAGTGATAACATTTATAAAGTCTAAAATAGAAAGAGCAACAAAAGTGGGCAATATAGGTTGGACCAAAATTTGGTGACAAGCAAACTTAAGGCTATAAACATTAAAAGCAATGAATCATGAACAATGTTTTTGAATGATTAAGTGATTAGTGTAGTCTTCATCATGGGCTTTCATGCAAATGGAAATGATGAAAATTTTCCACCTATTTTATCTTATTTTTATAACTATACTTCTAAATAAAAAATATCATAGACATTGAATATTTAACCCTTAAAGGACCAAACGGCATTTTTTGGCAACATAGCGATTTTGGGCAGCTCACTATGAATGGAATTTTTTTTTTCTTTCAAATTTTCACATAAAATGTGCCCAAGGAGTATCTTTAAGGCCCAAAAAATTTCATAACTTTTGAAGACATGGTTAAAAAGTTATTGTATGATATGTAGTTTTCATTGCTCAACGGGCAGCTCGGGCAACAAAAAACCCTCTTTAAAAATCAATTTTTTCTTAAAATAAAAATTTGAAATTTATTTCCTAAATTTATATATACATGGAAAGCTTTGAATCATTCCATTTTGATTTGTGAAATGAAAGTTATGAAGTGTTTTAGTTGTGGGTAGTTTGTGGGTAGTTATGGGATCTCCACTATAAAATAAACTTTGAAGACCTTTATTTAACTCAATTTTCAATATTTTTGGAAATAAAATAAAAAGATAAGTTGTAGATTTTTTATTACAACATTAAAACCTTTGGGATTGGCATTTTTCAATTCCATAAAAAAATTGTAAACAATTTAGTATTTTGAATCATTCTCTACTTCTTTCTACTTACTAATTTTTTCCTATATGTTGTACAATTCGAAATGATCTAAAATTTTTGAAGCATGTGGCCAACTTGCATTGAAGAATGAATCCAAGGAGTTAAAACCATTTTGGATATTTTTTCATAATGATCTAACCTTGTGAAGTGCAGCTGCCCAGGTATTTGGAGGGCCAAAAAATGGCTTTTTGTCAATTTAAACGCTAATATCTTGCAATCTACACGGTGGAAATTTCTGAAATTTTTTCCACATCTTCCCAAACCAACTTACTACAAGATCTTACAATCACATGTGTCTAAAAATATATTTTTTTCTAAAATTAGGTGCTTGTACTAAAAATGACAGTTTTGGAGCATTTTTGGTGAAAACATAGTCAAATATATTTGGGGGTTAAAACAAACATAGTAGTCATATATTATACACCTAATAAATGTATTAACCCCTAATGACTTAAACAACTAGATTTCTAGTTGATGCCCCTCTTTTTAAGCTATCTTTTTTCAAATTTTATTTCTTTTGAAAAATAATGAAACTAAAAATCATTTCAAAAAAATAGACTATACAATGAATTGAATGGTAGTAGTTTTGGTGCATTCCAAGTTAAACTCTATTTTGGCGTATTTTATGAATTTAAGTGGTGAAGTGCGGTTCAAGACTCATGATTTATTGTCCTATTTGGGTATAGATTGAAGTTTTAAGCCATTGAAAGGGATGTTGCCACATTATACATGGGCAAATTCAATTTGAAGAACAAGACAATAGAATAAAAATAATTTCATCTAATGACAAATGTTATGTTTACTACTGTTAGTAGAACAAAATAATATTAATTCTAATTAACAATAAGAACGAAGGAAAGACCTAAGAATTGAAAAGAAATATGAAATGAATCTAGTGTAAGACTCTGGAATTTAAATCCTCAATAGTCAAAATGAACCAAGTTCTTTGTTTTGACTTCATCTTGGCTTTAGTTGTAGCAAGATCTTTTAGGGATACAAGTTTTTTAAATATGAGAGTGGTTGCCTAGTTATACTTTAAATGCAATAAAGTTTGTAAACAAGATTTACAAAAACATGAAATTTTTGTTTTTTCACTTTCTCTTGGAAAAACTAGATTTATTGTGTTAAAATATGTGAAGTGAATATACACCAAAAAAATGTAGAATAGTGACAATTTCAATGGTTCTAACCAAATAAGCTTTGGATACTAAAAAGTCCAATGAAATGAAAATTGATAAAGAAATTGAAGGGATTACCAATTGACTTTATGAAATGTTGCCAACATAATTGTAATCTCCCCTTGACCTCCAAAACAATACTTTCAACAACATAATACCACATGAAATTGTCTATTTGATTTCAATTGATGATAGGCAATTATGCTTGCAAACAATGTTTGACATCTCACACCATGTACATCTTGCTATAGAAAACTTTGAGATCTTCATCATTTTTCAATTCTTTCTACAATGCAATATTTGCCTACACTATATTTGCACTTTGTACTTTAATAATATCATTAATGACATCAATTCTTCCTTTAGAAAGACATGCAATTGTAACTCCAAGTGATCTTTAGAAGAGGTTGAAGTACAACATTTAATTTTTGTGCTTGTGGATTTCATTATGTCAACATCTTTAAAACAATGTCTAAATCTAGATTAGAAAAAGTTCTCGTTTGTGTATATATATTGTACATTACGTAATTTAATACAACAACTATTAATGACTACGCATTAGTAAGGCAAGGGAATTTGAGCATTTGATCAATCCTTAGCATATATTAGAAGCAAATCTAAATTAAAAAAATTGTAGCCATTAACACCTATGCACTAGGAAGGCAAGAAAATTTCAACATTTGATCAAATCCTCAATATATATTAAAAGCAAACCTAAACTCAAAAATGTGGCCATTAACGGTTGTGCACTAGATAAGCAAACAACTTTTTCAATTGCATGCAGAAATAAAAATGACTAGTGTAATCCAAAAATGAAATGTGAATCACATCCATTTTAAACAACTATATTTATATTGGATGATGTTGGAAAATAGCCTAGTCGTTAATGATTGATGAATAGTAATGAACAACTTGAATTGACCAAACTTCTTTGGAACCAAAAACAAATGTAAAGGTCTAGCACTTGATACCAAGACCCTAAAAAATGAATCTTTTTGAATCTAATCAAGATTAAAAAAAGACTTTAGCTTGTGCATGTATATTGTATAATATGTAATTCAATATAGCAACTGTTAACTATTGTTCATTGAGAAGGCTGAAAAAATTGCAATATTTGACCAAATTCTAGAATATCGTGCAAACAAACTTGAACCCTAGAAAGCGTAGCCGTTAACGACTGCTCATTAGGAAGGCAAAGAAATGAAAGCATTTGAGTCCCATGAAGCATGGCTATTAACAGTTGCCCATTGGGAAGGTAAAAATATGAATACATTTGAAACTCAAGAAGTGTGGCCGTTAATGGCTACCTATTCAGAAGATAAAAATATGAATGCATTTGAACCCCAAGAAGTGTGTCCATTGACGGTTGTTCATTCGGAAGGTAAAAATATGAATGCATTTGAATCCCCGAAAGCGGGACCATTAACAGCTGCCCATTGGGAAGGTAAAAATATGAATGCATTTAAACCCTCAAAAGCGTGGCCATTAATGACTATCCATTGGAAGGGTAAAAGTATGAAATTATTTGAATCCCAAGAAGTGTAGTCGTTAATAGCTGTCCATTGGGAAGGTAAAAAAATGAAGGCATTTGAATTGCCCCAAGCGTGGCCGTTCACGGCTATCCATTGGGAAGGAAAAAATAAAACATTTTACCAAATCATAACCTTGTACCATATAGCAAGATCTGTTGTCTAATGCTAAATTTTTAATTTAAATTCAAAATGAACTTCAACACTCTATAGTATCATTTTTTGCAATTGAAACCAATTCCTTGAAAAAATATTGGGCAACCACCTCACATGAATTCAAAAGTCACTTATTGAGAATATACCTAGTACAGAAGACAAGCTCTTTATACAAGTTGGGTAGTAGTAGATATAACAACCCATCTGGGATATGTAAATTAGGATTAGTAAAAGCTCAATCACTCATATCTAGTTAAGTCAAAAGGAGGAATTGTGTTCAAATGTAGAATTTTGGACCTCATTTTGGCATAGTAGAATAACTTATTCTAAAAAACTTTGAATTAAGAAAAGTTGGAAAATCAAATGAAATTTCATTTCCAAAAATCCACTTGAGATTTCAAGATTCTAATCAAAAGTTATGAACAAAATTCAAATAAGGGTTGGAAGGGACTTTTTCTTTAATATTTTCAAACATCCTCTTTGATTTTTGTCCATAAATTTTGATTAGAGTCTTGAAATCTCAAATGGATTTTTGGAGATGAAATTTAACTTGATTTCCCAACTTTTCTCAATTCAAAGTTTTTTGTAAAAAATTATTTTATTATGTCAAAATGAGGTTTGAAGTTCTACATTGAACACAATTCATGCATTTAATTTGACACTGAGCAATCAAGCTCTCATCTTCAAATAGTCCCATACCTTTCAAGGACTCCTGACAAACAATGGTTTTTAGTTTAAAAACGACCTCTCAACCCTTCAATCTCACTAACTATCAATGAAGTAATTCCTTCATATCACCATAACAAATTTTCTTGATGGTAGATGATCAAACGATACTTGATATTTGATTCAATAAATTGTTATTAAGTTTTTAAAATTTTTGGCAAACTATCTTTACATTTTTTGAAAGGATGTACTTGTTCCATTGGGCAACAAACACAAACAAGCACATAGAGAAGCTAATCACCAAATAATTCTTGAATTAGCATATCCAACTCTATATGCACTACATGGATGCAACATTGATATGTGAAACAGACAAGATGTATGTAGATATCAGAGCTTGGTGGTACTTTTTAAAGTTGCATAAGAACCAAAAATTCTTGAACTAAAAGATTGGATTGTATTTTGGCACTTTTTGATATTATTAGTGGGTTGGATTTATAGAAATGGTATCACCTTCAACTTATTTTTTTTCTATTTTCTACCCTGAACCTTAAATTGCAAATCATTTGAATAATGACTTCATTAATCATCTTTGTAGAATAGAAATTGACAATAGCTAAACTAACAAACATCCCAATGTGCAACCTAGAAGAAACAATGCACAACAAATGGATGTAGGCTTTTGGGAAATGTGTATTTGATTTGTTCATTGCCACATGTGATGATTGGATTTGAACCTTCATGCAAATGATTAACTATAGGATTTATCTCTACAAGGATCCTTTTAGAAAAGGCCCATGTAAAAAGGATTTGAAATTGAAGAGAGCTATAGAATTTATAGATGGAAAGAAAATTGCAAATGTATACAATGAAATGCTTGGAGTAGAAGACATTTGCTCGAATTCTGCACTTGGAGGGGAAAGAAGTATTTGATTCAAGCAAAAAAAATCAAATCCTTTGATCAATTTTGAAGTTAATCTCATTACCCCACAAGGTTAACTTTTCTCATCTTCAAGTTGAAATTAGATTGGTAATTGCTAAAATGAAACTCAAAACTGTGGTTGAGGAAATTAACACGATCTTGTCCCATATCCGATTTGTAGTGGAAATGGATTGCGATATATTGAAATGGCTATAGCAAGAATTTCACACAAGTTAAGAAAATAGTATCATACCATTCATAAGTACACATAAGACAAATGCAAGCTACTAATTAATATGCTTAGGAAACCATTGTTGCCCCCACTTATAAAGAACAAAAGTGTGATTATAAGTACATGTCAATTCAGACTAAAGATTTTTGGTTTTGTACAAACCAAATTGTAAAATGTGTCGTGGGACTTAAGCATTTTCATGTTCTTATCTAACCCAAGATCCCAAGCCATTTGGCCTATTCTTATGGATACCAATTTTATCCTTACCGAAATCATTAAGACATACGAATGAACAAGCTACTTGACAAATATTAGCATGATATGAAGTAGATATGTAGTATCAATATATTACCTTCAAAATTCCCAAATCTACTAGCAAAATATTATATTCATATTCCAATATGTATTCCTTGCAATGATGAAAGAATATTTTATTATGTACACAAGGTTCCACATCCTATAATATTTTTGTTGCATTCACCTTCCTCTCATCCTTAGAATTGCCTCTAAATTATTTATACTTTAATTTATACTTTAAATTATTTACACTCTCACTTGATCAAACCACTTTGGAATAGCCTCTCAAAACATGATACAAATTTCAAATCATGCAATACCATCAACTTATCAAGCTTTTAAATCTAAAATCCATGGTTATGGGTCCCATGGTAATAGGTCGTATTTTTCTAAATATACTAAATTTTGTTGAAAAAACATGAGTCTTTTAACCTTTTAACCAATTTAAAAAAAAATGATACCATATTTTAAATTTCAAGCACTAAAAGAAAACTATGTTGAACTTGTCAAAAACTACATTTTATTTGGCAAAAACTATGTTGTACTAAACAGAAAAGTGTGGGCTAGATTTTGTTGAGTTCTCCCTTCATAACACAAAATTTTGCGTTTTAGCATTTCAACACATATTTGACAAGTGAAACACAGAATTTTGTGTAAGAATGCAAAATTTTGGGTTACAAAGGGAGATCTCAACAAAATTCAACCCACACTATTCTGTTGAGTAAAACATAGTTTGTAGCAAATTCAAAGTAGTTTTCTTCTAACGAAGACTCCAAGCTCACACAATCCCCGTTCACCACTCATAGGCTCACGCTCACATGCTCACATCCTAGTGTTGTTGCTTTTTAGAGCTGACATGCAAAAAGAGAATTGAAATTTTTTCATACTTTTAACACCCTCATGATCAAACATTATAATCTTTCAATCTTTAAGTGATATTGTTATATTTTCTTTTCCTACATGATCTCTAACATGTCTAGTTTGAATTTGTATGGTTACAATTTAAAAGAAATTGGTATAACTTATGAAAATGTTGACTTTTTGTTCAATTTAGAGAAAATTTCAAGAAGCTCCAAACAAGCCTTGGGCATTTTGGGGTTAACCCCTAAGTACTCCAATGTCCATGTTTTGAACGATGAATAAATTGAAACTTGAGATTCATCCTCCTAACTATTTGGATGAAAGTTATTCTAATATGTGGAGATGTATTAACAAATTGTTGACCTATCTAAGGGTTGGATTTGGAGTTACTAGAGTACATATTCTTCTAAAATTACAAATGTACAAGGATGTCAAGTGGTCAAATTTCATTGACTTTAGTTCACAACTGGATTTGCCAAAATGAGGTCATAGATTTGAAGAGCACAAAATTTTCAAAAATCACCATGTGAAGAGAACCTTGTTTAAATCCATTCCAACAAATTTTACTCAAAAAATAATAATATTTTGCTTGTAATTGAATTTAGAAGGAATTTTGGAATTTCTTTGTCAATTTTTTTAAATGATTGGTGATAGCATTGGTGAATCTAACCATATAGATAGAATTTGCAAATCAAAATTTTCAACTTTTATTTGTATGACAATTCCAAAATATACTTCCAAATAGCACTTAATAATGATTTTTCTCAATTCATCAATTTGGGAGATGAATTTGGACATTTAGGGGTTAACCCCTAAAGCTCTTTTAATTTTGAAATGATTTTTGGATGTTTTCTGCATTGGAAGTGAAGTATTAGATTTTAGATTCTTTTTCTCTCATTTTTTTAAGATTGGAAAATCATACAACCTTCTAGGGAATCTAATTTTTATAAAGATCTAACAATTGGTTAAAAATTTATGTATTTTTTTACCTCCAATTCAAACATATGGAGTAGAGCATTATCTTGCTTTGAAAATTTTCAAAATTCTTCTTTCTTTGAGGCTTTGCTCACTTCTAAAGTCTTAGATCTTTTTGCAAACTAGGATTTGAGTTATGGGTCTCATAAGCTTGACAAAGCCACATTGGCAACAACTTGGGCAACCTTGAAAATAATGTTGTGTTGCTCTAAATTTCTCATTCATATCTCACACATGGAATGCTTATAGACCCCCAATATTTGTAGGCAAGACCCTTCTACTAGTTCTAAATAAGATACTACAATTACAAATTCTAAAAAGTAGATACATTTTTATTTATAAAGCTATTTTTAGATAGTATTATTTTTTACAATTTTAGGAGTAGTTTTTATTTTTTGACACAAGAAAATTTTAGAGGTTAAATGAACATCCATGAAGCATAAAATAATTCACCTCCTATTGGTTGCACTTATACACTTGGAAAACCTAGTTGGGTTAAATTAGAAATGTGGCAAGTTTTGGATTCAAGCTTCATTATTAATTATTTCAATAAAATATATGTAACACAAATTTTTTTAGAATATTATGATACATATAATAGTGCATGTTGAAAAAATTTACTACCGTGGTGGTGAGATAATTATGTACATTGACTTAGTTTTGACATTTTTTCTTTAAAATCACAATTTTTTTACAAAGTTTGATATTTCAAGCCATCACAACTTTGACATCATTCAACATGTTATACATTAACTGAAATCCACTCCAATCAAAATTTGTTAAAATCTAGGCTTAAATCCCTAAAGGTCGGAGGCTCTTTTCAAAGAGGAAAAATTCAAAGTTGCCAATTTTTGATGCACTGTTTGAAATCAGTTTTTAAGAAAATTCCAACTATATGAAAGTGTACTAAACAAGTAAGGCAATATATGGAAAAAAATTGAAACCCATTTGACCATGTGGATTGAAAGATTATAATGATTGAAGTGAGAGAAGGTTTTTTTATTCTTGCAAAATAGGGACAATAAATTGTGAGCCCTCTTGGAGTTAAATTTTTGCTCTACAAAAGATGGGGCAAAAGAATGCAGGTTTTGACCATTTATAAGTATATGATGTTAGATTCACTCATGGATTTTTTTTAAGAGAAACAAATATGGAGTCTAGCTTACTCTAAACTACCTTGCAAAGCAAAGAGATTAAGTGAATTGGCAATACACTAGTCATTTTTGATGATTTTTTGTGCAATGAGGAAATTTTTTATTTGAAATCCAAGTGATGAAATGTTAGAGCCCAGAATTTGGAATATGTGGGAAAATTTTCAAGAACTTTGATTTCACAGATTGCAAGAAGTTAGAAGAAAATATTTTTCTTTAACCCCTAATTGCCCAATAAACCATATATGGTTGATTTGAAATTTCAGGTTGATTCTGGGATGGGCAGTTAAATTCTTGTGATTGGCATAAAAAATTTTACGGGCAATTTCAAAGGTTAACTACTAAAATTTTTAAATTTTTCATTGAAAAAGGAAAATACTTTATTTTTGAGAGGTCCTCAAAGGCATATATGTATCTTAGTGGAAGAGTAAAGCTTGCCAATTTTACTTGATTTCTTGGCTTTGAGCAAAGCTTGCTAATTTCAATTATCCATTTGTTTTGAAAGTGGTCCTCATGGAAAGAGTAAAGTTTTTTTTATGATATTCACCATTGAAAATTTAAACATACAAATGTTGATTTTGGAGTTAATTGTGATTTGTACTTATAAAGAAAATTGCATTTGAACAATTGCAAGATGGATTGGGTAATGACTTTGATAGCTCTTCATTTGAACTTAACCCCTAAATGTATTTGACTATGTTTTCACCAAAAACGCTCCAAAACTACCATTTCTCGTACAAGTATGAAATTTTAGAAAAAATACATTTGTGTACACATATAATAGTAGGATCTTGTAGTATGTTGGTTTGAGAAGATGTGAAAAGAAATTTCAAAAATTTCCACCATGTAGATTGCAAGATATTAGTGTTTGAATTGATAAAAGGCCTTTTTTTGACCTTGCAAAAAAACAGGCAATTGCACTTTACAAGGTTAGATCATTATGAAAAAGTGTCCAAAATGGTTGTAACTAGCTTTGGATTCATTCTTCAAGTTAGGTTGGCTACATGCTTGAAAATCTTAACATTGTTTGGAATTGTACTACATATAGGAAAAAATTAGTAAGTAGAAAGAAGTAGAGAATAATTCAAAATACTAAATTTTTAACAATTTATTTATGGAGTTGAAAAATGCCAATCCCAATGGTTGTGATGTTGTAGTAAACAATCTACACCTAACATTTATATTTTTTTTCCTAAAATACTGAATATTGTGTTAAATAAAGGTCTTCAAAGTTTATTTTAAAGTGGAGATTCCATAACTACCCACAACTAAAAACTTTTCATAACTTTCACCTCATAAATCAAAATGGAATGATTCAAAGCTTTCCATGTATATATAAATCTAGAAAAATAATTTCAAATTTTTATATTAAAAAAATGTGACTTTCAAAGAAGTTTTTTTCTACCCGAGCTGCCCACCGAGCAATGAAAATTACATATCATACCATAAATTTTTAACCATGTATTCAAAAGTTATGAAAATTGTTGGGCCTTAACCCCTCACCATTGAAGGGGACGAAAAGTGTCCTCAAGTCAAATTCAAAGTGCTGTAACTTTTGCTTCGGATTTCTAAATTCAATAAAACTTGTTGGAAAATTTGTGCTCTTTCTTCTAATTTCAGTGGTAAAATTTTCAGATCAATCCAAGATTTTCTGAATTTTTGGAAACCAATCGAAGTTCACAAGTTCAATTTGAGTTCACCAAACTGCATTTAATGGCTGCAACTTCGGGGGCTTGTATCTCCTTCATCCAAAGTTTTTTTTCAATAAATTTTTTTGGATTATGTTCCTTTTGAAGTCTAGTTATTGTCATAGGATTTTCATGTCAATCCACGTTGTTTTGAATGTTTGGGAGCAATTTGAAGTTCAAAATCCCGACAGTTTTGGATTAGAGTGAACTTCAACAACTTCTTCTTCATACAATGTCATTTCCAATAAAAAAATTTGTAAAAGTTGCACATACTAGTCTAGTTTGTGTGTACAAAATTTTATATCAATCCAACAAGTTATGAGTGACTGAGAAGCATTTTAGTAGAAAGAGGTTCAGTTTTTGATGTGTTTTTTGCAACTTGTTGTTTTTTGACATTTCAAAGCCATTTTGTAGACACAATGAGTCAATTGAATGATATTTTTTTTCCTCAATGTGTTTGTATGCTGATTTTGAATCACTTATTAGTTTAAAGTTTCTTCATTTGAGTAGATTTAGAAACCAAATTTCACCTCCAAATGTGTTTTTGGGAAAATTTCAGCATCCTTTTTCAACACTAGAACATTATAATCTTGCAATCTATGGGGTCAAATGACACCAAATTTGGTGCACGTAATCTACAACAAGTGCACTACAAGATCGTATAGTTGAGATCTCTATAACTTGGTGAAATTTATATTTGTAACACTTCAAAAGGAATGTTGTTTTTCAACTTGTTCAAGCCTTCGGCGGTGAGGGGTTAAAGCTACTCCTTGGGTACATATTGCATGAAAATTTCAAAGAAAAAAAATAAAAATTTCATTTGTAGTGAGCTACTCCAAATTGATATGTTGCCAAAAAACACCATTTGGTCCTTTAGGGGTTAAGGTTTTTGGGAGTGCATTTTAGCGTGCCAACACAATTTTCAGTTGGTAATGTCACCTCCACCCCCAAAAAACTCTTATGTGCAAATTTCTGAAACATTGTGAGGAGGGAGAGCATACTAAAAGTAGAAAATGTACATTTCTCTTGTTAAAATCTCACAACTTCTATGGAATTTTGCACTGAAAGTTGGTATGCTTACTAATAAGCAAGCTCTTTAGACATCCATGTGATTAGATTTTGAAAAAAATAATTTTTTTTCTCATTGGAGATAACTATAAGTCCATGCTCTTTTTTAATAGTCAAAATACACTTGGAAAGGCTTGGGCATTTAGGGTCAAACATAGCTCACAAAGTATGACTCCTCTTAGAATAAAATTTAAGAACTAAGATCTTTTTTCTTATTTGGAAAATTTTATTAAGTATTTAATTAGTTACATACATGTCAAATTTCAAAAGTTGATGAGCATTTTTGCAAAAGATGCCCCAAAGTTGCCTAAATTGCTTGGGCTTCCAAAAAAATCCATGGCAATATAACTTTTAATTTGAGCACCCAATTAGAAAAAAAATTATATTTTCACTGAGGAGGAACATGGTCACATTTGGTAACAAAATCTAATGAATATCCAACCAAAATTGAATTCATAGGAATCTACTTGGATTTTTAATTGCTTGCTCAATGGAAAATTGGCCTTTAAGGGTTAAAACATGCTAAATATGATAACCTATAAAAGATATTGGGAGAATTTTGATAGAATTGAGGACTTAGGGTCTTAGTAACCATTATTGGAAATTCATAGGTTGCAATGTGAATCATTGTTGATTTTACTTTCATTAATTTTGGAGATTGATGTTCTGTTCAATAATGACCATAAATTAACTAATTTCTTATTTTCTTACACACTTCCTTGTAATATTCTATGTTAGGAATCACTTTCCACTTTACAATCTTTGAGTCAAAGCATTTGATTTTGATCACTTTTTACTCAATGCATTGTAACTTTCAATTTAGACATTGAATAGCTATTGAAGTAAAAAATATTCGCCATGCCAAAAATTATGTCATCAAAAGTTTTTTTGGCTTCTAGAAGACCATTTTAGGTTTGTTCCCCATTATGTGAACCAACTACTTTTGTGGAGAATATAAAAATATAAAAATATTTTAAAAATATAATTTGACGTGGTTGTCTCCTAACCACATTAGATAGCTGATGTGGTAGAATTCCCACATTCCCTTTAGTCTGAGAACTCATTGTCTTCTAGAGTCTAGAAAAACATCTAATGGATGAATGACACAATTCACATTCATAATGTGCCATCTATTGTAGAAATATTGTTTTTTCAATCCCACCTTAGTGTATTCTCCAATGCTAAAGAAGAATTCAAGCATCCAAGATCAATTGTTGGAGTTTTGAATAATGAAAATATAATGAAATTGATGTTACATCAACATTTTTAATTTTATACATTGCATTGAGCCAAGGACCTCTACAATCACAAGGTAGGAGACAAATTTATAATAAAGTTGAACTCTCACATATAGATGTACAATACCGATTGCTAGATCCAAATACCATATGTACAAACTAAGGACATGACTAACAAGAAATCCACAAGACCATTTACACTACCATGGTATTGACACACTAATAATGATATTTAACATTTGCAATACTAATTACAAACTCTAACACTAAATGTCAACATGAACACTATTTTGTCAACTATTGTAATATTTAGTAATGTTCTTATTGACACGTAAGATAGGAAGCTTATGAATTGACCATCTTAGGGATAGTTCACCTTTTTCATGTAGTTTCTTGGATGGGATTATTTTTGGCTCATCTTTTAGACAAAGAAAAATAGATTCTAATTGTAACATAATTTATTTCATATTTTTTGAAGCATTTTCGAATTACTAATGAATTTTCAAACAAGATGAGTCATAGGTCCCTATTCATGACCCTAGGTCTTCAACAAACCATTCACTTGCTACTCTTAGAAAGAAATGGAGAAAGCAAAGAGAATAATTGGCTCTTGCAATAAATAATTTTTTTGTTATTGATCCATTCAATGACTATAGAAGGTCCATTCAAAGACCACCTCACTCTCACTGCAAGCAAGTCTATATGGGTGGTTCAAAATGCCCACTTGCTTTCAGAGCCTTCTCGCTTAGTACACTAAATGTCAAAAATATCACTAATGTATCAATACTAAATGTCAACATGAACACTATTTGTCAAATAAATGAGAATTAGAGTGAGTTAGGTGATAAAGTAAATAACACTAGATATCATCAATAGTGTAATGGGTCTTCATTCATTCATTCATTCATTCATTCATTCATTCATTCATTCATTCATTCATTCATTCATTTATATTTGGCACACATGAAAACTTCATTGCAAAAAGAGACACAGGAGAACCCATGCAAATGTCATGGGTTCTTTTAATGTCATTTCCCCAGTCTGCTCAGACCACGTTTCCACTAATGCCATAACTTTGCACTGCCAACCTGTGAAGACCCTGTGAACCTCTACTTAATATAGCTCTGCAGTGACAACCCTGATTGAATGTGAAGAACCCATGAATCTGCACTGTAGGTTAGCTTTGCAGTGACAACCAAAATTGAATGTGAAGGACAGGCGGGAAGTGGTGACGGTGCATTTCACCACTAATCCTGAAATACCAAGCTTTCGGCAAAATCCAGAGCTAGAATCGCCAGGTCTGATAAGCTTACCCCTCGTGATCAAGCCCTCCAGCAAACGTTGACAGGGAATTCCAAATGATAAGCCTGGACTGAAGCGGTTACAATTTAACTGTCAGCACAAGCCATATGTCTGTTTTTTCGATTGACATTCCAAGTGTGGAGAGGCAAGTTCCACAACCCTAGAACCTCCATAGCAAGCTATCCTAAGCACCCTTCCAAAGCAGAAGAATAGATTTCTCAGTCTTCTGGAACATTCTAAACCACGTACTTCGTTACTCCTAGTTACATGGTGTGAAGGAGATCACATGACATAGCTTTCATTTGCACACCATAAAGTGAAAAGATTTTCTGCCAACCGTAATTACTTGCAAAGTGTTGGACGCTGCATTGCACATACCTGAGGTCGATCATATTGAAAAAACTGTCCTCGCTTGCTCTGTCTCCCTTATCCTGATCGTTAGTTTTGGAGCTCCATCAAGATCTACTTACCTCGCTGTCGAAGCAATCATCATGGCGAGGCCGACGCAGTCACAGATAGACGACATTTACATGAATATTTTGCAGTCGAGACCAAACATGTTGGATGCCGCCGTGGAACAGGCTGCTCTTAAAGTTGTAATCGCTCCGAAACTATTTCTACTGATGGTTGCTTCCCATTTCACGCAGGAGGCAATGTCTTTGAA
Source organism: Straminergon stramineum (assembly GCA_963920665.1). Taxonomy (NCBI): domain Eukaryota; kingdom Viridiplantae; phylum Streptophyta; class Bryopsida; order Hypnales; family Calliergonaceae; genus Straminergon; species Straminergon stramineum. The sequence goes on along the minus strand of OY987263.1, from coordinate 25,589,313 downwards.
GAATCTGTATGATGTACAGAGACAGTCAGGAATTATCCACATTCATCACACAACGCCCTGTGGATTAGAAGCACAACAATTTATGAGGTCTTTTGAGCGACGAGAACTTGAAATTGGAGATTTTGGCACTAATTTCAAGTCACATTGATTGATTCTGCTATCAGTTGCGCACATTTTCAAGCTCATCGCCATATCCCAAAATGCCAAAAATATTTTGCCCTGAATCACAATCATTACCTCAGCCATTACCACCAAAGCTGACGAATCTGTCAAGTTTGTTAATGATGATGATTGCAAAATCACTTAGCGACCTGCCATTTCACAGCAATAACACATCTGTAGCCCTGGCAAAAACTGTGCAGAGAGGACCCAACATAAGTCGCCTGTTGTACGCCGGCAAAATTCCCGTGGACAAGCAGCCGGAAACCTCGAAGGACCGCGTAGTCGGTAATCTCCAATGAATCACCGCAATTCCGTAAACTGCTTACACAAGTCTTAAACCCTAAAGGACCAAAAATTCACGGTTACTATCCCAACCAATTTGCTTGACCATAACGTGAAGAATACAATTCAGACGGGGCCAAATTTTATATCACCAGAATCAGTGAAGAACACCGCATGCATAGGAGAGAAAATAAAGTGAATTGAACCAAAAGAACACCCCCAAAATGACCTTAAATAAACACGAGACCCAATTAGGGATTCCTGGTTCGGTATGGATAAAAATACATTATTATTCAAAATGTTAATGATTCTCAAAGAGCGAACATTCAGCATGATCAGAATGGCTACTAAAAATCGAGATGGCCGCTGTGACTAGGTGTGCAGGATGGCACGAATCGACAATGAAAGGCGCAGGGCTGATCTCCAGAATGGCAGGGTTTTTGATGGTGTACCCGACGTGTGTCGTGCATTTGCTTGAGGTAACCAAACGCACAGAACCAAAAGCACACTGAGAGCAAGATTGAATTGAATTTCTTCACCTGGGGGTCGGATGTTTGTTTGTTTGATTGTTGCAATTGAGACGGAATGGTGTGCAGGCGGAGACGCCGACGCTGATGCATGTGGTGAAAGCATTGCGCGGCGAAGGCAAGCTGGAGCCCATTCTGGAAGGAGTGTGCATCCTCTCCTTCACGGAAATGGTAAGATTCGGTGGAACTCCTTAACCCCTAAATGCCCGAGGGACCAAAATCTGGTGTCCACAATATTCTGAACACAATATTTTGAAGTTAAGTAAAACCTTACCAATTTTCTATTTTTAGTGGTTGAATATTTTTGAAAAATTCTTTATGAAGTCTAGTTTCAGAATCGAAAATTTGATTTTGAAAATGAATGATTATGATTTTCCTATTCAAGATTTTGTGCCAGGGTGTTCATTGCAAATCTTGATTTTCTAGTGTTGAGGGCTCTTGGAAATGAGCCTCAAATACAGTAGGACTTGGAGGAAAAAAAATAAAATTAGAAGTTCATTTAAAAAATTTGTAGAGTAGATTTTGAAGAACCATAAATTGATTGGAGTTATGCATGTTGTGCCCTTTAACCTTATATTTTTTTGGAGACCAATTTTTTAGATTTGATGTTGGTGAAAAGAGGATTGAAAGACTTCAAATCACATTCATAGTTTTAACAACCTCACGATCAAACATTATAATCTTTCAATCCATAAATGATATTGTTATGTTTTCTTTTCCCACTTGATCTATAACATGTCTAGTCCGAATTTGTACAATAAAAATTTAAAAAACATTGATAAGACTTATCAAAATGTTGGGTTTTTTTTCAATTTCGAGTAAATCCCAAGAAGCTCAAAAAAGGCCTTGGGGATTAAGGAGTTAACCCTTGAAGAACATGCCCATTACCACTGATTTTAAGCCTCCATGTCCATCATTTTGTTTGCTACCATTTTACAACTACATATGAATGAAAAAAAATTATGCATTTATTTTTTGGAGATGAAATAATATATCTACTACAAGTCATAAAGATTTTAAATTTTGGGGGGAGCATTTGAAATTACTGTGAATTTTAAAGAAAAAACAAAAAATGAAGAAAATTCATATCAAATACATAATATACTTGAAAAATCTAAATTTTTTTTCATGGATGTACATTATAATGTATAAAATTATGGTATAAACCAAAGTTACCTTGTCACTCAAAAATTACAAAATCAACAAACCATGGTTACATGCCCCAAGTTCATATTGCTATAAAATATTGAAATTTATGATTTTTTCAAAATTTCTGATTGGAGTAGAAACTGAATTTAATAAGCTTCATTTAAATACTTCAACTCAAATTCAGAAAATATCATTTTTATGGCTAAAATTCACATCAAGAGAAAATGGCAAGAAATGGCCAAAATACACTACAAGTTAGGGTGATTTGTGGATTATGCTTCTTTTTTTTTAGAGTAGCCAGTAATACCATAACAAGGGAATTTGCAATGCTATTCTCTAAAAATGTACTTAAGTAACTTCTAGAAAAATTCAAATGAAAGAACATTTATTTCCATCCTATAGTCTAAGGTGAAGTCTTCTAAAGGATGTTTTGTATTGCTAGTAGCATTTTAAGGCTCAAAAGATGCATCCCCCTGTGATCAAGTTAGTCACCAATATATTTTGATTATTAGACCAATGGGTGCATTCTATGTTTCCACAATTAACAATGTCTTTACAAGGTTCAAACTGAAGCCTAGAACTTGGAATTCACTCATTTAATTGCAAAAAACCACCACCACCACCACCCAAGAATCTTAGTACTATAGAGAAAGGAATTGTGTTCTTGGAAGTGCCTTAGAATAAGAAATTTTGAACAGTCTTTGATTGGCATCCTACAATGACATCCTCTTCTACATTTGTTAGAATTGGGTCAAGGGTGGTATTACAACCACCTACTTACAATTATCATGATCTATATGATTGGAGTTATCTTTGGGTGGACAATTGGTTATACAACAACCCACCTCTAACCTAAAGAGTTTGTTCATCTAGATATCACTATTGATTGTATAGTCAAGAGAAGTGACCCAGACCCAACTTGGAATATTGCATTTGACACTAATTTAACCCCTAAAGTTCTATGACTATGTTTTCATTGAAAATGCTCCAAAATTGTCATTTTCAGTACAAGTGCCAAATTTTTGAAAAAAACTTTTTTTGACACATGTAACCATATGATCTGTATTATACTGACTTGAAAGAGTGTGGTAAAAATTTTAGAAATTTCCACCTCATGAATTGCAAGATATAAGCATTTAAATTCCCCGAAATCATTTTTTGGGCCCTACAAAAAACAGGGCAGCTGCACTTCACAAGCTCACTTTTCTATGAAAAAATGTCCAAAATGGTGGTGCTTCTTTGGATTCTTTTTCCTAGTCAAGTTGGCCACGTGCTTGAAAAATTTCAAATCATTTGGAATTGTACAACATATAGGAAAAAAATAGTAAGTAGATAGTAGTAGAGAATGATTCAAAATACTAAATTATTAGGAATTTAATTATGGAATTGAAAAATGCCAATCCCAATGGTTGCAATGTTATAATAAACAATCTACATTGTATGATTTTATTTTTCTCCAAAAATATTGAAATTTGAGTAAGATAAAGGACTTTGAAGTTTATTTTAGAGTAGAGAATCCATAACTGCCCGCAAACAAAAAATCCTCATAACTTTTGACTCCTTGACCAGAATGAAATGTTTCAAAGCTTTCCAAGTATATATAACTCTAGAAAAAAAATTTCAAATTTCAGTTTTTGAAAACAATGATCTTTTTTAATCTGCCCAGATTGCCCATTTACGAAAAAAAGCAACATATTAGGCCATAACTTTTGACTCATATTTTCAAATGTCATGAAATTTAGTGTATCCGAAAGATATTCCTCATCCCCAAATTCTCTTAACATTTGGGTTAAAAATATGGAAATCTCTAGCAACACGCACCTGCCCAAAATTGCTATGTAGCCAAAAAACACAAGTTGGTCCTTTAGGGGTTAACCCCTAAAGGAAGGACAATAAGCTCCTATAGAATTTTTTGAAGACTTGGGTTGGTTCATATGGAATCATTTTTCAATGTATGAAAGTGAATTTCTTTTACCAAAGATGTAGGCTTGTATTAGCTTTGTGAAAATATTTTATTTTTTCTAATTGGATTCTTGAATCAAAAGTTTTGGGGCTTGAAAGAACTCAAGGAGCAACTTGGGCAACATGCTATTAGAGAGGGCAAAGCAATTAGACAAGCTAAGAATTTTTTTCATTCACTTTGAATGCTTGTATCTTGCAATATATAAAGCAGTGGGTTGAGATTTTTTCCACACCTTCTCACAATAATGTAGGGAGATAATGTGTGGTTGAAAATTGAAAAAGAAAATTCCCCAATTTTCACTCAATGCGCTAAAAATGACAATTATAGACAATTTTACAAGCATTAGTTCAAATTCTAGTGTAAATTCATGAGATTTTTTTAATACATTTATATCATTTTCTTGAATCTTGATTTAGAGAAGTAAATCTTTGTGTTGATCATTGGGATTTTGATTCTTCTAAAAAATGAAGCAATTAAAATCTTACTCCTATAGTTACTTTGAGGGAAGACATTTTCTAAGTGCTTGATGATTTGGGGTTTGTTGGACACCTCAAAATTGGCATACAAGTAACTAACATCAATACATACTCAATTATCCAAATTTTTAAAGTTGGATAGTACTTCCTTCACCATGAAGGTGAGTCATACTATGTTGACCTTGTTGGGCAAGGCCCAAAATTTCTTTTCTTAAACTTTAAATGTTTAATCTCATAATCTATATAGTCAAATAGGCTAAAAAAAATTCCCAAATTTCTATTGTATTCTAGTACAAATTTGTATGGTTGAAAGTTAGAAAAATATTTTTTGTATTTCAATTATGCTTAATGAACGAGAAAGTGGCAATTTTGGATATATTTTGTGAAAAATAGTCAAGGAACTTTAGGTGTTAATGCATCACTAATTGTTATCATTTCTATATAATCTACATATGTGACTCTTCTACAACCTTTATATGAATTTTCTACAATTTTTATATGTCTCTTGTAAGAATTTCTTTAAGAATTGAAATTTATTGACTTTGTAATAGTTGTAACTTTTGCAAAAGTTGCAATTTGAGGAAAAAATTTGAACTTCTAGCTTCTAATCCCCCCCTTAGAGCAAGCAATCACCATTTTTGTATGAAATTTGCATCTAGCGGGTAATGAATTCCACCTGTTGAAATGTTTATTATCTTCAAACAACAATGACCATGGGAATCTTCTTTAATATTACGTTGATGTGTATAGATTGGAGGATAATTACAATTAGAGGTTGTGGTTTTATTTTTGAGCTTTGAGCTTCTAAATTCTTTTGTAAGCAAAAATCCCCAACAATGAATATGAAGATCCTATGATAATTGCATCTACTTTTGTATTGAATTTCACACATTGAAAGTCATTTGAAATTCATATGACAATGACGAAGTTTTTTTTTAAGGTTTAGCTAATGTACATAGTTAGAGGTAAAATATAAGTAGGGGTCATTTTTTGCTTCTAAAAAAAGATCATGTATTTTTTTATGAATATCTGTATGTCTGAATATATGCTCATATTCCATAGCTTCCAAGCAGATTGAAAAACTTTATGTCTAGACCTCCACATCTCCCTTGTGTGTTAGGGTTTTGTTAAAGTCTCCAAGGTTATTATATTTGAGAGATATATCTTGTTTGCAAGATATTGTACTGTTGAACATTCAAAGTGGCAAGGCAAAAAACTTTGCAACGTATGTTTATTTATTACCAAAGAAAGGTGCAAGATTACATGGAGTCAATTGAATTATTAATGATGGAGTTGCAAAAATGGGAAAACTTGGAAATTTCATGAATCAATAGAAAAATGTGTAGAAACAGAAATGAATAGATAGAAGGTTTAAAATAAAATTGTACTAATCAACTACTACCCTAATTATCTATTATTGTATGTGAAACTAATCTATAAAATAAAATTATTTGCAATAACTTTAATTTAATTATACACCTTAAATATTGTTGACATTAATTTTGTACCTTCAGTGACAGGATAAACTAATGTAGCTTGTAAATTCAAAAACTTTGGTCTCCATCACTTAACAAAAAAAATTGCATCAAAATTATAGAGAATGTCATAAACACATTTTTTATTCATAATTTATTTTCCATGTAGTTAGTTTATGTTTATTGTAGTTAATTCTCTTTTAAATAGTTATAATAGGTATTTGTTGAGCAAATTATCCCATATTTTTTGTTTCCATCCTCCAATGTTTCTTCAACATACATGAAAATATAAGATTTAGAGGTATTACTAGAGGTATAGGAGTGACAAATTATTATTAAACTGTAGGAAATCACTTTCTTCTCACCTTGTTTTCTAAATTAATAGAAGACTCACTAAGTATCGTCTATATTAATTAGCAACTTAACTAGTCTAGAACCTTAGTTTCTAGTCGGAGATTTCATTATTTCTTTCCATTTTGGTCCATTTAATTATGAATGCCAATAGTAAGTTTCAAATTACTAACCCCTCTATAGAGTTTTCAAAATATTTTTGTGGATAGTGTTTTATTCTAAAAAGAGAAATTGAGAATCAAGCACCTTTTAGTATCATTGATTAGGAATAAAAGTCCCAATTTAGTTCCAAATTAGTATTTTGCCACTAAATAGAGATATCAAAATCCAACTTTTAATTTTTAATCAAGCATACAATTCAAATTTGGAGATAAAAAAACTAATATATAGTAATAGTAATGTATGAATTGCTTAAATGATTCTAGACCTCAATGAATCTGAAAAAATTGATTTTCTTAAACTTTTAATCCATTATTTAACTTCAAAGATAACATCTTGGTATTTCTTAATTCACTTTGATCCACAATAATTTGTGTCTTAAATAATTATGTAACCTCAATAGAATTCAAAGGGTTTGTGTATTCATTGTATTTTGGATGATTATTTTTTAATAATAGAATATAGTTGATTTTGTTTCTTGAGATGAAGAGTAGTGAATGAAAATTCATGTAATTAAGGGGTTTTCATTATGAATCTTTGACAAATTGTTTTCAAACAATAAAAATTTAATTGACTTATCTCATAAGAATTGTTTTTTCCTACGTTTGTAGAGATAGAAGGTTGAATGAAGAAAAATTCTATTACATGTCCAATTAAGACCTTATTGTAGATGTGGGGTGAGTCCATATAAGATAAATCTTCCTATGATAGACAAACCATCCATGACAAACACCTAGGAAATGACCCATTAGAGTCTTACATCAACTCATGACAAAAAAAAATTAATAAATGAGATTGGGACTATAATAGGTTGCTTAGTGGCCAAAATCAATGCTTTAAGTGATGGTGATGGAGTTACTAGTGACTACTTCAGGAACTTCTACCTTTTTCAATGTAAATCCAGTAAAGCAAGTGATTCCTTTCTTCCTTCATGTTGTGGCTATATTAGGAAATATTGTGACTACTTTAGGTGGTAGGATGGTCATTGTGTATACACTTTTTGTTGGTTTTGGGGTAGTCTAGAGACTCTATTGGGCCAATCGGACAACACACTTCAAAAATTCATAAGAAATTCATATTTCGTCAAAAAGAAATTCAATTGCTCTCTTCCTTTCTCACATTTGTCTTTGTATGGAAGAAACTCTAAATTTTTTTGCTAAATGTAAGAGGGTAGAATACTCATTTTGCTTGTCATAGGTAGGTTAACCTTTGTCAATGTATTGCAACAATGGTGGCAATCATCAATCTTTCAATGCATCGATTAATTTTTTCACTGAAGGAGCCTTTCTTTTCAAACTTCTATGGTGCATTTTGCTTTTGTTATTTCAATTTAGAAAATTCTTTGATTAATTTTTCCTATTCAAGTAATGCAAATAATAATAGAAAAAGCATACAAAAGATATAGGATAAAATACCCATATATTTACAATGTATATAGTTTGATATAGAATAAATATAATATAATATATCGTAAGGAATATATAACACATATGGTATAAGACTTGTTTGCAAAATTTTATTCCATAGTTAGATAGTAAGTTATATGGTATGTGACAGGATGTACAAATGTTACCCTTACAAACATCATTCGAACTTAGTTGATGGCAAGTAATTACTCAATAATAAACAACCAAAACAAAAGAGAAGGTCAATTTTGGTTGCATAATGGAAAAAAACTCCATAACTAACTACTTAAAATAATCTACGAAAATCAATCCAAATATGATCACTTTCATTCAAAAACTATATAGTGGATTTATTTTATTAGTCCATACCTATAAAAAAAAAAGATGTACTAATCCAACATAATAAGAAAATTGCCAAACCTCCTTGATACTACTACAATATATAAATTTGAAATCTTGTATGAATGATTAAAAAAACAAAACTCTCTTAGTGACATATATTTTCAGAATAGATTCCAAGAAAAAATTAGTAGCAAATGTCATTGAACTATAAATATAGAAGAAAGAGAAACTATACCCACATGACCCCTTCCAAAAAATAAAAATCAATGATTTTACTCATTAGAACCCTATTACAAAGATGGAAATTTCTATGACCATCTAATTTAATGTATTTAAAAAGAAAAATTAGTATCATGGCCAAATAAGTCTATAATTTTTTAAATCATCAAGCAAAAATCTATTGATTCCCAACATTCAATATATTGGTTTAATTCTTATTTATAAATTTGATAAGATAATTGAATATTATAAATCTCAAAGAATCCAATTATATTTTGTCTCTATATGTGTATATATATACATACATACATACATACATACATACATACATAATTTATTGATGATCAATCACATTGAGTAAGAAGATTGTGCCTAAGTTGATGGATTTTGTTGGACATCCAATGTAGCAACTCATGTTTTTATGTCATCAATGACATTCAATGAAACATCTTCAATTACACTACATGTCACATGGGTAGTTACATCGGATGTCCAACAAAATCTGTCAACTTACACATGGAAAACATTGGTTTCTTATAGTGAGAATAAACAATGACAGAAACAAAATTTGGAAAATATTGTAGTTTTTATTTATCAAGTCTATTTAATCATTGACACCTAGACATTAAGAATGGTGACAATATAGGTGCAACTTCGAGCTTGGCCGGCATGGATGAATGTGTATATTAAAAGTGAAAATCTAGGTCCGTATAATGAATATATTCTTGAAGATTTCAATGTGATTCAAAAGGTAATTGTTATGGTTCAAATCATCTCATGAAGGCTTCTTGAGAAATAATGATAGTGCTATGTACCTAAATCATACGTCAAAAATATTGTATACAATAAAAGTTTTCTTCATATGAATTAAGAAATTTAAATTCTTCAAATTTATAAAATAAAAGAAGATTGGAAATATAAAACATATACATTTGAAAAAAGTATGAATTTTTTTATTTGGATATAATTTTTAATTGTAATTGTCAACCATTATTTTAAATAACCAAAAAAATGATATCCAATTTTTTGTATAGGTTCATATCTCAATCAAAAATTCATTTTTCAATATAAACTCCCTCAACTCCATTTGTAATTCACCAATTTAATAAATTAATACTTAATCAATAAGACAATTAATTCTTTAGCTAAAAAATTTGTCACTCTACCAATATATCACTCACTTTGTCTTTAGGATCTATGAATTTATTACTCCAACAAAGGGAGTGGACTATTTCTTATTTGGTGGATCAAGGTTAATCCACTCACTTTGTAGTGAATGATATTTGGTGGATTGAGCAATAAATTTGAATTTACAAATTTGGTGGATTGAAAGACAATTGTGGCTTAGTAAATTTAGTAGATTTAGCAATATATTAGTGAATTGAGTGATATTTGTTAGAATTGAGTCATAAATTTGACTTAAATTTTTTGATGGAATGACTGATAGATTTGTAAATTGACATGATTCATTTGGATAGATTAATAGATTTGGAATTTTAGTAGATTGAGTAATGTGACAAATTTGAAATAAGAATTCTAATAGATTGAGTGACAAATTTGTGGATGGAATGATTGATCTATATAGTAGTTTGAGTGACGGATTTGAATTGACAAATCTGGTAGGTTGAAAAACTAATTTGGATAGATTAGTAGATTGAAAATTCATTTACATATACTCAAAAGCAAATCCAACAATGTGTCCACTATCCCTTGTCACCCACCTTTTCATTAAGACATACTAATGAGTCAAGCTATTCTAAAGAAATTTGTCCAAATTGTAAGATATTTGTAATTGAAGAGAGAAAAAGGCCTTTTCTTGCACCATGATTCACTAGATTTTAGGACTTTGAATCTTCTTAGATTTTTTTTTGCAAAATTATGTTGAAGAATTGAATTAAGAGTCTTTGAAAAAAAAAATTTCATTCGTAAGAAAATTGAAACACACTAATTCCAACTATGAGATTGTTCTAGAAAGAAAAATAAAGCATGTGAAACTTTTTTTTCAAAAAAATTATAAATATCAAGTTCAAAAATGATTACTATAAGCTATTTTTGAAGAAGATGCTATGATTGACTAAAAAATAAGATTCTCCATAACTTTCTCATCACTAGTCGAGATTGAATGAATCAAAGCCTTTTGTATAGAAAAAAAGTTTTCATTTATTTTGAGTTGTTGCGATTGTTTGGTTGCCCGGCAACCTCTTTTTTCAACTTAGGGTAGTATAACTTTTGTTCCTATAAGCATCAATTGAGATACACTAAACTATAGTCCGAGGAAGCAAGTGTGTTTTCTATCTTCTAAAAATATTCCAAAAATCATTCTAAAAATTGATATCATAAGAACTTATCCAACCTTCAAGAGTTCCCTGAGGGTATCTTGGTCTTTTAGGGGTTAACAAACCTAGAAGATTGAGTGAAATTTTTTTTTGATTGAACCAAAAAAAATTTAGATTGAATGATTGATTAGAAGAAATTAGTAGTTTGAGTGATATTTGGTGGATTGGTTGAGTTAACAAATGTTAAAAAATCTATCACTCAATCCACCAATCTATCATTACTTGTTCATTGGATGAAATCCAAAGTCAAATGAAGATTGTTTGGCTTTATAATAGGGATTAATTTTGAAACTAACTTAGTGACTAATTCAAAGATAAATTGACATATTTATTTATTGGTGGCAATTCACACACATTGAAGATTAGGAAGTTATACAAAAAAACCTCAATATCTAACTAACAAGTATAATGGCCAATAGATAGATAAATGAATAGTAAATAAATTGTCTTTATTAATTAAGAAACCTCCTACAAAAGTTGTGCTACTTGCAAGTAGTTAGGTAAATCAATTGGAAAGGCAAGTAAAATATGACTAATTTATTTATTTTATCTTCTAATAATCAATGAGTAAACCAAGCTT
>OY987263.1:25415049-25577686 GCA_963920665.1 Straminergon stramineum | reverse complement strand
GCCATACTTTACCAACAATTTTAGTAGAGAATAATTGTTTTCTTGAAGATGTTCCCATTTGTCAAATTCAAATAGGATGGAAACTCAAAAAAAATTGTGGCACTAAATTAGATAAATATTAGGCAATGAAATTATCCAAGATGTTGGTAACTTATAGTATATGCATATATAATTACTATATATCTATTCATTTAATCAAATTCCTATCATGGAATCCATAAGTCATTTTTTCATTTAAAATTATTCAATAATTTATTAAATCAAAATATCATGAAAACAATATGTAAGACCTTCATTTCTATCAATTTCATTAATTACTAGTCAAATAGTTAGTCAATTTTCTTATACAATTCTAATCATCTAACAATTTATCTTTCAATCCATGAATTGAAAAGTTACGAATCCTTCAAATAGTTTGCATATGTAAATTAAATAAACTTGTTGGTCATAGTTGAATACTTACAATTTATATTTTCAATTTTTTTCTATCCTAGCTCCTCCTTTCCATAATATACTTAAAAATAATATAATATTTTCTTGTCGTAGTTCATAAAATATTTTAAATATTGGTATGCAATAGTAATCGCATTGTAATACACAATTTGCAAATTGATCCTTGGATGTTTTATAGATCATTGAAATAAATATCAACATACTCAAATGCGGTAGAATTTTTACAGACATGGCTAAGGTTAGATACTTTCTATAAAAAAGAATTCATATCTTATAACTTACCATTCAGATTTTGAACTTACAATTTCAAAACAAATATAAATACTAATTTTTTTACAATGATATTTTAATGAAATGTAATCTATAGTATTTCCAATTGTAATTAAGATGTGACACTTCTTTACTATATATATCATTAGGATGAATGGCCAACTGCTTTGGAATCGTTAAGAGCCACTGTTGAAGATCTTTTAATTTATGATCCTAATGAAATATGGGCTTGTAAGATTTTTTTCATGTTTCACTACTATATTTTGGTAGAAATTTTGATTAATCACAATAGTAATTACATCTATATAGTAATGTAAGGGTTAGTTTAAAGGTTGATATCACCAATATCAATGATTGAATTATTAGTTAGTATAATCTATTTGTAGTATTTTTGTATAAAAAAATGAAAAGTTCACAAGAGATTTTGCTTTGTTTATGAATTCACTATAGGAGTAATAGAACCAAGTTTTTTTCCTTAAAACTTCCAATTTTTCTTTTAATGAAAAACTCCAATCTTCTTGCAATTGTTGGATTCTTTCTTGCTCTAAACATTTGGCCAAGTGAAATTATGCAAAGGATTAGAAGCTTTCAACAATTTTTTTGATGCTATAGTACAATAAGTATACTTTGAAATCTTACCTTAAACATTATTGCAAGGGTATGATACAATGAAATTTAAGGTAAGAGACCTTACTTGTGCCATGCAACTATCTGTGCCATTTTGTAGCCACTTCGCCCCAATGGAGGACATTTGAAGGTTTGAAGTGCACACTATTAATAGATAATGGCAAAAATAGGATAGCTTTTTATTTGTTATACAAATTAATAGAATCTCCTACTATAACCTTTGGCCTCCCAAATCAAGACTCTTGGACATTTTTCATATTTTTGATCCACCATAACCACTCATAAGGCCAACCATCTAGCATATGTAAAAATATGTTTTCAATAGGCAAGGAGATAGTATGTTAAGGAGTACTCATAGTTGCTTTCATTTTTATTCATGTAATCCTAGTCAAATTCACTAAAGTTTCCTATTTGAACTTGTGACTTGTAATTTTTTAAGTACAATTGTTTTAAAAATTATGTATACATCATCAAGAATGATTTTTTATAAAATACCAATATACCAAATTATAAATTTCTTGAAAAAAAAAACACTGTTTAATTGGTCCTTTCAATTAGAATTTCAATGACATTCTTCAATAATTATAGATCATATAAAAAAAAATTGAAAAAAATGAGGTTCTTTTATACAAAGAATGTCTAGAATTTTAATCAAACTAGGTCTAACTTATAATAAGAAGAAAACGAAAAAAAAATATGATAATTTTATGAATTTTCAAATGTTATTTTTTAACAACAATAGTCTTTAACATTATACCATAAACAATAAGGAAAAAACCTTTGCACTAGATTCATAGATTGAAATTGTCTTGAGTACATATAGCACAATCAAGGTCTTGTAACTTCATGACTTTTCTACCCCAAATCACAAATACATTCTACTTTTTGCAATAATTTTAAATCTCAAACAATCTCCAATTTCTTTCTACAAATAGATCATTGAGTATCCAATCAAATTACTAAGGAGAATTTTTCCACTACAAATACAAATGTAGAAAAGTCTATTACAAGCAAAATTACACTAGCAATATACCTCCTACACTTTGAAATGTGCACTACTAGTAAAAATTTGTACATTGTTGGCTTGCCCAACTTCTTTCCACAAAGGGCCCATTTACCTTATATCATTACAATAAATGTGTCACATTTAAAGTAGGAATTATGTCATTTTTTAGTCTGTAAGTTATTTGAAGAGCCCCCCAAGTAAAGCCAAGATTGGATCACTAATATATTGACTAGTTCCATCTAGGTTGGATGAATCCCACATCTAAATTGGTGGACTATTAATTAGATATAACAAAGTTGGATGGACTTTGTAGTTGGAAAATGACTTGATTTCAAATATAGTAGTAGCCATTATACCATGCAAAGCAATTCTAGCATTTACAACAACTTGTTGACATGGCAATGAATGAGACATCATTAGGTGTCATACATACTTCAACTTTGTTCTTTAAATTTTTCATAACTCAATACAAATATCTCTAGAAACCATTACAAAAAATAACATCTAAATATTAGAGTTAATTGTAAAGTGTCTTGAAATGAGGGACCAAGAATCAAAGTTTGAAGATATTAGAAAAAAATGCAAGACAAAATTCTTCAATGCGCCAAAATTAGAGTTTGATGGGGTTTGGTGTTGTGTTTCAATGAGTCACTTTTGTACTATTCCTTGTTAACAACTTCTAAGGCTCTAGCAACCCTTGAACAAGTTGTAAACAATTTCATAGTTAATTCTATCCTATATTATTAGTACAAAGCCCATTGTTTACAATAACCTTTTTCTGTTAAAGTTTGTTAAAATTTGTGAAGTTTAATAGAATTGAAAGATTTGAATTTTTTTATAAATAAAATAAAAAATCAATTTCTTTGACAAGTTTTATGTTAAATGTGACATGAATTAACAAGTTCAAAATTTTTTTAACAAAAGAATGTAACTAAGAAAATATTTAGAATTTAGAATAAAATTTAGAATACCTAGATAAAAGGAGGGGGGGGGGGGGATATTACAATAGTGTATATATCTTTTTTTAAATTACAATTTTTTAGAAAAAAATTTCATGAAATATTAGAAGTTTAAATTCACTAAGTGTTATTTATTTAGTAAAATTTTAAAAATCTTAATTAAAATTTTTTTGTCACTTTCCTTACTAAGCATCAAATTTTGTGTCCATAGAAAATATTTATTATTAAAATTTAATTTGATCAATTAAAAAGGTTTGAATTTGATTTTTTTTCTTCAAATTAAATTTAAATATAATTTTTTAATTGCTCTACATATCCAAAACATTTGAAAATTTACAATTTCTTAATTAATTCAAGCAATTTTTGAAGTTTTTTTATAATTAATTAATTAAGATTATTTTGATCTCTATATTAAAACTGTAGGGCATCTTCTTTAGAAAATTATTCTTAAAATAAAATTTGAAATTTTTGAATTTAAAAAAAATCCTATGATGAATATATAAGAAAATCATTCAATGATTTTTATTTTTAGTATGTCACAAAACTTCTTTACTAGAAATAATTAAGTATTTGGAAGGCATGTGCTAGTTGTGACCAAATAGTCTCTTGGTTACACTAAAGAAATAATCATTGATTTTTCTTTTCTTTTTTCAATTGATGTTTTAAGATCTTAATATGTATTCAGGATCTCATTATGTTTTCAAGTAAATATATCATACACATGTACTTTCATAAAATAATATTTTCAAGTTTGCATATCTTTCATATAATTTTTTACTTATAACATATACTATGTTGTAATCATCTTTTGATTGGCAATAACTTATAGGATATAAATTATACATTGACAGTAATACAAGCTGAAAAAACTCCGAAACTAAATGATTTTTGGCAACTTATGACAGAACCACCAATAGTGTCATTTGATTCTGATATCCTTTCTAAATTTGACGTTTATATTTTAATAATTTATAAATTTAAACATAGCTTATCTTATATACATCATCATGTCATATTATCTCATGCATTTTTATAATTTATATTTTATTTATGAATTTACATTACAATAATAAAAATTCTAATTTTTTTCTTTAAGAAGGTTGGAGTATTTTGAAAATGATGAATGT
Source organism: Straminergon stramineum (assembly GCA_963920665.1). Lineage (NCBI taxonomy): Eukaryota > Viridiplantae > Streptophyta > Bryopsida > Hypnales > Calliergonaceae > Straminergon > Straminergon stramineum. The sequence goes on along the minus strand of OY987263.1, from coordinate 25,573,244 downwards.
TAATGATGTAAATTTATTTCCCTTGCAAATTAATAGAAATGTTGAAAATGATTTGAACTAATTTTCTTAACCATTCATTAGCACATAAGGTATGGCCTATGATGGATCTTCCAATTAGAGTATTGGATTAGTTCTATAATACAAATGTTGTTAAAATATTGTGCATTGTAACTATCAATTTAATTAATTCTACTAGAGGTTCGATTATTATATGGAACAAAATTTCTAGCATAATGTTTTTTAAAATTCTGATAACCTTTACTCAACATGAGTGTACAATATTGATAAAAAAAAATACTTTAATGGAAAATATAATAAATGATGTTCTTTTGTGTTACTTTATATTGCATTAGAGCATTACAAGTTCAATAAACATAATTGGATTTAAAAATAAATAAATAAATTTCCCTTAATAATAAACATGTACAAATTCAATTCACTTTTGAACATATACAATCTTGAATCTATTATCAATAGTTTTATACATTCTTTATGCATTGTACCATTGTAAACCAATGATTCAAAGATTTCCTACTTTATTCTTCCTCCTACAAAACTAGGGACTTGACATGGTGGGTTCAAATATAATATGGTGTACCTTTGGCAATTCATTTTTTTTAATTAATATGTTATTTGAAAATTATTAAGTAGTTTTTTCTTAATTTTCAGCAACTCTTCAAATAATCTTCAAGGTTGAACAATTTTTTTTTCATTGTGTAGGAAAGTAATAGCATAGCTTTCAATGAACTCATTACTTTTTATAGTATCCTAACTTGATGTAAAGTTAGAGGAATGAATTTGGATTGCACGACAAGATGTACATGTATGTTTTCCAACATTTTGACTTTCTTTACCTCTAATCCTTAAAGGATTGAGTGACCATTCAACGTATGTAAGACTTAAATCTCAAGTAGTTCAACACATAGTCCATTTTGGTTGGATGTTCACGAAATTTTGACACAAGGTGTGTATATGTACCTCTTTGGTATAAATATCATTTTTTAAATCCAATGCTTGGATCAAAAGTTATGTTGTCATTAATTTTTTCAACATCTTTGGGCAACATGTGCGAAACTCCTCCTCTACTTTTGAAATTTGGTAGATATGTAACTAATATGACATAGGATGCAAATGTAATAAAACTATGTGTAGTGCAAAAATCTCACTCTAGGAGTTCAAACTATATTGACTTTATTGAGCAAGGTCAAAAAAAAAGTTCTTCTAACTTCAGATGTTATAATACTTCAATCTATGTAGTCTAAGTTTCTATACATTCCTACAGTAGTCTAGTAAAAATTTGCATGGTTAAATTTTATAAAAAAACTTTTTTTTTCATTTCTTTCTCATTCCCCTAAAGAGTGGCAATTTTTGATAATTTTTGCCTAAAATGTGCCTCGGCCCTTCAAAGGTTAAATTTCTTTGAATTTAGCAAAGTGACTTATTAATTTCCAAATCCATTTGGCTTCAAAAAAATTTCATTATTTTTCGTTGAAGGTAACCTTAGACTATGTTATTATGAATTTAACCCCTAAATGCCCAAGGCCTATTTGGAGCTTCTTGAAATTTGCTCTAAATTGAACAAAAAGTCAACATCTATATAAGTTGTACCAATTTCTTTTCAATTGTAATTGTACAAATTCAAACTATACATGTTAGAGATCACATAGGAAAAGAAAACATAACAATATCACTTATAGATTAAAAGATTATAATGTTTGATCATGAGGGTGTTAAAAATATGAAAATTTTTCAATTCTATTCTTGCATGTCAACTCTTAAAAGTTGGTCCCAAAAAAAATGAGGTTATAGGGCCTAGCATGCACAACCCCAATCAATTTGTGGTTGTTAAGAATCTATTCTACAATTTTTTGAAATGAACTTCTAATGTGATTTTTCCTCCAAGATCTAGTTTATTTGAGGCTCATTTTCAAGAGCCCTCAACACTACAGGAAGTCAAGATTGCAATGGCCATCCTTGCACAAAATCTTGAATAGAAAAATCATAATCTTTCATTTTTAAGATCGGCTTTTTGATCCTAAAACAAGACTTCAAAAAGAATTCTCTAAAAATATAAACTACTAATAATATCCATTTGGTTGGATTTTACTTTACTTCAAAGTTTTTGAAACACTAGAATCTAGTGCCTTTGGCATTTAGGGGTTAAACTCTCGACAATTTCAATTTTTGGTACCCATTTATTTAATGTTTTTGTAAAATTATACCTCCAACTACTATTATTAGATATTGAAATCATTTTTTAAAAAATGAATTTCAATTCTATGTAGTCGTATAGCCTTAAAGATAGAATCCAAGGTGTGAAAAAATTTGCAAGAATAAGCAAAAACAAGCAACAAGCAACAAATTACAAATAACTTGATCTTTGTAAATCAAATCTATAATTGCTAAAAGTTTCTTTTTGTATGTCTCTTATGATCATCAATGCAATCCTTCCTCTTCATGCATTGAAAATTTTAAAACTCTATTTTAAAATCTTAAAATATCATTATTCCATTAACTCCAACTCTTTGTTCTACAAAACAACAAAAATGAATTTTTAATAATGATGGCCCCAATATGCAATAGTTGATTAAATAAATACCTCTACATTTGCCCTTGAAACTTTTGACTTTAGCATCACTATTCTTATATGGATAGGGTTACAATTCTACTACCATACATTGTATACAAGAAGAAAAGTAAATGCAAATATCATGTAATTGTCAATACAATTGATTATAGTCACTATTACTAAATATATATTACTATTATTGAATCTTCTTGGCTATTGAAAGAGGAGTTCTACACACTTTAACATACATTATTTGGACACTAAATGAATAATTATGAATGTTCAAAGTATTGTTTCTAAATATACCAAAAAACAACAAGCTCATATAGCCATTTTCATGTTTTGATTTCATATAATTTGTGTACATCTAGGAAAGTGAGATGCTTCTTGATCCAAGATATTTTCTCACTTTTCTGTATTACCACGAATTTGATAAGATAGAAGGTTTTGTATTGTTTCAAAATGAAAAAAAAAAAAATAGATTAGTATATACCGATATACATCACATGTGATAAGTACTGTACAGTACAGGAAACGTTGCACCACGCATTATACATGGAAGAAAAAATTGCATGATTTCTTGAAAGTAAGATTCTTTGACTTTGATATATAATAAATATGAAAAATACAAAATTTCACTATTTTTAGTTATTTAAAAACAATACAGCTACCTACTTTTACATAAAACATACAAAAAATGACTTAGTTTCCATCTCTTGCCGAGTTTGAGAAGTTCAACAAATTGATCCATGAAGTCATTACTCATGCCTTCAGTAAAAGAATAAGATTTTCTTAAGCACTTGCAAATTACTTCAGTTCAAGATTTAGCAAAGACAGATAAGTTGAAAGGCTTGCAATGGAGAAACCAGAGGTCCTAGATTCCCTCCTAGAATCCTATATTCTTCCTTCACAAACGAACAATTTCAAGTTGGTCAAGAATTGTATGACTCACAAATACAACGCCTACGCAACAGAACAAAGCGGTCTAACACAACAGAAATCACCCCGCAAAAACAGAAAAAAAGATAGTACTACAATCCGGAGCAAGTCTAATCACTGTCCCACGGAACATTTCATCATATCCACTGGGTCATATGCAGAAAGTTAATGTAAGTAGATATTCCACGTTACAAGCACTGCTTGTGCTACACAAGCTATTACTCCACCCCCAATTGAATGGTCGGCGATTTCAAAGCTTCACAGCACAACCAACTATAATATCTCAAGGCACTTCGCCAATCTTTTAGTATATGCGTGTCCTCCGCCAATCGAGTTCCTCGCATAAGCAGCATCCATCCAGAGAAAGCCATGGCATGACGAAATCAATGGAAATTGAGGCCATTGACTCTCACAAGCTGAGAGACTGATGTGTTGGACATTTGAACGCTGTAGCACTTGCAATTTGAACTCCAAACTAAATTATAATTTACGAGCGAGAAGTTACCAGTACTCATCGCCAAGGCCACCATGGAGAAAGTGGAACTCGGTTGCATACGGCACCCCCACGCTGTAGAGAGCAAAAAAGATGGCCACGGAAAGGCCAAACACAAGAAAGAGCCTGTAAGGATGGAGACCCTCGTTTAATAAAAGATAAGACTCCATTGCGTCATCGTCGTTGTTTTCAGCTACTTCTTCAACATGAACATTCACTTGCACCGTCGGGCAAGTGAGTAGGCCAAAGATCACACCCACTGCTGCTGCTCCCAGATGAGTCCTGCAAATGTGCAACCACAGTCTATAGTCAAAAAATAATCACACAACACTCATTGAGGATCAGAAAACCAGTAGCTAATTGCAAGTACCTCTACCTAAAATTGAAATGCATAATTTCCATGTCTCTTTCCACATGATCCCAAGTAACAATCTTCAATGGATTGAAAATTTTCAAAACTCCATTCGACAATTATAAATTGTCATAAAAAACTAAAACCACATGTCAATTCTTCTCAGCAATTTCATTGTATAAAATGATGGGCTCCGACATGCTACTGTGTCTCATTTTCATCGGGCACAAGAACGTTCCAATTTTCAAAACATTGATTAGTCTCTGCCTTTCGGATATGGACGAAGAAAGGGGGTGAGAGGACGGAGATAATTATTGAAAAATAAAAAATAAAAATCGCTGGCATCACTTATATCTAACTCAATTGCATAAGTTCACGTAAAATACTTGAATAATCAGGAAAGGACTCAAAGGAGTTTTCTCCAGTAAGCTGGGTACAAAATTAAGAGATCAATTTACCAGTCATCAACAGGGAAGGAGTTGCACAATGCGTAAGTGATTGCAGTGAAGATGACAACTTTCCGAACCATGTCACCTGCCACGTCTAATCCAATAATCTCTCGGTTGCGCAATAGGTAGACCATCCAGGTAGCCATAAGGGCATAAATGGGACCCTGTCCAAACCAATCACATGATCAGTTACACCAGGTTGTTTCCGTAGCAAAGGAATACAAGAAGTTGCAGAAGTGTTGGAAATTAAAGACTAAGGAATACTGGTCACACATTTTAATCCTTCTTACATTTTAATCAATCGTTAATCGGTCCTGAAGAGTAGAGTATTCTTGGCTGTTACTGACAATTGCCACAACGCTGGGAGGAATACAATCGGCCAACAAGTAATGTCACAGGAGACATGAATAGATAACTTACAGTGCCGCCAACAGTGCCTTGAGGTGTGTGGAAGAAGCTCAAAAGGTTTCCATACAACCCGCCAATCACGTAGATCATGGAAAACCCTAAAGTTCCATACGCACTTTCGACAGCTGGTCCGAATTCAAGCAATGCCCAAGTACTCAAACCTAAGTGCAAGAGACCCGAATGCTGTACTCCCACGGAAACAATAATAAGTTATTATACTTAAATTGCATCTGTAAAAAGTTCAGAATTCAATTTCCACCCAAATCCTAGATGGCTGTTCACTCTAGATCGCCATATCACGGTACCCATGGGATAGTCAAAGCAAGAACAGGACAGGGCAGTCACAATTACCAGAAAAGTTGGGGTAATCAAACGCCACCACTCTCCATTAACGATGAGCTCGTTCACTTTTGCTCCATACAAGAAAGGAAGAGAAGCATCTGCCATACCCGGCACCTCCAGCGGACTCGCCAAACCGAATAAGTAGACGGCGATATTCAATGCCACCAAGCCATTCCTGCAGGTAGAATTGCATTCAGATCATTTCGTTGTGAAGCTTCGACCACTTGTGGAACTCCAAGACCAGATTTCACACTTCCATGCTTCTGAACGACACATAAGAAAGACTGTCACAACAGAGCCTCTAGAGAGCAGGGTATTTTGTACAGGATCACATTAACCTACAGCCACCTGATCTGGCCGGTTCAACCCCCTAAAAAGGCCAAGAAAACCCAATCGGACCTCCTGTTCTTTCGAGTAGGTCACAAGGCAACTTCTTTGGTCCAATTTTACTAATTTTGAACAAGATCTGCAATAATCTTCACTGATTCTGGTAATATAAAATTTGGCACCAGTTGAATTGTATTCTTCACAGTATAATCCATCGAATTGGTCCTATGAAAACCATATATCCTTGGGCTTCTGGGGTTAGGAAACAATTGCACATTGTCAAGAAACAGTATGCAAGTAGTACAAACGGTAAATGAGGGTTTCAGAGCTTACACAAGATAAGAGTTGGAATTGCCAGCTTGCAAGCCCCAAGAGGAACCAGGTAGGAGGTCCTCCCTGTCTAACGTATTTCCTGATGCAGCTTGTTGCTCAAGGGCCTTTTCCAGCTCTTCCATAAGTTCTCTATATTCTGCTTCCTCCTCTTCCTCTACAGGGGAGTTCGATATAATCTTTATGTTCACTTTCTTCTCTTCTTCCTTATATAAACTTTCTTTGCTCTCTTGAACTGATTTCTCAATCTCCCCGTGCAAGGTTTTCTTCACCTCCTCGTCCGAATTGGCAACTGCGAAAAAACGATTTAGCATGCAATAATCGGAAACCTAATTTTTCTCATTTTCTCGAGAAGCAAACCATATCAAGATTGGCAATCCAAGATTTCGGAAAGCAGTGACTGGCATCAACTGGATCACCTTTCCCAGGTTTACTGGGCCGAAGCTTGGTGAAATACGAATCCAGTGCAGTAAGACCCCCTACAATTTTTTCATCATGGCTTTCTTCTACTCGATCCTTCGTCACGTTTCCTGTCTGCAAAGCTCCTGAAGAACTCTGACTGCTTGGAACTGACCCTGAACTGGAAGGCGGTTGAACAGGGATATTCACCCCATTAGCTGTTCCTTGCGAGTGGGCTGTAGTTTCATTAGGAGGTTCCTCCACCCTGCTGGCATGGAGCTTGTCGAAGTAGGCATCCAGAGCACTCAAACCCTTCTTCACAGCCCAGTCCTCTGTCCCTGCAGGAGCAGAAACAGGATCCAAGTTCTTGCCTTCTTGCTCCACTTCACTTGTTTTCAGACAATAAACGGGGCCAATTGAATGCCAATTCCTGCGACATGGTGGAGGTAATCGCAGTCTGTTTGCCCTAGTACGCGTCAACCTCTGTTTCCTTACTTCAAAACTGAAATCATTTGCTTTACCCACATGGTCACTCCTACGTGTATTGAAATTGCTACTGAAATCACTAAGCTGGTGGATAGGTTGCAGCTGCCGAATATGGCTGTAGAGCACAGTCTGCATTCCCTGCACCATAGCCATGGTCTCAGTCCGCACGCTAGTTATGGGTTACCAATGACGGATTCCTCAAGATAGGGCATTCATCTTGCATCCTTCTCTGGCGAAGGATAAGAAACTGGAAACTGGGTTGGTACTATCGTAGTTTCCGGCCACCTGTGACATCAACACAAAGCATCAATGGCGAACATTAATCTCCACCCCAGAATCTTTTATAACTACGAAGACACACGCACACGCACAAGCACAAACTCAATCAGAACTTGGTAACATGGACTAGACCACAAACATAATGATAGGGCCCCCCCGTGACTGCAAAATTAGAGACCGTGAAGACAAAGCGCGAGGGTCAAAAAGAACCTTTAGCTCAAAATCCCACCACAGCGCTGTCTCAACTCTTTACCTACGAAGAGAGCAACCAAAAAACGACGCCTCGCTGCAGATAGCTGAGAGAAAAACGAGCAGAAGGCCCAAGCACGCAGCAGGCAGCGACTAAATGACTTGAATTACACAACCTTCAAAAACATTTGCGAAAGCGGCAACCCGCGTTCCCTACTCACCAAAGAAAAGAGTCTTCCGCGTACTTCCGAGAACCGACTGCGTCTCCGTCAGTCTATCATATCTGTTTGCAAGGTACACCTCCGCAATGCAGTGTAGGCGGAGAGGCGACGGTCACCACACTTTGTGGCTTGAGAAAGGATGAATGTTGCCAATGAATGTTGCCACGTCGAACAGATACTTGTATATATCCGCCTACAGCAGAGCCTCCCTGTAAAGTACCTCCAAATGTATCACACCATCGATTGCCAGAGGCCGCTGGCTCTCTCTAAGCTTATCAAATCAGAGAGGGAGCTTAAGGAATTGAAGCTCAGTTCGAACTTGCAAAGAGCCAAGGGCTCGACCAATACTCCATGGCGCTTTTGAAGATTTCAAGTATGGGCGACTGACTGGGACCCAGCGGGGACACGTCCATTGGTCGTTGCGTTGCTCTGTGAGGATAAGGGTCGACTTTTTTATTGCCTTTACCTTGATTTGACCTAAAACGAAAGCGCCTTCCATAGCTTGAAGCGTGAAGCATCTTGAGAGGGAGCGAACCAGTGTGCTCCGAGATTGGATGTTGCGTGTCTGCCTCTGCTTCAGTTGTGTTGATTTTTGTTCCGTCACTTCCGAGGGATGAGATGAGTGATGAAGCTACCATGGCGTTACTGGATTCCGTAAAGGAAGGCTATTTCTACAGTATTATAGTACCCTGGAAATAGCATCGTGAATAAGGTCCTACCCTAAGTGCAGCGTGCGCTAGATGATGTGATGAGCTGCGATCATCGTTGCAACGAAACGCCATTTTTGAAATTTTGGGCGTCCATTTCAATTGGGTAAATGTGCAATGTCGGATAGAATGATTTGGTGACAAACCAATTGTGTGCAAACACTGGTGAGTCAGAAACACGGATTTCATTTCATAACAACAACAACACACACACATACCGGAATGCTACGAAGCACGTTTAGGGTTAACTCTAAACCCTGCGCATGTGTTGCATTTGCACTCTGTTTTCGAGCAATCAGTTGGGTGTGTAGTTTGATCTCGTTGTGGCTGGATTCGCTCTATCTCGATGTCCCGCAAGGGTAGTTACATTGTCAAATGAAGCGTTTGTTGGTATTAGCACTGATTGAATGATGAGTTCGGAGATCCAGACACACTCCAAACCGTAGCTCATCTTCCACGATCGTCACATTGGTCCGAACTCGGCATTGATGGATCCATGAACCCTGATTAGCCTCGCTTTGATTTGAAAGGTGATCACGCATTGCATTGCAAAGTTGGCGTTCAAACTGCATAGACGAAGTTGGGCATCAAATTGTTGAGGAGCTCATCCCGGAAAAGATCTGACTCGGACTGACATCAACCATGACCCCCGTGCAATGTGCAAACCCTTAAGAATCTGGTGGTTTACGCTCTCTACTGAGTGATGATTCTCTAACAATTTCGCAGGGTTCGAAGAAATTCAGATTTTTTTTCTTCCTTTGCAATCTACAGGAAGTTGCAGGTTTTTGAGCGACGTTGTCGGTAGCGATCCCATACTTGGAAGGGGTGTCAGGGTTTGGGATTTCAACGTAACATTCTTTAGCGATCATATCAGGCCCGGTTTACACCCAAAAAAAACGTGTGGACCAAAAAATTGAGAAGTCTCCCCCCCCCCTCTAAGTCCCCCTCATTTGTCATTGAGAAGTTCTACTTTGGAAGCCATGACCTCCAGATTGGTGTAAATTGCCAAGAGGGCATAAAATGGCAATTTCTTTTTTGTATAATAGTGCTTTTCAAAGAGGATCTCGGACTTTGAATCAGACTCAATTCTTTAAGGTGGGTTTGACTTAATCCCACAACACTCAAAATTTGAGAATTTTTGATATCATGTAGGGAAAAAGTGGGCTCTATAGCATAAGACCTTTATGGAGATCGGTGACTTCCCATTTTGTGATGTAAAATCATTTTCCAAGGACTTCTCAATTTCAACTAATTAATACTTTCAAAAGTTTGATCCCCTCACCTTTGAATTTGGTGTAAACTTGTCTTTAAATTTTTGAATGGCAACCAACTTAATCCCTTAACTAAATGCTTAAACTACATATGATGTGAAGTCTCCATTCAACATACAATAAAGGAGACATTCCATTGACCATATATATGAATATTGAACCTTTTTCGGCTACAACTATCCACTCAAAAGATGCAAACCTGCCATTCTTGAAAACTTAACGGACACCCCCCTTCCAAAAAATGACAGCCTTCACATATTTGGAAGAAAAATTCTCCCCCTCCCCTCTCGTTTTAGATTTGCCATTGATCTGAGAAAAGAAGAAATACAAATTTGGATACAAATATGGATCTAAGATATAGATGCGGACAAAAGTACATATGAAATATGTATACTCACATATCCCATATTGTTTGCAACTACCTAGCTCACTTAGAATGACAAATAGGAGGACGGGGTAGCAAGAGAATTTAAAAAATTTAATCAAAAATAAGGGGGGAGTATAGGTTAATAAATATTTAAAGAAAAAACTAAATGGGGATCTTTTTTTGTTGAATGGGGGTCTTTTTAGTGAATGGAGGGGGGTGCATTAAATGAAATGCACCTCATTCCTCACTATCTAGTCAACAATCTATAAATTTGCAACATTGCAAATTTTGTACATTTATTGTGTGCCAAACTAACAAGCTAAATCAATTGCAAAAAAGTATATGTCAATAGATTAAATATTTTCAAGCATGGTAGAAATTAAATCTCACATGTATGTTCAATGGAGCCTCTAATGTATTGCACTATTTATAGAGTATTTGCTTCAATAAGATTATTTTTTAATTTTTTTAATAGATAATGAAAACTCCATAAAAAAATGATCGAATCCTTCAAAATATTTGTATCATTGAATCCTCTTTTTGAAGGAATCCAAGCACATCTTCAAAAGTGACTATCAAAGTTTAGAGAATTTTCAAAATTCAAAGAAATCTCAAAAGCCCACAACTTAACACAATCTTGTTGTAGACGTGCCCGCCTTTGTACATTCTTGCCTAAAATATACAATTTCAAGACATTTGGATCTAGGCTTGATTTTAAAGATAGACAAAATTAAAACTTTTAAAATTAAGTATTTACTCATATAATAGTAGATGTCAAAACTAGATTTTCATAAGCTAAAAATAAAACTTCCATTTGAGGAAAATTGAGCATATTTTTAAAAAAAATCCTCAAATTCCAAAATATTTTCAAAATCTAGTGAATTCACAAAATCCCAAAGTTTGGTGCAACCTTGTTATGGAAGTGCCATGTGTACATTTTTGTCTAAAATATAAATTTTTAGAGCTTGTAGGTCTTAGGCTGATTTTGAAGACACATGGAATTATAACTTTGAAAGTTCAATGTTTATTCACACATAAGGGATGTTTATTCACACAATAGGGGATGTCAGAATTGTTTTCTCAAGTGTAGTCAAAATACCTCTTTTATAAGGAGAACTAAGCACAATTCTAAAAGAAATTCTTAAAGTTTAGAATATCTTCAACATCCAATAGCTTAGTATAATCTTATTGCAAAAGCTCCCTATGTACATTCTTGCCTTAAATATACAATTTAAGATTATGTAGGTCTAGGCTAGATTTTGAAGATACATGGAATTAGAACTTTGAAAGTTTAATGTTTATTCATACAATAGGGGATGTTACAATTGGATTTTGAAAGGGAGTGAAAAATCTTTTTTTCAAAGAATAGACTATATCTCCCAAAGATATTTTCAAAGAACTTTATAAAATCCCCTACATTGACAAGATCTTCAAAACCTAGAACATTCTCAAAAACTTAAGGAATCCCATGTAATCCCACGGGTTTACACAATCTTGTTGTAGAAGTCATCCATGTACATTCTTGCTTAAAATTTTCATTTTATGAATATACGTGTCTTTGATAGATTATGAAATCACATAGAATTAGAAATTGAAATTCAAGTGTTTATTTATACAATGGGAGATGTCAACATTAGGTTCTCATAGGGAGTAAAGAAAAGCTTCTTCTCAAGGATAACCAAGCATATATCTAGAATAAATTTTCTAAATTTAAAAAAAATTCAAATATAGAGGATTCTAAAAATCCCACGGCTTAGTGCAATTTTATTGTTGAATGGTTCCATATACATCTTTGTTGAAAATATACATCTCATGAACATATAGATCTAGGCTTAATTTTGAACGAATAGAATTTAACCTTTGAAAATTTAGTGTTTATTCGCACAATACATGTTTTTAGAATTGGACTTTGAAGGGGAGTAAAAAAATCTTCTTTTTAAGGAGTACAAACCACATCTCCAAAAGATATTCTCAAATTTAAAGGTATTCTCAATCTAGTGAACTCTGAAAATCCAAGGGATTATCAAGATCCAAATGCCTCTTTGATGTCCCAAAACTACTTTCAAGTGGAGACAAAAATCTTTCTCAATAGTCAACAAGATTTAATAAAAGTATGATAGTTCATATTAGGGGATGTGTAATTTGGCTTTATACAATGTGATCATATGAGAGAGAATGAAAATTGGATCAAAAAGAGTTCAAATTTTGAGGGTCAAACGGAAATGAGCAACTTTCTTTTATTTAAACAAGACCGTGTGGAATCAAAGGCCTAATAAGATTGCTAAATCTAGGTTGCTACTTCCATTGTTCATTCTTTTCCCTCTTCAACCCCCCCTTATAATCTAACAAGTATATGAAAAAATTAGACTTCAGACTCTACAACATTAATATATTATATAAAATCAAATGATTCAATTGTTATTGTTATTGTTATGAGCTATTTTGAGAATTAGTGCAAAGTGTTGAAAAAGAAAATGGAGCAAATTCATGAATCTAATGAATGTAGTGTCAATGCCAAAATGGAGGAATTGCACAAACTATATTACCTTTTGTAAGGTGATTGTTGAGTGGAATTCACAATCTTTGATTGCAGTTACTATTTCAATAAATTATTTATTAAGTCTAATTTATAGAAACTACATTGAGCCATTTCTAAGAATACTAGTATTTTTTTCTTGAATGCAATTAAGAGGTCTTGAGTATCTCCACATTTCATAACATTCTCTTCTTTATGAGAAGATTTTTTTAGGCTATGAAATTTATGTCAAAGCCCTTTAGTACTACAATAAACAAATAAAATTTGCATAGACATTTTGATGCATGTAAGCTTGATTTTATTTTTGTAGATCATTCCTATCGATTGAATTTTTTTCCCAAAAAGAATAGTACTGAATCCATTTCTTGAGAGAAGAATATAGTTGTCAAAATCTCTATACTAGTGCATTGTCTTAAGGTCCTTGGTGAATATGAGGTCCTGAATAAATAGATTCTAAAAATGAACTTAGATCAATCAACAAGGAGATTAACCCCTCAAGGCCTAGGTAAGACACTTTTTGACAATGGAGGTTTAGAATGAATCGTCCCACTTTGATATTTTTTTTGCACATGGATGTGTTTGAAATTTTTAATTTCAACCATACAAAAGTGAAAGACTACTTTGTCTAGTATGCATGGAATTCATTATGGAAAATATCAACCTTTGGATTTTTAGATAATAACAATTTTGGATGATCAACTTTATAGGCCAAAAACACAGATTTTAGGGAGAAAAATTTGAAAGAAGATGTATAATGATTTTTTATCCCCACCAATTTTTTTTCATGGAATCTAAGGCACATTTCATATTTTTGAATTTAAAAAAATAAAAAATAAAAAACTCTCTCAAATTTGTATTCATTTTCAAATAGAAAGAGTAGAATGCCAAAATTGACCAAATTAGATCCTATAAAAATTTTAAAAATTTACATATGTGTCAATTTTTGAGATTTAGAAATTGATATTGATAGCATACTAATTGGAACATCTTCCCAAAATTTGGAATGATTCTGATTATTTTTGTATTCTTAATCATACTAGATTGAACATTGCATTTTTTTAAATTGCTAAAATTAAAAATTTGAATTTTTTTGTATAGTGTAAAGACTAGAAATATCCAAGAAAATATTTTTTTCAATCCCTACTATTCCTTTCGTTGTAAAAAACTAATATTTACTCCCTTTCTTTGTTAGACTAAATTTCCAAAATAAAATTTTAAATACTTCTCACATTGAAATTTTGATGACTGGAAAATGCAACAAGTATGTCAACTTGTTACTCTACAAGTCCCAAGTTTACAAAATATTGAGATTTGTTTCACCCTACCAAGAATTCACCATTGAAAATTTGAAGAAGACAAGTTGTGTCCCCTAGGTCCTTGAAGGGTTAATGGCTAGTCTAATATGAGTTAGTTGATTTTCCTAAAATGTTGATTGATAATTAAAACTTCACACAATTTGTTAAGTAATGTTTCTTTAACATTTGTTTATTTCAAGTAAAACTATAAGAAACATATTAAAATATATTAATGAACAAAATTTAGATTACATATATAATAGTAAGAGTCTAGTATTCTTACAAACTATTTATTTTGCCATTTAAGTTTTTTTTGCATATTCTAAAGTATAATTCCCATTATTTGTCATGAATAGTTGACATTGTCTTCTTGCATATTTTAACCAAGCATTTCAATTTGCACTTTCAAAAAATTCAACTCTATTTCTAGTAAATCTTTTATCTAATTTTTATAGATTGATATGAAAATTGATTGACAACATTGGTGATGAATTTCTCAAAGTTAATAGTATAGGTATGTAGAAGAATCCATATTTACATCCTTCATGTCAACAAAAAATGTCTCCAAGTGAGAAAATTTGATTTATAGGGAATTTTATATAGAATTGTTATATGCCAAACTTTTTCCCACTTGAAATTTCTATATTGTAATTAAATTTTGCTATTCAACCCTCCGACTACTACTAATTTGTACATTATAGTGCAATGGTACAATTAATTTGCCAAAGTATAATAGACAATTAATAAGACTATGTTATCCTAGTATTGTACAATGACCTCATCCTGAAAGCATTCAGACGTGTAATATTGACAAAAATAACTAAGAGAACTATTTCATTTGTCATCAACTCAAACTTCTCTATTTCCTTTATTTGTCTATTATTATTTTCTTCAATAAGCCCTTGACATGATCTTCTTTGCATTTGGTTTCAAGCATGTTGTTTATCTTTGATTTAAACTTTAAACTTTAAAATTGAAGTTAAAAAATTGGGCCACTTACATAAACTTCCATTTCAAAATCAAAACTACCCTTCAATTATGTAAGATTGGTCAATTCAATTTTACCTAACATAACAAACCTCCACCTACCCACCCCATATATACCATGTACAGGTACTACCACCAAAAGAAAATCCCCATTCATTTGTTGGGTAGGTTATTTTGCATAATCAACACATTACATAGGTCCACCTACATAATTGAGAATTACAAATTTTATCATCTCAAAAGTTTTCCATTTATCTGAATTTCCCACATTTTCTAGTAGGCATTCTAATCTGGGCAATATCCTTGTCATCAAGCATTGCATCCCAATATGTGTCTCCTTGTTAGGCTCCATTCTCCTCCCGTTCTCCTCATTAGGCTCCATTCTCCTCATTGGGCTCCTTTCTCCCTGTCATGTTCCATTTGCCCCGTCATGCTTCGTTTGCCCCACCATGCCTCCATTTGCCTTGTCAAACTCTGCCCTCCTTGTTTACACTTTTTTTTTTTTACACAATTCCCTCCTCCACAGGCATTGTCCACTATTTGTCCTATAAGTTACGTAATCCTATACGGTAGTACACTCAGGTGAAAAAACTGATTTCTGCATCATTGGTGGCCAACTCCAGATGAGTTGTTCAGCTTAAGTTCTGCCATGTGTTTGGGTTTCCCAGCCTGCTTCTCCCTCATCCGCCGTACTCTGACAAGACTCCCGCAGAGTCCCCCGCCCCACCCTGCCAGAGTTTCTTATTAATGTAACGTAATGATCCCCCAAGTACTTCACTTAACTTCCTGTCTGAATTAATCATTCAGGAGCTTCCGTAACTTAATTGGCAGTGGAAAACTGACAATGCAGATCATAACTAATAACTTAACCCCTCAGGGCCCAAGCGGTTTCTGTACTTTATCACAAGTTTGAACTTTGATTAATAGTATGCACTGAACATCAAGCTGATTACATGATGTTGATTGTGCTTTTGAACTTTCATGCTCAATATGAACATCAGAATATGAAATTCACTTAGATATAACTTACTTCTTAGAATGTAGGGAAATGAAGTTATAACTTCGACCTGTTCAACAGGTGAGAGGCACAAAACAGGCTCAGTGGGCCTTGAGGGGTTAAACACTTTGCATTGGTTTGTCATTTTGTCTCATGGATCTTTGCATTTGTGGAGTCACGCATGCAAGTAAGCTTACTTATCGACCCTGGCTGCTGCACATAGCGTCCAAATTCAAATGTAATTGGACCAATGATTGTGTCTTGGGTTGGGGTTTTTTGGGGGGGGGAGGTATTGTTTTTTTTGACACAAATGGAATGGAACAGGATTTCATTTCAATGCAAAACTGAAATGATGACTGTGTATTTGGGTAGGGTAGGAGTCCCCCGGGGCACCCCCACGATCACATTGGACAAGCTCCCCTCTGCAATACAGTCAGGTGTGTGACAGACAGACAGACAGACAGTTATATCATGTAAGCTTAATTGCTGTGCGAATAACTGAAGTCTGCCAAACAAATCATCCATGACGTAACTGAGGAGGTGGCAGGACGGAGGACTGGAGCTGTAATAAGTTACTGCTTTGCAATTTGTCTGCGTCGTGGCATCCCTGGCCTCCAGTTGGCAAACTTGGGTGAGTAGGGGATGCCTCCCCAGAACATGGCCCCCAATCTCCACTTCCAAGGTACTCTGTACTTATGCTTTGCTAACCCCGAAGTCAAAGGACCAAGGTGCAAAAAATTGTGTTGCAGAAGCCACTTGGTGGCTTTGTGATCCTTTACGGGCTAAGATAATAAGAATTAGTTCTTTGGGGATGAATGTCAATTCCATAACCAACAACTCCTGATCAAACTAAGTTTCCAGTGCCTTCCACTTGTTAAGAGGTTGGTACATCCAAAATCGTGTGCTACCTCAATCCCTAAACGTCCAGAGTCATCACCACAATTGATGATTCGAGTAAAATCATTAGTAAGTGCTTTTTGGAAGCATATTTTGGAATTGAAATGCAAATAGAAGTTGTAGATTATGAGTTGTAGATTCTATCTGTACGTTTAGATTCACTGATACTATCACTAATATTTTTTGATAAATTTTGAAAGGAAACTTGGAAAATTCCTTCTAAAGTCAATTACAAGAAAAATATTATCATTTTTGGAGTAAAATTTGTTGGAATGGATTTGAAATGAGGTACTCTTGACATGGTGATTTTTTGAAATTTTTGTGTTCTTGAAATCTATGACTTCATTTTTGCAAATGCAGTTTTAAACTAGAGTCAATGCAATTTTGACTTGGTCAACTACTTGACATGCTTGCACATTTGTAATTTTTTTTTAAATGTACGCTAGTAATACCAAATCCAACCATTAGATAGAACAACAACTTGATAAAGTATCTCCACAAATTAGGATGACTTTCATCCTAGTGGTAACAAGGATGAAACTTGAGTTTCAATCTATTTGTCATCAAGAAAATGGATTTTGGAGCTCTTGGGGATTAAGGACCAAGGTGAAGAAAATTTTGTTGCAAAAATCACTTGGTAGCCTTGTGGTTGGACTTCAAGTTAAGGGCTAATTAGAAAAAAAATCTTTCTCCTTATGAATCTCAATTCCATAATCAACGCCTTATGAGCAAAGCTCCCAATGCCTTCCACTTGTTACTCTAGAAGGTTGGTTATACCCAAAATTATATTGTCTAAAACAACCATCATTACTCTATATAGATCTCCAAAATCAATATTTATATATGTGGAAGAAATGATTTTAGAGCATCAATTAAAAAAACTTTGAACAAACTTCCTAACTTTAGCATACAGTATTCAATTGTTGCAGTAGAACCTCTTTCTGCTTGCCAACAATAAAATGTGGAAAGTTGACCAATCTAATAATAGTAACTAGGTATAGTAGCAAAAGGTGGCAATTTGGGGGGTATCCACCTTGTCCAAGTGAAGTAAAGAAGTTTTGTACACCTAATTCTATAAAACTATTTTTTCCCCCCATTTTTCAATCAATTTATTGAAATGTATTTTTAATGTCTTTCAAATTATAGTGTTTAAAATATTTTTTGTAAGCTATTTTATTCAAACTTTGATATCCCATTTGATATCCAATCATTTATACGGCTATACTTAACTCCTAAAGTTCCTTGACTATGTTATCACCAAGACCCCTCAAAAACTACCATTTCTAATATAAGTACCAAATTTTTGAAAAATATCATTTTGGACACATGTAAATGTCGTATCTTGTAGTACACTAGATTGAGAATATGTGGAAAAAAATTCAGAAAATTCCACCATGTAGATTGCAAGATATTATCATTTGAAGTGACAAAAATCCTTTGGGGGGCCTTGTAAAAATAGGGTAGTTGCATTTCACAAGGTCACATTTGTATGGAAAAATGTCGAAAATGGTGGTGCTTCTTTAGATTCATTCTTCAATGCAAGTTGTCTACATGCTTGAAAATTTTCATATTATTTGAAATTGTGCAACATACAGGAAAAAAAATAGTAAGTAGAAAGGTGTAGAGAATGATTCAAAATACTAAATTGTTAACAATTTATTAATGGAATTGAAAAATACCAATCCCAATGGTGGTAATGTTGTAATAAACAATCCACATTTCATGTTTTTATTTTTTTCAAAAAATATTGAAAATTGAGTTAAATAAAAGACTTCAAAGTTTATTTTAGAGTAGAGAATCCATACTTGCTTGCAAACTAAAACATCTCATAACTTTTGACTCATTGATCAAAATGGAATAACTTAAAGCTTTATATGTATAAGTAAATCTAGAAAATCAATTTCAAATTTTTATTTTTGAAAAAAATGATCTTTTTAGGTCTACCCGGATTGCACAAGTTGAGAAACAAACTACATATTAGGCCATAACTTTTGACTCATATTTCCAAATGCCCTAAAATTTAGTGCATACAAAAGATATTCTTCATCCACACCTTCTCTTAAAGTTTGGGCCAAAAACATGGAAATTTCTAGTCACAAGTACCTGCCCCAAAAAATTATGTTGCCAAAAAACACACCTTGATCTTTTAGGGGTTAATGCATTTGACTTGATGCTTCATCCCTAATGTAAAATTCATATTTATGCAAAGTCGAAATACTTTGAATCAATAAATCAATTGCAGGATGCACATAAGAATGAATGGTCTTAGCCCTTTTTGCACTAGAGGCCTAAAGTTGTGAAAGTAAATTTTCAATGAGAGCTTTGAAAATCAAGAAAACCAAAGAAAGTCAATTTACTCTTGAAATTCTAAGTTTGATGGAGAAAAAAGTGTGGATGTATAAAACTATTGTCTTCATTTGCAAAAGAAATGCACAACACTTGTATTCTTGACAATTGTAGTCAAGCTCATCTAGAGAGGTGGGCTTCACAACAATTATGGGGATAGTCAAGCCAAAAGGATCACAAACAATCATTAAAAAAAACTCACATTGTAAGTTGACTTAGTTTAGAAAATAGAATAGAATTGTAAATTGAACATTTTAAAAGCCTGTTTCCAATTACTATACTTTCAAAGGCTACGACCTCCAAAAGCCACCATTTGAGAACAAGTATGAACCCTAGGAGATTTTCTCTATTGCTTTGACACTTAGTCTAAATAAGGTCTAACAATAATAACTTCAATAGGGTGTTTGCAATAAAAACTTGTAATATTGTCTATAATTGTTTTTTTGTCTATAATTGTTTTTTTATTGAAGATAATAAAATTTGATTAATGCCTTTAGGCCATGATTGTTGAATTTTACCTCTTCAAGATCCAAAATTCATAAATAAGGTACTCAAGACTATTTCCTTAGGTTTTCAATCATTCATGGACATTTTTCAAAATTATTGTTCTATCTTTAAACCAACTCTAATCAAATGGCATTTGGGTTGTTTTAACAAGTTCTAATGCAATTTTTGGTTCAATCTAGTACAAATGAATCTAAAAATTAGAATACAAATATTCTAGAGTCTAACGTATTGGCAAAGATCTCTTCTTTAATGTCATATTCAAAGAATTTTTTTTGAGGTGTAAATGGTGAATCTAAAATCCCTTTTGGTTGAAACTAGTTGAACAATCCAATTTTCTAAGTTTTTTTTCATACATTGTTAGTTTGGTATTTCATTTAAATAAACTTAAAATCAAAAAATAAAAGAGACATCACAAATTTTACATCTTTTATATGGTTTAGACCTCAGGGTTTGAAGAATTTTTGTAGTTATTTGTTGTTTACAATGACTAAGTGACATAATAAAGTGTTTAATATAGAATTTCATATTGGAATCTGACAACAGATAAAAAATGGTGATCAATGGATATGGAGGATGTGATCTCCAATTGGATAGGAAACATGAGCCAACGGGTACTTGCTTTCCTTCTATCCGTTGGCACCCACATCCTATCCGTTGGAGTCCACTTCCTAACCATTGGAACCCACCTCCTAACCGTTGGAACCCACCTCCTAACTGTTGGAACCTACTTCCTAACTATTGGAGCCCACTTCCTAACCGTTAGAGCCCACTTCCTAACCGTTAGAGCCCACTTCCTAACCGTTAGAGCCCACTTCTTAACCGTTAATCTATTGTCATCTATTTCATACATATTGCCTTCTAGGAGGTACATTCTACGGACAAAACCTAGCAAATCCTTGTAGGTATGAATTACCTTCTCAAGTGGTCAACATATTGTTGACTACATCCGATAGAATTAGAAGTTCAAATGTCTTAACAACCTTGTATATGAAACACATGAAAATCAAGTAGACCATGGTACATTTATTTCATCCAAAATACTATGAAATTCTATGCTACTTGGACTTATGGATTTTCTTAATTACTTCTATTATTAGTAAAATTGAATGTGTTATTGTAGAGCCTATTATTTGAATGAGTTGAATAGCAATCATGTCTCAATGCATTAGTTTCATTAAATTTCAAGAATTTCACCTATTAACCTCTATTTCTGCCCAACTGCCCTTACTTGGTTGATCTAAATTTCAGACTTGTTTTGGTATGGTAGCTAAATTCCTTTGAAATTAACATTTTTTTTTATGGACACTTTTGAAGGCTATCTATTGAAAACTTTTTTCTTTTTCCAAATAAAGGTAAACATTTGGTTTTTGAGAAGTCTTCAAAGGCATATATGTACCATTAGTGGAAGTGTAAATCTTGCTAATTATACTTCATTTCCTAGCTTTGAACAAAGTTTGCCAATTTCACTTGATTTGGGATGTAAAAAATTATCCTTATCCATTTGTTTTGAAAATGGTCCCAATGAAAAGAGTTCTCATGATTTTACCATTGAAAATTTAAACATACAAGTGTGAATTTGGACTTATTTGCAATTTGTGCTTATAAAAAAATGGCATTTCAACAATTGCAAGGTAGATTGTGTAATGAATTTGATAGCTCTTCATTCAAACTTGAGGTTTTTGAAAGTGCATTTTTGTATACTAACACAATTTTTAGTTGTTCATGACAACTCCAATCCCCAAAAAATCTAGTATATAAATTCTCAAACATTGTGGGGAGGGGATACATATATTTCTTTTGTTATAATCTCAAAACTCCTATGCAATGTTGCAGTCAAAATTGGTATGCATACTAATAAGCAAGCTCTTTAAACATCTAAACGGTTTATTTTTGAAAAAATATAATTTGCTTTATTGGGGATAACTATAGGAAAAACACACTTGGAAAGGCTTGGGCACTTAGGGGTTAAATTGAAACCTACAATAAAAATTTGGAAATATTAAATATCTGAATCAAATTCTTTAAATATTTAAAATTATCCATTCAATAACAACTAATGTATCAATGTGCTTTAAACTTTAGAGTTTGTCCAAAAAAAAGGTTTTGCAAGTAATTTTGAGCTTAAACTTTCTCTTGTACAAAATAGGTGAAAATAACTCACTATTACTTGTAGATTAAAAAAATTAATTAATTAATATTTTTGGAGATTTGAGATTTAAATGATTGTATCTCTAATTGAATTGATTATTTCAAAATTTGGACACGCTTTTTTAGAATAATATTCAAGTTAGATTTATCATAAAAATTTAGAAGTAAAAAACGAGACTTTATTTACCATCAAAATGTTGTCAATGTTTAGTCAAAGTATTATTTATGGAGAGGTATTAAACTCTAAAATTTCCAGAAATTTCATTTCAATAGACCAAAATTTTCAACTTTTAATTTATATGTACACAAATCTAAAAATTGGAATGTTGAAGATTTTAGTAATTCAAACTATTTTTTTATTTTTTTCAATGGTTTTGAAATTGAAACTTTTGTCAATGTGGCATAAGAAACAAGCTTTATTTGATATTGGTTCATTGTCTTTATCTTCACAAGGTCACATTTGTAAGAAAAAATGTCCAAAATGGTGGTGCTTCTTTGAATTCATTCTCCAAGGCAAGTTTCTATATGCTTGAATAATTTCAAATCATTTGGAATTGTACAATATATAGGAAAAAAATAGTAAGGAGAAAGAAGAAGAGAATGATTCAAAATATTGAATTATGAAGAATTATTTATAGATTTGAAAAATGTCAATCTCAATGGTTGTAATGTTATAATAAACATTTTACATCCTATGATTTTTCTTTTCAAAGAATATTGGAAATTGAGTAAAATAAATAACTTCAAAGTTAATTTTAGAGTAGAGAATCCATAATTTAATGCCTACAAACTGAAGCTCATCATAACTTTCATCTCATTAATCAAAATGGAATGATTCAAAACTTTCCATTTATATAAAAGTTTGGAAATCCAATTCCAAATTTTTATTTTTTTTAAAAGTGTTTTTCAAAGAATTTTTGTAAGTTTCTCTAATTACCCACTATTAATGAAAATGACATATCATACAACAACTTTTTAACTATGTAGTAAAATTTATGAATATCATCATGCCTTAAAGCTACTCCTTAGGCACATGTATGAAAATTTCAAAGAAAAAAAAAAAAAATTGTTTGTAGTGAGCTACCTGAAATTGTGATGTTGCCAAAAAACTTAGTTTAGGGCTTTTGGGGTTAAAATATCGCATCTACCCCCCAAAGGATCAAGTTATTGTTCAATGTGTACAAAAAATCTTAGGTAGGTTTATGTGAAGTCAATTTTGAAATTTGACATAGTCAACATTGGGACATTCACCTCCTTCATTAGGGGTAAAGAATTCTAATCAAATTCCCATATCAAAGTTATGTTGCTAAAAAAATTGGTGTCTTTAGGTTGTTTTGGCATCATTTGCTAAATTCTTCATCTACTTCTAAAATTTAATATGTATGTAACTAATATCATAAAGTATGTGATTTTCAACCCTCCAAAAGTCTTTTAGTGCAAAATAACATTCCATGAGGAATCAAAACTCTACTAACATACAAGGCAAGTTTAAGAAAAATATTTTATACAACCTACAAACATATCTTGAAGTATGTATTCTTAAAGTTCTTAGATTTTTTCATATATTCCAATTCTTTGTCTCTAAATTCTCATCATTTAAATTTAAATTAAAAAAATCCTCATTGTCTAAGAAATCATCAAAAATGACTTGAGTATGTTTGTGGCACCTTAAAAATGATGATATAAGAGTTTTAGTGTTTCTAATGTGGCTACATAGTGAAAATTTTCTTCAAACAAATTAGCATATCACAAAGAAAGATATTGCAAGTAGAACATGATTTTCTGTCTATTGATATAATATTTTATAAATTTTCAAAAGCAACACACTATAGGTCCATACAATGGGTTATAACTAGTAGGAAAAAAATATACTTGGAAACTTAAAGAAATAGAGAGTGATATATGAATAGAAGCACCCATGAATCCACTTTGATAATCTACTCCACTTCCTAAATAGGAGATTGGATGTTTCTATGTGTAGATTTAGTGTGCTATCTAAGGCCCAATGTAGGTGCTGATTTTAGATACTTGTTATTTTAAGGTGTTGCTACCTTATGGCCAATTGATTTTACCTCCTTCTATTGTATGGTGATTTAGAATAAGACAAACCTTTTCTTTTCTTTTGAAATATTACATGTGTGTAATTTTAAAGATTATAACATTTTTAAAATTGTAACCATTCAAATGGAAACTGGACATGTTAGAGATCACAAGGAAAAAGAAAACACATCAATATCACTCATAGATTGAAAGATTGTAATGTTTGATCATGACGGA
The DNA here is from genome assembly GCA_963920665.1 of Straminergon stramineum. Classification (NCBI taxonomy): domain Eukaryota; kingdom Viridiplantae; phylum Streptophyta; class Bryopsida; order Hypnales; family Calliergonaceae; genus Straminergon; species Straminergon stramineum. The sequence goes on along the minus strand of OY987263.1, from coordinate 25,549,126 downwards.
GTATGAAAATGATTTGAAGTTTCTCAATCCTCTTTTTGCAACTCAAATCTAAAAACTGAGGTCACCTTAAGAATATGAGGTTAAAGGGCATAACGTGCATAACTCCAATCAATTTACAAATTCTCAAAATCTATTTGATGGGTTTTTTTTAATGAATTTCTAATGTAATTTTCTCTCCAAGATCTAGTGTATTTGAGGCTCATTTCCAAGAGCCCTCAATGCAAGAAAATTTGCAATGAACACCCTTGCAAAAAATCTTAAACAGAAAAATCAAAATAATTCATCTTCAAAATAAGATTTTTGTGCTAAAATTAGACTTCAAAATGATTTTTTCAAAAATATAAACTATTGAAAATAGTAAAATTGGTAAGGTTTTATTTAGCTTCAAAGTAATATCAACACCAAGATTCAGTGCTTGCAACATTCAGGGGTTAAAGGACATTTCATGCTTGGACTTGGTTAAAATTCATTAGATTTCTACATTAAATTGTACATTACATTTTAAAAATTTGATATTTTTCACATGTAGTAATATATGTCTAAAATTAAATGAATTTTTAATAATTAAAAAAATGAATTTCATATTATTTTTAAAATAAATTTCTTTGTAAAAATTATAGTAATTATAAAAATACTTAAATAGTATGAAGATTTTGAGAAAAATTTATACAACAATGACAAACATCATGGTGTGATTGATGTACTCCTTGAGCTCACACCAAGAGATATTCAATAGAAAAAGTCCCAAAGTGGTGTATTTTTGAGCTTTTAAGGGTCACACAAATTAAAATTCTAAAATTTTAAAAAATATTCAAATGTGGTAAAAAAAAATAGATTATTCGAGATACATTTTCCTAGTTAAGCTTTAAAATATTTCAAATCAAGTTTTAGACTTTCAACTATGCAAAAATTCAAGTTTTGACTTTCAAAATATGCATGGACCTTGCATTGTCCTTCAGGGATTAAATCTAGTTACTCTTTACTTCAAAATTTTAAAAACGACCCTTTGGAATTGCTATTCTAGTGGTATATCAAAGTTAAGAGCCCAAAACAAACATCACTTTTGAATATAGAATGAGATAAGATAATTGCCATAATTATAATGTTATGCACTATAAAATCTACCTATATGGTGAGAATATACAATTTTTTTGTGCATAATATAAATAAAATAATTTATTTTATCTTTCCATAAAATATTCATGGCACTTTGAAAGTTCAAATCTTCAAAAGACAAACTCTCATTATGACTAATTTGATCAAATTGAAGAAAGTTATACCTGTAGACAACAATATAAACAAAAATGTGTAAAAATTCAAAAGATCATTTATGGATCAAGGGTTTAAAGTCATAAAAAAAATTTAGATTCACATGTCAAGATTTGAATTATTTTCAACACAAACTATAAAAATTCATATTTTATTCATACATTCCCAAAAATAATTCATGCAAATCAAAAGGATTTGTAATTCCTTTTTGGTATACAACTAGACCCAACAACAAAAGCTTTTAACCCCTAAATGTCCAAGGCCTATTTGGAGCTTCTTGAAATTTTCTCTAAATTGAACAAAAAGTCAACATTTTCATAAGTTGTACCAATTTCTTTGAATTGTAACCGTACAAATTCAAACTAGACATGTTAGATATCACATAGGAAAAGAAAACATAACAATATCACTTACATATTGAAAGATTATAATGTTTGATTATGAGGGTGTAAAAACTATGAAAAAATTTCAATTCACTTTTTGCATGTCAACTCTAAAAAGTTGGTCACTAAAAAAGTATGAGGTTATAGGGCTTAGCATGCACAACTCCAATCAATTTACAATTTTTCATAATCTGCTCTACAATTTTTTAAAATAAATTTCTAATGTGATTTTACCTCCAAGATCTAATGTATTTGAGGCTCATTTCCAAGAGCCCTCAACACTACAGGAAGTCAAGATTGCAATGGGTATCCTTGTACAAAATCTTCAATAGAAAAATCATCATCCTTTATTTTTAAGATCATCTTTTTGATCCTAAAACTAAACTTCAAAAAGAATTCTTCAAAAATATAAACTAATAATAATATCAATTTGGTTGGATTTTACTTAACTTCAAAGTTTTCCAAACACCACATTTGGGTGCCTTGGGCATTTAGGGGTTAAATTATTTAATAATGAGAACTTTCATACTCATTAGCTTATTTGGTGGGTGTTACCTCCCCCCAAGGACCAGTTCTATTGCCATTTAGTAGTGAACTTTGTTTTTGAGCTCAATTTCACCTTTTAAATCATATGAGAGTTTCAATCTAATTATATCCTATAAGATTGTGTATTATCTATCAATGAACCAAATCTTCATTGGTTTTATTGTCAATTCTAATTTTTATTATTTTTTCACTATTGAATATAGATTAATTGGTAATTATAACAAAACAATTCCATTTATTTGAAAAAAATTCAAGAGGTAAAAGTAGAAATGAAGAATGGTGTGAGAAGCTTTAAAGAAGGAAATACAAATGAAATACATCCAATATTGTATTGTTTGGATTTAAACTCAAAAATCCAAATGCAATACCTCATTGAATTTTTGGATCTTTACATAGTTTTTAAATGGAGTAGAAATATAACTTACAATACTTCTTTTCTTATGTTTAAATTTGAACCAAAAAGAAATACTATAAAAGTCATAATCAAGTCTGAACAAGGCCAACGATGCTAGCACGTAAGTCGAGAAATATGAGCTTACAAGCCTTGAGCCCAAGTGTAAGTAGGTACCCTATAACCATGGAAGGTGCCAATAATCATAGAAGGGTACCTATAACCATTAAAGGTGTCATGTAATGTAGGTGCCTATGACGTAGGTGCTTGGATTCATGAGCTCAAGATCCTAGGCTCACATGGCAACAACCCTACGAACATTAAAGACACATCTCCTTTTTCAATGCGGGAACCTTAAGGTCTACAAGTAAAGCGAGAAGCTTTAAATGTTAAAGGAGAAAACAACATGATTTCCTTTCTAAAGTTTTCAAGAAAAAATAAATATGTGAGCTATCATTATAATTTATTTTTTCATTCATGAATAATTTAATGCAATAATCTAGTGGCAAATGAAGCATGCAGACTGAAATATTAGTACTTTACATGGTCAATTGGTCATCTACGGTTCTTTTCGTTGTTATATTATACCTTCAGCATTTTGTCTTTCCAGCAAGATACTTCCTCCCAAAATTCTGCAAAGTGTTGGCTTTATAGGGAATATTGAGAACACGGTTTACACGTGTCATCCTCAGCATCACTGCTCTTAGGGTACCAGTAGTTTACCAATCCTTTTGCTTGGCCATGTAAATCATTCGGAATAAATTATTAAAGACGCCAAAGACTGGACAGTGGGCTTTCAGGAAGGAAGTTCTTCAACATTTTTTTTATTTTAATTTTTTTTTGGAAACAAAAGGACATCGAACCCGGGGAGCAAGTCCCTGGCGGAGAATTTTTTTTCTTCTTCTACATTTCAATAACAAGTGTAATTAACCTTGGAAGTTTCAAGGCCTTTTTTTCCATCAAAAAACATTCAAAATTGTCATTTCTATTGCCAAGAGCATAATTATTTAGAAATTTGTCTTTTTTTTTAACCCTTGATGCTAGTAGGAACCACTAAGTATGTGGTCTATTGTTCTTATGTTCCTTCAATACAAGGTTGAAGACAAAAAAATCTTTCACAATTCTTTACTCACTAAAAAATTATGCAAATTTCCGAACATGTTCTCTTGTTGTTCTTGTAAGGCTACAAACAAAAAATTAGCCCCATACAACATGTGCTACAATGAACGTCACTTGTCTTTTTAAGTCCTCTTTGTATGGTTACCGTATAAACAAGGGCAACTTCGTTTGGTGGTTCTTATTTAACTATAGGATTTTGCACTAAAGTAGTATAAGAATGTGCGGAAGACATTTCAAAAACTTTGGCAACTTTGATTGCAAGATATTTGTATTTAAAGTGGAAACAATGGAGGGGGGTTGTACCTTATATGACTCAAATAAATATAAGACTTCGGATTTTTAAACTCAGTAAAATGTTTGTTCTACAAATTTTGAATTGAAATTATCTATGTTGAATTATTGAGTTGGGAATCTAGGGAAAAAATAAATTGAAACTTAACTTTCATTCTTTGAAAAATTGTTTTAAGTAGATGTAGGTGCAAAATAGATGGAAAAATTAAATCATAATTGTTCTAAAATGGAATTGAAACACACTAATTCCAATGGTGAGATTGTTTTAACAAGTGGATTGAATCTTACAGGACTCCTTTTTTTGAATTGTGGAAATTGAGTTAAAAATGAATTTATAAGTTATTTTTTCAAAAATATTGTAGTAATTGCCCTCAAATCAAGAAGATCCATTACTTTCACATTACTAGTCCAAATGGAATGAATCGAACTTTCTAGGTAGACGAAAATATAATCTACAAGAAAAAAAATCAAAGATTTTATTTCAAGTTTTTGTGTGTGTTTTTGTTGCTTGGTGAACTAATAACTAACCTTTTGTGGAAATGACATAAAAATTATATTACCCAAAAGTAATATACTTTCTATCTCAACAAAATGTTTCAAAAAAATCTGGCCAAAAATTGAGATCATAGGAACTTGCCCAAACCTTCAAATGTCCATGAAGATACACTTCGGACTTTACGGGTGGTTAATAAGAAATTTGAATGAAATTTGGACAAGTTATATTACTAGTATTAGCAGTGCCCAATGCACACATTGAGATTCAATTTTTCAAACCAAATTGAAACCTATTTTTGATTGGACCAATTTCATGGTAAAATCAACACTTTGCTTAGCTAGGAATTTTTCAAACTTCCTTTTGAAGGGAGAATGCTGAACCTTTTTGGAATCTTATAGAAAAAAAATTAAGGAACGCTTAAGTTTTCTTGAATGAAATAATATTTGATTAGAAAGTAACTTCTTCATTTCTATAGTTCACTATAAATTTCTACAAGCATCATGAATAATAAGTTATTGATATTTTTATCTCTGCACTATACATTGTACATGAGGGTCCAATTCTGCAAAGATTTGTGGAAATTGAATTTTCATGTTAAATTTTCAAGGATCCACATCACCTTACACCAATCACAATATGATATGTGGCATTTTCTTTTACAAAAATGACTTAATTTATGCCAAATCTGACCCTCATGTAGGGTATTGCTAGGAGTATCATCCAAATCTTTTAGGTTCCCAATTACAATTATTACACTAAATATTTTATAGCCCCATGATTATGAGAGTTTATCACAATTACAAATTGTAACCTCGTAAATGTTATACAACATGTAATAAACAACTTTCACATAATTGTTATTTAGACCTACTCTACATGTAGTTTAGTTTCGTAAATAATTTGGGAAGTATTGGAACATGTCTAAAATATGAAATATCGTACAATTATTTTTGAAAATCTAAGAAATTCTCATTGTTGTGAATTGTGAACATTCAAAAATATTTTTTGAGAAAATTTAGAAAAAGGAACTTATTTACACATGAACAAAAAAACACATTACTACAATGAGGAGTGTCAAAAATTAGAAAGAGCTATGTGCTAAAAGTCAAGAAACTTTGATCAAGCTATAAAATTGTACAAATGTCAAAATTTAATTATTTCAACACCTAGGTGCCAAATCTAACTTGAACGTATAGTACCCTGTACCCCTAATTCCTAATTGAAAATCCTAATCCCTAATTCTCCCCCCCTAAGACCCCTTTTCTAACATCAATTTAACAGTAGAAAAATATAGTTGTTGAACACCAATTTCAGAGAATGGAATGTTCTAACTTCAATTAGTACATACAATCCTATGGCGGCTTTTGACTATGGTGTAGAATTGCACCACTTGGTCAAGAAGTTTTGGCTAAGACATGGTCATTTGAGACAACTAGTTGATGAGATGTTGAAGAGGATGAAAAGACCGTAAAATCATGCTATATTAAGAAGTTTTGATTGGTTGAACCCTAAACACCAAGTGAACTAATCTTCCAGACAACTTCACGAACTTTAAGTCCACCAAACAACTATGCTAAGAAGAGAGTAGGTTTTGCAATCCAAGAGAAGAAGATGGGATGAAAAGGGGTCTTCCCTTTGGAGGTGAGGCTACCCCATAAACTTGACCTCCACAAAACTGAACTCCCCTTCCGTTCCCTTCCCTAATGAAAAGTGCAGCTATTTTGTCATATTTTTCATTTATGCTTTAAAGTTCTCCACCCGAAAAGTTCTTGATTGTTGTGTAAACCCAATCTGGTGAAGACCAAAATTTCCTCCAATCATATTGCTCCACTTCCCTAATATAAAATACAATTGGGGTCTCCATCAATCCAGGTGCACTTCCCCACCACCATAGTGTAGTGGAAAGCGGCCCTAGCCTCCTCCGCCCACAACTGACCCACCTTCCCAAGGAAGTGAAGTGAAGCCGCTGTTTCAGAAAAAGTTAGGATTTGACTTTGTGGCGGGGCTTCAGGACACCACCTCGAAGGCTGCTCAAAATCCTCAAATTGCGAATTGGAAGAATTTTTAGGGATGCTCATCAGTTAACTTAAGCTTAGTTCCTCCCTTCCTCAGTCGACGTTAAACTTACCTTACGTTTAGCTGCTGCTGCTGCTGCTACGAAGGAGGACACCGTGTATTATTTTCCACTAACTTATGATATTCTACTAATTGATTGCAACAAGCCTTCACCGAAAAAACTCCTCCCTTCCTCAGTCCCCACTCCCCAAGCACGTTGGGACTTGGGAAGGGTGGAAGCCATAACTTAGTACTTCCAAAGGGTGGTATTACCCAGAAGCTGCGTGCAGGGAGGGAAGTCAATTAATGAAGGGAATTCAATGATCTAATCAACAAATTCAAAATTGGAATTGGGCACAGTAAGTTAACTTCCTTAGGGGCACCTACCTACATCCTAGTATTAAATTTATTTAAAAAAAAAATACCACAAGCATCACTCCAAGGCAAGGTTTCGGTTTCAAAGAGTGACGGAGTTTCGAATGTTGTCTGATGAATGTTTCATTTGTTTCATAAAATAAATAAAGTGGCTGGTGGGTATTTATTTTAACCTTTTGCAATGAAATCACTTTCATTTTTTTCAAATAAAAATATATATACATATATATAATGTGGGCCCAACTTGATAGGCGGGGGGATATAAGAGAGGGGCTTCCGTCTTTATGGTGCAAGGACTTTGTGCTGTCATAAAGACTTCAGTCGTGTTTGTAAACTGGAAGTCTTGAATTATAATAATAATAAGTTTGGTTGGGGAAAGGGCTGTTGGGGAAAAAGTTAGTGACTTATAAGTGAGTGGTGGTGGCCTGGTGGGATTCTCATCAATGCCATGTGCAGCAAAATTCAAATTAGGAGAACCCTTGTTATTAAGTTAAGCTTAACCCTTAAGAAGAGATTGGGACTGGTAAGCTAGGACTTAACTTAGGAGAGGGAATGTGGATCTGGAACATTTGATGAGGCAAAAGAAAGGAGAGCTGGAGAAGAATCTGGAGATGAGTCGTCTCTGCTTCCCATCTTTATATGAACTAATTCAAAACTTTGGGGAAAAGAAATTGTATGAAGCACCTGGCTATTGACTTATTAGTTAGCCACACTTGGCTCAAGAATGGACAAAGCGTGCTTTTTGATTTCGAACACACGTGGATGTACTTCATTCATCTTTGTACGGGAGACCGAGATTGGTAGGAGATTGGTAGGAGAGGGAATGTGGATTGGGAACTTTTGATGAGGCAAAAGAAAGGAGAGCTAGAGAAGAATCTGGAGACAAGTCATCTTTGTTGTTTCCCATCTTTACATAAACTAATTTGAAACTTTGGGAAAAAAGAAGAAGTATGAAGCACCTAGGGCTATTGACTTAGCGGTTAGTCACACTCGGCTCAAGAATAGACAATGCGTGTTTTTTTAACATACTTGGATGTACTTTGGTCATCTTCACATGAGAGACTGAGATTGGTAGGAGAGGGAATGTGGATTTGGAACATTTGATGAGGCAAAAGAAATGAAGGCTTGAGAATAATTTGGAGATGAGTCATCTTTGTTGTTTCCCATCTTTATATGAACTAATTTAAAACTTTGGAAAAAAAATGTAGAAAGTATCTAACTATTGACCAAATTAGTCAGACCATTCATGAATGGACAAAGCATGCTTTTAGAACACACTTGGATGTGCTTCATTCACTTTGTATAGCTTCCGCAAATAATATCTTGAAAAAGTTCATCATCCATCTATAGGATGGTGGCTCTTTTAGGGATGAAATTAGGAAGGAAGGATGCGGCCCTATCAACAAGGTAGCCAACCCAAGGAATTGAAGGAAAAATTCAATATTTTTATTACAAGAGACTAAGTGTTTTTTATGTTAAAGGCAAAATATATGAATTCCTAAGGTACTAATGAGCCTTTTTTTGGAGAACTTGAGGAGGTTGTATTGACTTCAAAAAAAATCACTATGGGGGAATGGATGCTAGTCATCCTCATCAACATGTGGTGCTTTATTTCATATCATTATGATAATTATATCAAAAGTCACAAGATTAATTTCTGAAATTGAGTTATTAGATTATTTTGATTTCAATTTCAAATTCAAAAGGGGCAACTATAAATACATATTTTGAAAACAAATTGTATCATCTTTATTTAATTGTACAAATTGATACATGTTTGTTGAACTACTATATAGTAATTAGTTGTTTGGGTTGTTTTTTTTATCATAAATCAACATTCACTTTATTATCTTTTTCAAGATGAATATGAAAATTTATTTGGTTAAATATTTTTCCATATATTTTCAACCCATTCTCCGACCCATTCACTAAATGTTCAAGTCATGATACATACACTTTTTTCTAAATTCTTGAAAGACAAAACTTCACCTTTGGGAATGGCTAGAAAAAAATATTCTTGAGATAAGGTACAATGAACTTGCAATATGTGGGGATCTTCACTCTAATTTTTGGGGGAGGATGTACTTGAACAAGTTAACAAAAGGATCCTATGTTTGGATTAGTTACAAAATAAATATAGATGAAAATTTCAGTTTTATTTTGGAAGTAAGTGTTTTGAAGTGGTTCAGGATCTTAAAACACGACAAAATTTTAGGGATTTATTAATTTTGGGAAATCATATATTTTTTAATAGAAAAATTTGGTGAAAATAAACCAAAAAATCCAATTAACTTCAAATACCTTCAAAAGTACAAGTAGCAATCACTACAAAAGAAAATGGGTGTTTTAAGTAAAGTCCTAGTAGTATAGTCTTTTAAGTAATGACCTATAAGGACTACACTTAAAACACCCCTTTCTCTTGTAGTGAATGTAGAATAATGTATAATTATTAGGCCAAAGTATTTCTTTAAAACTAAATTTAGCCATAACATTATATTAATTCTAATATAGAAGAAAATATTAGGATTTTGTTATTGTTTATACTGTTAGTGATGCCCACTAAAGGTGACTTTAAAGACTTTGTAGATAAAAGTTTCCAATAGATGGTCATATGGAAATTGAATTTCAAATTGATTTAGTTTAGATGGTATTTGGTGCATATATTTGGGGCAAAATAGGTTGCATTGACATTTCTATCATACCAATGGCAATCAACTATTGTAAAGGTTTGGAACTTTAGAGACTCTAGAGATGAAAATTTTCAACACTTTGTCATAAAAAAATTGCAATAATTCATTGAATTTGAGAATTTTCAAAATTTTATATGGAATAGAGATTATTGTTGTCAAGATTTGTTTTTTAGTCTAGATTATTCCATGCCTTAAAGTATTATACATCACTTAGCTTCTAAAGAAGTACACATTATCTTCCTTTAGGTTTAAAGTAAATTACACTAATTTGAATGCAATTAAATATGTTCGAGTGCACAAATTTATTTCCTTTTTAATAAATTATATTAGAAACTAATGTTACAATTGTTGCAACAACTACAACAGCACCTAGTTGCACAAAAAAATAGGTAGTATAATATTGTTAGAAATGGAATTAAAACTCAATAATTCTTCCCAAATTAGAAAGAAAAATTGTAGGGATGAAAAAGTTACCATCCAGCTAGATGTAAATTTGGTAGTAGGTTGTAACATTGTGCATTTCATATGATAGATAGAAAGACCAATATGTTTGAAAATTGAATAAATGGTGCTTATTTAGTATAGAAAATTGGATGAAAGTAGAATGAAAGTAGAATGAAAGTAGAATTAATGAAAGTTGGATGACAATACTATATGAGATAGTATGAAGATATTGTAAATCACTTGTATCTAAAATGTATTGAATTTCACTATACATTAGTATGCATTGCAAGATTTGCATAATTTTGAAACTAATGTAATTAAGTGTTATTATTCCAAAGCACAACAATTGGATTACCTTAGATAATTACTATTCAAATGAATTCAATTGGTGTATCCAACATTAATAACACTAACTTCCAATAGTTTGGAAATTATGATATGTAATTTTGTAACGGTCACTAAGATGAAATTCACAACACTCAAGATAGAATCAATACTATATAATTTGTACAATTTTCATAGTGCTACAAATAGTGTGATTGTCATTCAAATTTCATCTATACGCATCCAATTTTTATCAAAAAATCATCAAAATGTCCACACATTTGAACAAATTCCATTTCATTTGCATGAAGCAATTGACATTGTTAGTATTCAAAGTCTCACACTAACTCAACGGTGCTAGTATGTGAGCCCAAGAATGCGAGCTTGTGAGCATTGAGCCTACATAATAGGTACCTATAATATAGATACCACACACTATAGAAGGTGTATGTATCATAAACACCTATAATATGGGTATTTGTAATATATATACCCTATAATCATAGATGGTTTCTATGGTATATACACCTATAACATAGATATGTAGTATTATAGGCTCATAGGCTCACACTCCTATGCTCACATAATAGCAACCCTCTTAAAAATAGTGTGGGTTGAAAATTTATTGAATTTTACTATTTCTTACTATTTGTTTTGATAGTAGCACAAATTTTGCAATCAAGAAATACTTGTAGTAACTTTAATACATATCATAGTTACAAAGTCTATCATTGAGCTACACTATTTTTTCTTATCAATGAAGGTGCAAAATTAGTGCCACCTACAAAATTAGTGTCTTTAAAATTTTTATTTTTCTAGAAATTGATTCAACATAGCCTTTTTTTCCGTCATCAAATTGCTATTTCTATTGCAACGAGCGAAAAACTTTACAATTTTTTTGAAAGATTTAACCATAAAATCTTGCATAAGAATAGTATAGGAATCTATGAGGGAAATTTCAAAAACTTTCACAAAGTAGATTGCAATATAATTGTGCTTAAAGTGAAGAAAACTAAATTTTGAGTAAGTTAAGTTCCATGACTAGATTATTTGACTTCAAATGAATCTTTTTAATGAAATTTTTTTCACTAAAAATTTTGATTTTAGAAATTTTTATATTGAAGATTTCAGTTTCAAGTCTAAGGGGGAAAATAATACTTGTTTTTTATTCTTTAAAGAATTTTAAGTAGAATTTGGTACAAGAATGAAGAAAAAACTAAATTGTCAACAACTATAAGATGGAATTGAAACACACTAATCCCAATATTGACATTTTACTAGCAAGTATACTAAACCTTGTGAAGTTCTTTTTTAAATTGTTAAGATTGAGTTAAAAAATGAATCCAATATAATATTTACTTAAAATATTTCTATGATTGTTTGCAAAAACAAGAAGCTCCATATCTTTTACATAATTAATCCAAATGGAATGAATCAAAGTTTTACATATAAATAATAATATAATCTAAAGAAAAAGTTTACAAATTTTCTTTCAAGTTTTTGTGGATTTTTTTGCCCCCTAATCTCCCCATTTGAGCTTATTGTGGCATGACTTTTGCCCCTATGCCTCAATTGAAATAAAAATCATAATCCTAGAGAGATAATGTATTTTCTATCTTGAATAAAATTTTCAAAATTCTTGTCAAGATTTGAGGTTACTCAAGCCTACCTAAAATCCATGTTGTACCCTAAGGGGACTTTAGAATTTAAGGGGTTAACACCAACTATTTTTTAAATTTGAATGGTTTACAAAGAAATTTGAGCTCAATTGTCTAGTAACCTTTGTTTCTCATTTGGAATCATTTCTTCATTTTAATTTTTTTCAACTATTCTTTATAAATTCTTTTTAATTGGATTAAAAATATATGTTTACCGACATTTTGATTGAAGTTCTAGTCCCTAAATGCTTGAATCACCCAATTCTAGTGTTGAAAAAACCTTGAAGTTAAAATAAAACCTTACCAAGTTAATATTTTGAGTAGTTTGTATTTCAAAAAAGGCTTTACGAAGTCTAGTTCTAGCATCAAAAATCTAATTTTGAGAATTAATGATTAAATTTTTTCTATCCCAGATTTTGTGCAAGGGTGTCCATTGTAAATCTTGATTTTTTAGTGTTGAGGGCTCTTGGAAATGAGCCTCAAATACCCTAGATCTTGGAGAAAAATTCACATTAAAGATTTGTGTAAAAAATTTGTACAATAGATTTTGAGTAGCTATAAATGGATTGGGGTTATACATGTCATGCCCTTGAACCTCATGGTCTTTTGTGACCTCAATTTCAGATTTGACATGTAAAATGAGGATTGGAAAGACACCAAAACACTTTCATAGTTTTAACACCCTCACTACCAAACATTATAATCTTTCAATCCATAAGCAATAGTATTGTGTTTTCTTTTCCCATAGGATCTCTAACATGTCAAGTTTGAATTTTTGTAGTTGCAATTCAAAAGAATTTGATAAACTTATCAAAATGTTGGCTTTTTGTTCAATTTAACTCTTAAAGGATGTAGCCCCCATGACCAAGGTAGTCACCAAAACTACTTTAATTATTGTACCAACAAGTGCATTCTATAGTGAAGAATGATGTCATTCATCGACCACTTTTCGGCCTCAATGTCATGTAAGGATTAAGAAGCGAATTCCAAGAAGCTCAAAAAAGGCCTTGGGCATTTTAGGGGTTAACCTCTAAAGGATACACCAATGACCATGGAAACCATCCCTTTTGCAACCGTGTGACATCATCCATTTTCAAAAAACCCCAAAATATTCATTGGAGGTCAAACTATAGTAGAAGATCTTCCCTTTCCACATAAAATTTTGAGGATGAATAGTTGCACTTTAGTCCCACAAAGAAAGATACTGTGTCATCCATCCAACACTAATTGTCCATGTCGACGTTTATGGGTTAAAATTTGAACCAAAATTTGGAACAACAAACTTGCTCATCTTCAGTTACAGCAAGATAGTTGCCGACGTACTCACATAGCCACAGATGCTGTTGGTGCATGTGAACAGAACTGTGAGCAAATGAGCACCCACCGAATGAAGCACATTTGACTGAACGACTTTCTATGGGATTCCCTGGAAAGAAACCGAAAAAGAAATGGAAAAAGAAAAGAAAGAGGGCGAAAAGAAAAAGATTTGGGCAGCGCAAGGAAAAGGAAGAAGAAGAAGAATCCCGCGAGGGGCCGGGAGAGCCGAGGCGAGGTCGGGGCGAGGGGGGGGGGCTGCCAATCTCGAGGAGGCTGCCCGCGGGCAGAGGGGGCGGGGGGTAAGAAAAAGAGGCAGGGCGCCATCGTCTCTCTCCTTTTTTTTTTCCTCCTTTCGCCAGCTCGTGGTGCATCTCGCGCTCCGTCTCTCAGATCTACTTACAGCTTGCTTTTTGTACAGCCTTTTTATTATACCCCCTCCATTGCTCTTCTCTTCTTCTCGCAGGGGTGCTCTTGGCAGTAAGTAGTAAGGTGTCTCTCTCTCTCTCTGCGACTCTGCATCGTGTTGTTTGCACGGAAGCGTTGGGTTTGGTGTGGTTTATTGCGGGAGTCGTTCGTTCGTTCCTGCCTGTGGGGTGGGAAAGACAGCTGGCAACGACGGCTGGGACACGCTATTTGGAATAAGGTAGTGAGTGGCGTGCGCGTCCTTGCTTGGATCCGCCGCTTTCGTGGCGTTGTTTGCGGTTCACTCTGTGAGTGATCGTGCTCTTGCGATTTCGTGGCCGAGGGAGTAGTGTGCTCGGCAGGTTTGGGACATTTCGGATGCTGCTGGTATTTCTTGGTCTGTGGCCCGTGGCGGGGTTTGATTGGTGATCATGAAGGGGCTATTATTGCGGAGGTCGTGAGTCAGGTTGCGTCTTTTGTGGAGTGCGAGACGCGCTTTGAGGGAGCGTGAGAGGCGAAGGCTGCTACGCGAATTTTGATGCTCGGGAGGTTGTGTCAATAGGTAGGCATTCTTATGTGGATTCTGGTGAAGTGTGCCTGTGTTCCGCGCCCTTCTGTATAATTTTTCTGTCTACGCGATCATGAGACGTAGCACTGTAGAAGGATAAACAGCGGTATCGTTCTGCTAGCATTCGAAAGCGATTTTTGGCTTTCGGTTGACTGTCTTCATTCGCTGTCTGGAACGCCTGATTTTTCTTTGAGGAGACATTTCGGAGATTCGACGTGCATTTGTACCTTGACACTTCATGTTCACCAACAGAAGGGCGCCTGGTCGTTTGGTGTAAGAAGTAGATCCTAGTCCCTATCTCCAGCGAGTGAAATAGTTGTTTACGTCGGTAGGTAGACATTCTTATTGGATTATGGTGTAGTTTGCTTGGGTGTGTAATTGCGTGTGTCCGTATTTTTTTTCTGTCTCCGCGATCGACGGACAAGAGGTACAGCGCTGTAGAAAGATAAAGAGTGTCATTCTTTTGATAGGATTCACAGGTTATGTTTGGGTTTCGGTTTGCTGTCTTCAATCGCAGTCAGCAGAGCTCCTGGTTTCCGTAAGTTGAGACGCTTCAAAGGTTTCTACTTGCATATGTACATTGGGACTTTATGTTTAGCACTAAATCGCCAGGGCGTTTATATCAAGAGATTCTGCAGATCGTAGTCGCTTTCTCCGTCGTGTGGACGAGTTGTTCGTTTTACTTCGTTTAGATGAAACCCAAGATCTTGCGGAGTACTCTGCATCTGAGCTGATATTGGACACTCTCTGCAGACGTTGGATTGGACTGTCCGATAGAGATTTATTCACATTTTGCTTGCAGCCATGGTGTTTCAGCCCTCCTAGTTTCGCAAACATTGTCTCTTGTATCCCTATACTATCATATAATCGCAAGGTCTTGTAAGCTGTGCAACTTTGTGGTCTCTTATGTGCTCGTTCTTCTTCATATGCGCCAGGTCTGAATGGGAAGCTTAGCCTAGGAAGCGCCAGGTGGCGAAGGACAGGGGATCCTTCGCAATTATTCTCGAATTGGCTTTTGGATAAGTGTGAAGGAAATCGCCAGACTTAGCTCCTTCATCCGGGGCAGCGGGGATATAATTTTTCAATGGTAAAATTCAGGAAGGGTACTTGCTAGCTGTGAAGATGCTGCCATGCGAAAAGAGTTGGTCATGATACACGAAAAATTGATTTCGAAGTATTGAGATTTTATTAACTGTGGAGAGCTACTCCAGCAGTAATTTCGAATTGGACATTCTTGAAGGTCTTTAACGGAGGTTCTAGCTCACTAATTTCAGGTACATGCAGATCATATTACTGAAAATCTTTTTCTTTGCGTTGTCAATTAGGATTGCCAGTCTGAAATTTGTGTTCTGTTTCCACATCCTACTCCGGTTTGTTTTTTGCGTATTGTCCCTTTGAAGATGCAATATATAATCTCCTCAGACCTGCGAAAGGTGAAATATATTTGGATGGTGATTGAGTCTCATTATTGGTAATTGGTCGCGCTTATGTCGGACTTCCCCAGTAGTGCTATTTTGTTGTTCCCCCAGTTTTTATATTCTGAAATTACATTTACACCAGGACGACACAATATTGCCGATTGCCATATTACGAGCTGTAGTATGAAGAGAATCACAGCTTGTTCCAGCAAGTATTCTCTGTAATGTTGTCACTTTAAGGATTGTACAAGTTTCCTTCTAAGCTGATGTCTTACTAACCTGAACTCTTCCACATTCAAGAAGGCCTTTAATTCGGTTTGAGACTCTTGTGTGTTTTAAATATTGGGCGTCCTTGTGGCATATGGGTGCAGATTTTACGAATACATTGTGGGATTTAAACCTAATCCAATGCAAGACAGAGAGCCAGAGGTGAGTTGTGAGAGTGTCTGGATGAGTTTACTTTTCTTACAAACTGGAGATGTGTAGTAACAGCTGGAAAGTGATTTAGGGCATCCTGCATGTTCACCTGTCACTAGATATTTGTCTGTGTAACGCTCAATCTGTATAATGGTATTGAATGGTACGTGTTTAGTTTCTCTCAATACACAATTGGTTTCAAAGTTTGATTGGATTAGTATGTTTGTGACCATTGATGAGAGCAGGGGTGATAACGTGTTGTTTCTACTAATATGTGGTTATTATCAAAAAGTTTAGGTGACTGTAGTTTATCTGCAATGCATTGAATAGACTTCTTGTGGTCCTTGCAGTCGTGGTCTCAACTATTGTTGAAGAAGTGGCTCAGCTATAAAGCAACCGGAGATGATTTCGACCGAGATACGGATTCTAATGTCGAAGTGTTCAGCGAGTTGGAAGACTTCGACGATAGTGATGGTAAGTTGTTGTCTTGGTGCAAGCAATCTTAAGACACTGAAAGTGTGCTTTACTTCGCATCATATGCGCTACCATCACCATGTCAATGTTAAGTGCTTGTTGTGCATTGTCTAGGTAGTGAAGGAATAAGCGATTTTGAAGCAAGGGGGACCCAATCAGACCTCGACTCAGATGCCACGGTTAATGCAGGTCAATGTTATTTACAAGATTCTCTGTATTCAATTAAGATTTAATAGTGACTGCATACCTGAATTAAAATTTCTGTATGTTTCAGTATTTCAGCAATTTGAAGTCATTGTACAGATTTTTTTGTTGAGTGTTAGTGCTGGATCACTTGCTTTGGAGTTCATTCTTTATTTGACGAAGTTGCATTTTGCTTGTTTTCAGATTTACAACATAATAGCCCACTTCTGCAAGTGCATTCAGAGTCTCTACATGAACAATTTGTAGTCAACAACCAGTATAAGTAAGTTTGTGTTCATTGAATTGGAACTCTGCATATCAGTAGCCTGGCAGATTTCGTGGTCTTAGTTTTTCTCTGGATAGTTATTGCGAGTTGTTATGTGAATTTAAAATTTTTTCCACAGTTTCGTTTTACGAGCATCGTGTTCCTACAAATGTAACAGAATTGCAGTTGGAACTTGGAATGTTGGAGGATTGCTTCCTCCAGACGATATCAACATTGATGGGTTTCTGGACTCCTCTGATAGTGCTGACATTTATGTACTTGGGTGAGTACTGGTAGTTACTTTTATTTCGAGATGGTTAATTGAGTTCTACACTTATTTGCATGCAGAGGGTTGGGCCTGAATATATGAACAATATGATGCTGTTGAGACGTGTTTCCTATTATGATTTTTTGCTGTACTGTCCATTTCTTTTAAGGACCCTGGATTGTGAGTAGGTTCTTATCGTTATTTGACTTTAATTGGATTTTCAGGTTTCAGGAGATTGTGCCACTCAATGCCAACAACGTGTTATGTGTCGAAGATGACGCGCCGTCTATCGTATGGGATGGTCTGATTCGGCACGCTCTCAACACCAGGGTGAAGTGTGGCGAGGGCTCTCCGAGAAGTCATAGTGCACCACCATCTCCAGTGCGGGATGAGAAAGATGTGATTACTGATGTTCCTGAAGTCTCCGACGTTAAAGGCTTAATGAGCACAATTGTCAATGACGAAACCCTTGAATCATCCTTACTTCAGAAACTTCCAGATTCAAGCGATAGACAATGGCTTAGTGCGAGGACAAGAGCAAATATTACTGATCAGACTGTGAAGGAATCGACCAAAAATGTCAAAACAGCAGAGGATTGGCTCTGCGAGGCAATTATGCCTGATGATGATGTTACTGATGAAACCCCACTGATGAATTCTTCTCATATCTTAAGTCAACATTCTTGTAACCAATATACTCGAGTTGCAAGCAAGCAGATGGTTGGAATTTTCTTATCTGTATGGGTGCGGTCAGACTTACGACGATATGTGAACAACGTTAAAGTTTGCGTTGTTGGTTGCGGAATCCTGAATTTCCTGAGAAACAAGGTACATTTTCGCCTTTCTCCTGTTATTTGAGATTGCAATGGGAGAACTTTTGAACGTTGATTTTATTTCAGTTTCATTTCGCGCGATTGTGTTATGCCCTCCTGTGCGTCTCCTACTTATTAATATTAGCTGGAGTAATGGATTTCTTTGATGAATTTTGGGGTTCTGATTATAGAAGCTACTGCGCAGGGTGCTGTTTCTGTCAGTATGTCTCTTCACCAAACCAGCTTCTGCTTTGTGTGTACGCATCTGACATCCGGCCACAAGGAAGGTGATGAGCTTCGTCGGAATAATGATATTTCTGATATCCTTCGTCGCACTACGTTTCCTAGATTGGTCAAACTTTCAGGGATGCAGCTACCAGAAACAATCATGGCACACGAGTAAGCATCATCTGAAGTGCGACTTGTTTTTGAATTTCTGATCCACCATGAAATGTTCAAATTCTTGTACTTTCACCGAGTTTTGTTTTGTACTTCTCGTTTTGGAATTTTTGAATGAATTTGAGTGAAAAGATGTACCCCAGAGATTATGTTTGGCTTCCAGTCTTGGTCATGGCTCATTCCTCAACTTATTGATTGACTGTTCAAAATAATGACCTGCAGTCGAATCGTATGGCTGGGAGATCTGAACTTCCGGATTGACTTACCGGATGATCAGACATGGATTCTAGTCAATCAATGTGATTGGAAGAGTCTTCTTCCGAAAGACCAGGTATTCTTTTTTGGATTTCTTAGACATTTCACTGTAAATAGCAGTTGTAAGCTGTTTCTTCCTGTAGCCTCCCAAGTACCTGTGCCATTATGCGATTTTCTGTCAATTGCTACGGATTCTACTTCTAGCTTCTTTCTATTCATAGCTAACCTAACTGTTGGACACGCAGTTAAAAATAGAGAGAGACGCTGGGCGGATCTTCCAGGGTTGGCATGAGCATGCTATTCACTTTCAACCGACTTACAAGTTTTTTGAGGAATCTGATCAATATTTTGGTGAACATACATTCAAGGGAGATAAGCGGCGCACACCTGCATGGTAAAGGCAGTCTCCACTTTCAAGAATAAACACCATTTTTTGCTTGTGGTGACACTGTCAATGTGCTCAGGATCCTATGTGGTCCATTGCTTTCGGTTATTATTGTTTTCACCTTTATTCAGTGCGTAAACAGCATGTGAATCTAAATGTCCACTTTGGACTATGCAGGAGAACTTCGACTAGTTTGATGCCTTAAGCTTTAACTCTTTTCATATGTGTTAAGAGTTCTCATAAATTATGAGGACGTGAAGAGGTTAGCTTTGTACTTATCGATTGCAAGGTTGTACCTGCAGGTGTGACCGAATACTATCCTATGGAAAAGGTCTGAGACAATTGAGTTACTCAATGGTCGAAGCGAGGCTTTCGGACCATCGACCTGTTATTGCAAGATTTATTGCTGATGTGGAAGCAGTTAGCAGGAGGAAACTTAGCAAGGCTTGCAGTCTCGCAAGCGATGAAAAAGTGAGTGCTGAGGAGCTCTTGCCAAGATCTTTTCCGGTCAGCAAGTTTCACAGCCTGCACAATCATGAGGTATTTTGATCTGGAACTTTTGATAGGTTGTTGGATGAGCTTGGGAAGGTGCGCTCTTTTCACTACTGGCTAGTTGTGGGCAATGAATAAGTTTCGCAGCTAAATTCATTCGTTTTGGGAGGCTTACAGATAACTCTGTGTGAATACTAGATAGTGGACCGGAATGATTACCGGTGTCACCCTCAAAGTGTGTCTTGACTTTATGGACCAGAATTAGTCGGTGGCTGATATATTATAACAAATTTGTCGGTGAGCTTCGCATCATTCTCTAGAGTAATGCTGATCTGGCTTGAGTGCTCGCTCAGATTACCATCAATAGTTGCATCCGTGAATTTATTTAGAACACAAGCACAACGTTTAAGCTTAAGAGAGACTGCGCTCACGGAATTAGCTTGAAAACAGTGAAAAGCCTTGTAGAAACCAGGGCCTTGAATCAGGTAGCATTCCTGAAAAGTTATGTTTCACCCTTAACCCCTAAATGTTTTCAACTATGTTTTCACCAAAAATGCTCCAAAACTGTCATTTCTAGAGCAAGTACCAAATTTTTGGAAAAAAACATTTTTGGAAACATATAACCGTAAGATCTTGTACGATACTTATTTGAGAAGATGTGAAAAAAATTTCAAAATTTTTCACCATGTAGATTGTAAGATATTAGCGTTTGAATTAGCAAAAATCCTTTTTCTGGCCCTGTGAAAAAACGGGCAGTTGCACTTCACAAGGCCACATTTGTATGAAAAAAATTTCAAAATGGTGGTTACTCTTTGGATTCATTCTTCAAGGCAAGTTGGCTACATGCTTGAAAAAATTCAAATCATTTGAAATTGTACAACATATAGTAAAAAGAAAGTAAGTACAAAGAAGTAGAGAATGATTCAAAATACTAAATTGTGAAGAATTTTGTTATGGAATTGAAAAATTCCAATCCCAATGGTGGTAATGTTTTACTAAAAAATCCACACCCTATGATTCTATTTTTTTCAAAAAATATTGAAAATTGAGTGAAATAAAGGATTTCAAAGTTTATTTTAGAGTAGAGAATCCGGAACTGCCCGCAAACTAAAACGCCTCATAACTTTCATCTCATAAATCAAAATGGAATGATTCAAAGATTTCCATGTACATATAAATCTAGAAAACCAATTTCAAATTTTTATTTCTTAAAAAAATATTTTTTTAAGAATTTTTTGGGCTGCCCGAAGAGCAATGAAAATTACATATCATGCAATAACTTTTTAACCATGAAGTCAAAAGTTATGAAAATTGTTGGGCCTTATAGATACTCCTCGGGCACATGTTGTGTGAAAATTTCAAAGAAAAATAAGAAAAAATCCATTCGTAGTGAGCTGCCCAAAATCGCTATGTTGCCAAAAAACACAGTTTGGGTGTTTAGGGGTTAAAGAGTATACATAATCTTGTTTTGAAAATTTTTAATTTTTGGTTTTTGATTTGTGTGCAGCATATTGAACACTCTATCAAATACTGTTGTAAAACATGCCGGATCAGCAATGACGTATTTTAGTGCAATATCCAGCTGGTCTCAATTTCTGCCTGACCTTGAAAGATTTCTAGGTCATTACTGGCTTTGATGAATGTAAGTGTACTATTCAGCAGGTAGCCGGTGGATGTTGAAACCGTGGCCCTTCATTTTGAAGGTATGTTGTTTGTTTGTGTCGAATCCATGTATTATATTTTTTTTATAAGCCAATATTGGATTGTCTTCCCGTGTGAAGTTTTTCCGAGTACTCTAACGTGAAATTGTAAAAATGTTCAAAATAAATTTCCTTTCATTTTCTGAAAGATTTTGAACTTGTTATTGGATAACGATGGGTCTTTTCTGTTTACACTATTATTTCTTGGATGCAGGACGGTTTGTCAGGAAAACAAGGGCTTCTGCTGAATTTCATGTACAAAATTGAGTGTGTAGTGCATGAGGGATAGGTGTATAATGTACTAGACAAGCCCCGTGGGGGTTAACTATACTTGTTGGAAGAGCAAGACAGTTCATCTGTAGCATACCATGAGAAAGTTTATGGTCTTTTTATTACTCTGTTTTACATCGTGCCTTGGGGGACTTCAAACCAAAGAGATCTTGGTTTGAATTTTTGTGCCGTTGTTATATACCTGAGTGAGAAGTGAAGATGCTTTGTACTTCTGTGATCTCAGGATTGAGCACAGCAAGATTTTCTTAGCATTCTCAGTATAGACGTACTGAACAAGTCCATTTAGCTCTGCTCAAGTGCTCTGAGCTTGTGGAAGAGTGGGTTTAGGTTTATTCGGTGTATTGTATCTCCCATTAGGAGCAATCAGGAATAAGCAATTTGGAGATTCCAAGTTTTGCGTGCAACTGTGTATGTCCTTCACTTGTTACCTCTATCCACTGTCCCTTCCACTTTTACTTCTACATATTGCAGTTCTAACACGGAGTTGGAGCTTAACACAACACGCATGTCTTTTGACCCGATTGTTGACGTGCGAATTTGGGGATTATAGGTGTGATCACTCCTCTGCCACTTCTTTGATACCTTCAATTCGGGATGAGACTAGTGTTGAAATTTCACCAGTGAGGAGCTGTGATGAGCTCGACTTCTGTGGCGACAAGAACGGCAGGATGACCCTTGAGGTCCAGGACAGTTTGTGTCGTCGCTTTGAGCAAGTTGCTTCTCACTCTAGAGGAGAATTTTCTCCTTCCTACATTGGTTTGTTCCTCAATACTTGATACCGATAAATGAGTGCAGGTTCAACACGATACCTCTTGCTCAACTGGATTGATCTCTCAGACGCAAGCCTTGACGCAGAGACCTTCAATCTCCGGTGAAAGCTTTGAGGCGTATTGAACTGTGGAGTAATCAAAATTTCGACCATTCGCGCAGGTGACTCGCAGGCCTCCGCGAAAGGACGATGGATTGCAGCTGAGTTTGCGGTTCCCAGAGCATTTCCAGAAGCGACTGGGCACACAGGTAAGATATTGGCACCAGGAGCAGCCATCGTCGATGTTCATTCCTGAACCATGACAATCATTTGAACCCTGAGAACCTGTGCAAGACCTGATTCAAACATGTGGTGTGAGATATTTCGTTCTAACGCTCGACTTTGTGAAGAACACAGTGGAGTCCATACCTGTGAACAACGCAACCAGGCCCATGGTGGTGGCCACAACCAGAGCGGCCATTGAGAGGACCCACGCAATGTCGAGCATGATTGCGTTCTTCCGCTTGCTCGGCATGTCATGATCCTGATCGTACACCTCCGAGGATTTCCACCACCGGAAATCGTACCGGATGAAGAACAGATTCCCGACTAAGAAACCCGTGATAGCGCCCCCCAAGTGCATGAAGTTGTCGACGAAGGGCAGGAGCCCATACACGGTGTTCAACGCGGTGAAGAAGACGACGCCCGCCAACGTCCGGGAGCGGTGGCGATACGAGTTCCAGTTGACGACAATGGATGATAGCGTTGCGCCCACCAGGCCCATGAATGCGCCCGACGGGCCAGCCGAGACACGCCCATGGACCATCAGCGCCGAGAGGATGCTCCCCATGAACCCACTCAAGACGTAGATCACTGCAACCTGCAATAACAATGATTTCAATTTTTTTGCAAACTTCACAGTAAATTTTTTGGGTTCAACCGAAGCTAGGAAAGGAAGGAGCTAGAAACCCTACCTTTACAAACCCTAGTTGGCGCTCCAGCGGGATACCCAGCAGCGTGATGCCTAGAACAGAGCCCATGACATGCAACACGCCTGCATGGAGCCACATTGTGGAAAGCAGGCGCCAGCCCTCGTGCGCTTTGGTGACGAGCTCCGCCTCCAAAGCTCCCATCCGCACTAATGTTTTGGCCGAAGGCCCCAGCAGAGGGTTTTCGCCGAATGGTTCGAACGCAAATCTTCGAAGGGGCGCCAGGAGGCAGGCTTTATTTCGGCCGGACGACGGGCAGTCGTTCTGTTGCATGATCATAATGAAAATCACCGTGTAGGCAATTGCAATGGCCAGGGAGATCCATGGAACGTGTTTTTGTTGCTCCACCTCCACCTCACGAGCTGCTGCATTATAGCTCGTGTCGGCACTTGGTTGATATAGCCAGTTCCAACTACCGACTGAAATCCAGAAACAATAAGGTCAGCACACACGACACTGAGCAAACGCAACGATCATACGAATCCAAAGCGATGTGAGAAGTTGGAATTCCTGACCTCCATTTTGACTTTGCGCTTTCTGATAAGTGCTATCATATCCTCCTCCGGCCATGTATGCCGGTGGCCCAACTGCGGCGCGAACAGAGGAGGTTCCTGAGTAGGGAGCATTTGCGTAGTGATTACTCGATTGGTATTGCTGCTGCTGCATTCCCATGTGATCGTAAGGGCTTTCGTAACAGGCATTCACGATGCTGGACAAACCCGTGCATCCCGGATCCATCGCTGGTCCAGTCGTCCTTGCTGCCCCGCTTCGTGATGCTCGATAGGTTTCGTAGTCGAATAAGGGCGCCACATGCTCGGTTGTTAGAGGGGATTGCAGCCACCGCGCACGATAATTTTGAAATGGGGGTGCGGACGGTTGTCCACTCAATGCCATTCCTCACTTGGGTATGCGAGGTCAATGTCCTCCCGTTCGCTTTTCCTCTCGTTTCCTTATCGTGTTTGCTTCGGCCGGCAACATAAGCTCATTTTCAAGTATTTATCTTCTCACAGACTGAAACGAAGGATGACGATTGGCAAAGATCAAGCCTCGCCAACATGAAGAGAGCTGTAAGAAAGGTTGTTGGAAATCAGTTTTGCTTGAGAGCAACCATATTGTACAGTCATCAGTCTTCATATTTTCTAAATTCAATTGCTACTTGCACTAATCGAAACCCTTGTAGTCAATGCAAGATTATTCCATCCAGCACGTTTGAGGGATATGAAGATTTGATTTTCGAGACACTGCTAAACTGGCAGTGCTGTGGATTGATCGCATGTGCCTATTGAAAGGTTGCCTGCTCAATGTAGAAACCTCTTCCACGTGACCCCTCAACTATTTTCATAATACATGGCATATCCTCCAAAAGGCACCCAATTGTTGATGCAACTTTTGGCAGACCAAGTGATGAAGGAGCTAAACGTCAAGTGTAGCTGAAGCAAGGTTCTCCGTGGTGATCAGCTATCACTTGCAGCGAGGTGAAGTCAGGTACTCCATAAATCCAACATGTATAGTCAACGTATTAATGAGAGCATGTAAGTATGTAACTGGGTGAAAGAAAACTTATTCATTTTAAACAGAACGAGTTTTCAAATTTCAAGTTATTGACTCTGGACAAAAGGGGAGGAGGTTTGGCATTGACAAAAGTTACATTACAAAGAATGTGAGGAAGTTTGAGTATGAATGTGCGAAAGTTTGTGTAGGACCGTAATTGAAACGCGAGCAAGTGCTACAGGGACGGAGGTTCTCATAGAGTCATAGAGTAACTACTTGTTAATTTGTGATGTTTAGAATTCAAGGTCTAATCGTCTAATCCTCATCACCTCAATTGAAGCAACAAAACAGATGAGATACTTATCCAACAAGAGTGTCGTGCAAATCAATCGATACTAAACCCCTAGTTAAATCAAAGACGGCAAAATTTCAGGTTTGAAATAGTGAAACCGTATGCCACCAACACTCGTGAGCTGCAAGCCATTGCAACACTACATGTGAGCTCCAACCCCATTTCCGATCAGTTCCTAAGCTCTAGATTGCCAACCCTAGAACTCAATCAAGCTTGAACGAATACTCTCGACTCAGCTGAATCCTTCGTTGACAATGCTGGTTGGCTCCAACTGAGAGGGAATCCGACTATGCTTCATCTGTCGCAGGGATTCAAAAAGACAAAAAGAAGTCCTTGAATAGAAACACACAGAATGGAGAGGATCGCCTGATGATTCAAAGAATGCGAGAAGGGATTGGAACGCTCATTCCATCAATGCCGTGGCGCCAACAGATTTCAGCTTTTCGATGATTTGCTCTGCCTCCTCCTTCCCCACGCCAGACTTGAGCACAATGGGCGCCTTCTCGACGAGCTCCTTGGCCTCCTTCAGCCCCAAACTCGTGAAGGTGCGCACCTCCTTGATGATCTTGATCTTGGACCCGGCGTCGAACTTCTCCAGCCTCACGTCGAAGGCCGTTTTCTCCACCTTGGCTTCTTCGGCGACAGCAGGGGCAGCACTGGCACTCCCCATTCCCATGCCCGGAAGCATCATCCCCATCCCCATCCCGGAAGGCAATCCGAGTTTCTTTCGCAACAGGGTGGTGAGATCCGTGACCTCCAGCAACGACAGGGTGGAGATGTCCTCGGCGAGCCTCTGGACCTTCTCGGACGGAGGCGTCCTGCCCTCGGTTTCGTCATCGGACGACTCACTGCTCTTCACAGCGGCGGCGCTGCTAGAGAAAAAGCGCAATGGAGAATGCCCATTCGTGGTGGCAATCCAACGAATGGAGCGACGCAACGAAGACGACCTGGCGGGAGAACTCCACAATTGACTCATGGTGACAGGATTCCGCTCGCCGTAGGACTCCTCCACGCTCCGTCATGTACGTGCAACCGGACAATGTGAGACTCCGATGCCGTTCTTCAAAACATTTGAGCTTTCGCTAACCCTGAAACCGCTGAAAAAGCCTTAAACCCTGAGAACGAGGTTCAATCGCGAAACTGCAATCAGGAGACTCACTTTGAATCTCTGGATAGATCACAGAGTCCAGACTAAGCTTTCGCCAACCCTAAAACCCTGAACCCGCTGAAAACCCTCTAAACCCTCAGAACGAGTTTCAATCGAGAAACTGCAATCAGGAGACTCACTTTGAATCTCTGACAAGATCACAGAGTTCAGACGGGCTGAGAAAGCGATCAATCGCCGGGGTAGTGACGACGATGTCGCCGTCCGAGAAGAATGATAGAACTTGGAGCTTCCCTGTCATAACCCCTTTACAATATTTCGAGTTGAATTTCAAAGGATTACCTTGCACCTCTCAACGTGACACACGATTACGTTCGAAAATGCGAGAAAATGAGGGTGCATTCGGGGTGCATTCGAGAGCAAATGAATTCCAATTTCCGGTAATCGTACTCTGAAACCTTCTCGCTGTGTCAATCTGTCACCGCCGTCGCCACTGTCCTTGGTTCTTTCAGATTTTCAAACGAGTCGTAGATCTGTGTGCCCAGATTGGTAGATCCGACTCCCCCGAAACTCGGGAAAATAATATTTGCATAGATTTCAGGTGGCCCAAATCTAGAACAAATTCAAATCCTTTGATTGATTTGAGGTTTTAGAAGATCCGGCCCGCCATGCAATGCCGTAAAGCCCTAAACCCTAGATTCTTCAGTGCTCTCCTTCAGGTCACCGAGTGTGCAGTGTATCGTGCCTCACCGATTTTTTCCTTTTGGTGATAAGCAGGGTTTACGATCTGTGGTGCGACGTGAAGACTGATGCACTCTTTGTCATACTTTTGATACAGCGCGGGCTTTTGGTAACCGGCAGAATGAAAATTTTAGCACCTCGTGTTGACTGTACTATTTGTCCGAAACTCTTCTTTCGTGTCACTCCTGTACCAAAACAACGGTGTTTTTAGAACTGAATTAGGGATTTTCATGTTTCCGTTCGGAAACTTTCCTGTGATTACAGTTCGTAATGTCGGCTCGTGCTATTAGCGTCCCGCCGTCGCAGGGTCAGGCCTTCTGTCCCCGCAGCGGAAGTCAGAATTCCAAACCGTTACAAACTCTCGGGGAAATTCTCTTTCTCAAGCGCGCCGGAACTTTCTCATGTGGAAGATTGGTGGCGAACCAATCGCGGTGTCAATCGCACGACGCCGTAACCTCCCAATGGTCTGCTAACTACTCGGAGTCACCTGCGGATGTTCGCAACCATGGATTAGGATTAGAGCTCGTTTTTGGTGAAGGAATAGCATCGAGTAGTAGTTATGCGCAATCGAGTGACGTGCGTGTCCCTGTCAACGGAAACTCGCGACATGGTGTGCAAGACGCTGCAACAAGGAATGGTTGCCGAGAAGATGTAGCTGCACGTGTTTTTGATGTTGCCTTGGAATCGCAAGCAGCACGATTGGACGACAACGACCTCGACTGTTATGTTCCTGTTCCCGGAGACCGTGTGGTAGGGGTGGTGATCTCCGGCAACTACTCAAAGCTTGATGTGGATATTGGAGCCGCCAAGCTTGGCCACTTGCACGTGCAAGATCTGCTTCCTAATGACAAATTCGATATCAATGGGAGTAAATGTATCCTGCCTGAGGATGCTAGTGATGGCGGAAGTTTTGGAACGCCGCTCCTTGGAAGTCCTCATGTTGTGTATGATGAGCAGGTTTACAGTTATGGAGCTCCTCAACCCCTTGTTGTTGATATTGGAACTGTGTTAGAAATGGAGGTGGTAGGGCAGACCGTGAGTGGAAATCCTCTCCTGTCTGCACGCAAAGCTGCTCAACGTCTTCAATGGGACCGGGTCATGCAGGTGATTCTACTTCCTTTTCTTTTTTGAGCGTTAGGGTTTAGGGTATAGCGATGCGCTCCATCTCTTTCGACTTGATTGCGTTAGGGCTCTTGATAAACTAACACGGTGCTGTGTGACTTCTGGGGTTTGTGTTGTGGAACAGATCAAAAAACGGAATGAGCCTTTCCAAGTGAAGATTCTCAATTTTAATAAATCCGGTCTTATAGCGACTGTTGAGGTGCACGACTGACCTTCCTGTATGTGTTTTCTGCCCAGCAGATATCTATCTACAATTTGAGATATTCAGAGACTTGTTTGAGAAGTGTTCATCCGTTAAGCATGATGATAAGAATTTATCCACATAGTTGAAACGCTTCGTAGATCTCTGCAAAATTAATTTAAAAAGGTTTTACTCTGAAGATTCACCCAAAATATAATTTATGTTTTTTGCACTTGAATTTTGGTTTGATAGGCTATAATTGTACGGCTATCAGCATGTTATAACAAGTTTGCAAAATCTAGTATTTGATCCGTTCGAAGTACTAAAACTTTCCAGAAGTAATAATGTTGTGAATAAAAGCAATAGATATAAGTTGTGTTTTTGGATTTTCCATCTTTCAAGAGAGCATGCCTTGGTGCTGCAAGTATCGCTTTTGAAAAGTCAACTCATTACTCAGTCTGACAATACCCGAGCTGTATGTCCTCTAAGAAAACTCTTACTAGATGAAAGCAGTGGTTGAATGTGATGAATGTGACCTACGTGTCCTGCATAGCATTTAGGGGCCAATAATGTGTAAGTTTGTTTCTATATTTTCCTATCCCATCCCATGTCATGATCCAGTGCCACTAGAACAAGGTCGGTGAGCTTCATAGATGTTTTCTGGGTGTAGGGACTGCGAGCATTTTTACCTCTAGCGGAGTTTATAAAATATCCTAATGCTGCAAAAGGCGAAGGTTACGAATCTTATGTAAGTGGGTTCAGGGTTTCCCCGATTTTGACACTGAATGTTTGCGTGTTACTAGCTCTACGTTTTGGTATTGATTTTTTTGTCTGATTGCCTACAATTTCGATTTCTGAGTTTCAGTTCTATGATCGTGGCAGGTGGGAAGAAAATTGTGGGTGACTATTGCTTATGTAAGGGAAATTCGTGGGAACATTACTCTGAGTGAGAAAGAGGTCTGGGTAAGTCGAATATCGCTTTATTCTACCTCTTTCTGTTTTGGCCTTTCCAATTTTCCCGTTTCATCGTTCCGCTTTGATGGTCATTTAACTCTACCCAACTATGCTTAGGAATCGTTCTAAGTTACTGGATTGAAGCACACTTGCTTATCCATGCTATTGCTATGGGTGAACAGGCAAATAGCATTGGAATGTCTATTATAAATTCTCGTCCATTTTTACCCTTGGCTCTCTTTAGCGGAATTGAACGTCAACCAGCACTAACATGGTTCACCGTCTACAATTCATTCTGCCCTGTTGAATATCTCTAGCTTATTGATTTCGCTACAAGTAATGAACTAAACACTTTGTCATTGCAGATGAAACGGAATATTAAGCTTGGATCTGTTCTCGATGGCACTGTAACCAAAATTTATGGCTTCGGTGCTCTTGTCCAGGTCAATGAGACCGACATATGGTATGAGATCTTTTGAAGCCTTGATTGTTCCTAAAGAGTAGAACTCACGATTTCTATTGAGGAAAGGGACTGCAATTTATGCCGCCCTATTGTTAATATACTTCGTCTTCTGTTTTGCATTCATTGCTGCGTTTGAAGATTTATCTGTTGGCTTCAATTCGGTGTCTTGTTCAGTCATCCAAAGCAATTGTGAGTACATGCGATTTTTGACATGCACTGCCCCATGGTGTGCAGGGGAATGATACACATAAGCAACATCGCAGATGGACGTATTAACCAAGTATCAGACGTGTTTGAAGTTGGGGAACAGGTCAAAGTGATAGTGGTTAAGTCTCCTATTCCGGACAGACTTGCCTTCAGGTACGCAGCTCTCATCTTTTTAATACGTTGATGAGGTGCTTCATCTTAGTAGTCGGCCAATACTATTTGAATACTAACAAGATGGTGCAATGGATCTTGCTGTTGCTCACAAAACATATGGTAAATACAATTCATCATTTTAAAATTATGTCCACGCACTGCATTATTTATGTTTTTTTGTCCAATTTTATGAATGTTGAATCATGAGGTTGACGTTCTTGTGTCTGCAGCACTGCTCTTCTGGAGAGTGAGCCTGGGCTTATGCTTCGGGATAAAGAGGTATGGTTTTTCATCATTGATTTCCAGTTACGCGCATGCATCATGCTGTTGCATTGATGTTTGTTTAGGGCATACCGTTTGGAATACTGACTTTTTCATGGCATTATTGGCTGGAATTTCAGCGAGTGTTTAGAGAAGCTGAGCAGACAGCAATAGCACTTTGCGATGAGCATCCGGAATGGAAACAGCCAATAGACGATGGCACTGAAAATGATGCTGAAAATGACGCTGAAGATGACGCGGAGACATTTTCAAAGCCTATCTCAAATTTGGAGTGGGTAAAGTTCCAGCAACGAACGTAAGCAGCTGAATCTTAGTTCTGAAGTGATTTCAACCGCTTGGACTGTGGACCGCAATTACAGACTTGTTTTGATCGTTCTGTATGTGCTTCAGACATCGCCGTCAGGTGTTCTTTGAGTTTCGAAAGTACATTCATAACATTATTGATCCGTTCTAGCAGTGTCCTTTTGTCTCCCATGGAAATAGGCCTCCCAGAGTTGTCAGCGATCTCTTTAATCAAAATCCCTCCCCAAGAATACATGAGGAAGTGTCTGGGTTAGCGGAGGAAGTCTCTGGGTTATGTTAGTTTACGTTGTTGAATGATCTTGTACATGTTGAGACCATTCGGCAATTTTAAAATCCAATATTCTGAGAGCATTCGTTAAATGTTGAATTTAGGAATTGAAGCAACCGAGTATGTTGCGTATCCTTGCCCCTCTATGCGATGAGGTTTCTAAAGGGTTTATAGAACTTTTTGTCTCTCTTGTACAATCACCTAGAGCCTGGTCACATTGCAGTTACCTACTAAGGCTTCGTGGAAGATCTATTTGCGTTTGGAACTTTGAATCCTGTAAGCAACGCCTAAATCTAATTAAGATGAGGTATTTCCGAGCAAATTTCTCTGATAGCTATGATTTTTGGTTACGTGAGTTTATTGAGGCCGAGTTTTGTGAAGTTCACGAAGGCATATGAACATGTCTTGCAAAATTGATTCGAGTTCAATGTTCAATTGATAGATTTCTCATATTTGTATCCTAGTTACAGTGTTCTACTGTTGAATTTGCAATGCATATGTATTATTATTTGCTGGTCATTCATAGGGGATTTAGGATATTATATTACTAAAAAAATTGGGGTTGTTTAGAATCATTTCTAACTATGTTTAACCCCTCATTGCTGAAAGTCCAAACATGTGTAAAAGCATCTTTGCTTTTCAAGTGCTATAAGTCAAATTTTCAGTGAAGTATGAAAATCTCAACCTTACAATCTTGTAGTGTGCATGTTGTAGATGGTGTGAAACAAATTTGGGGTCATTTGATTGTGTAGATTGAAAGATTATAATGTTTTAGTCTTGAAAAAAGATGCTGAAATTTTCTTAAAAACACATTTGGTGGTGAAATTCAATTTCTAAACCTACTCAAATGAAAAAACTTTAAACTACAAAGTGATTTGAAACCAGAAGACAAACACTTTGGTGAAAAAACTATCATTCAATTGACTCATTGTGTTTGCAAAATCGTTTTGAAATGTCAAAAAAAAAGTGAAAATAGTAGCAAAAAATCACATCTATGGCTAAACCTCCCTCTACTAAAATGCTTCTCAGTCACTCATTACCTCTTGGATAGATTTGAAATTTTAATCACACAAACTAGACTAGTATGTAAAAAATTTTCAACAAAAATGATTGAAAACGGACCAAGTATGAAGAAGTTATAAGCTGTTGAAGTTCACTATAATGCAAAAATTTCTGCATTTTTAACTTCGAATTGCTCCCAAACATTCAAAACAATTTGGATTGAAATGAAAATTTTACCACAATAACGAGACCTTAAGAGAAACAAAATCCAACAAATTTTATTGAAAAAAAACATTTTATGAAAAAGTTACAAGCCCTTGAAGTTTCAGCCATTAGATTGCAATGTGGTGAGCTCAAATTGAACTTGTGCACTTCGAAGAGGGGGAATGTTGGTACGCGAGCGTGGTGCATGGGCAGGAAAAAGCGAGCGGGGAGCAAATACTTTATGTAAAAATAATGAAGCCTATAATCGTGATTTTAGGGTTCCTAAAACCGTGGAATTAATTTGTGTCAAAACTTTAGTCTCTAAAATTTAAGTATCCCATGTTGACCTATAACCATGAAATTTCAAAGGGTCTAGTCTTTAAAGTGGAGAGGTGGCCTCATCAATTAGTGGACATGATGTAAACATAATAGTTGCAGAAGAGAATGCACAATTACATATTTAATACTTGAACAAATTAGCATACATATGCTTGGGATATCAATTGTGTACTATACATCTTCAATTCAATGGATTCATAACAATGCCCATGATTCATGCATTCTATAGACGTACATCAAATCATATTTTGAAAAGGGGAACACATCGAAGCCCTTATATTCAATGATTCTAAATTTTATTCATAATCAAAATCAATCAAGGTACAAATGTTTATATTTAATTGGAAGCCCTATAAGTTTAGGAATATGTGTAGGGTCGCAAATTCCTAAGGGAAATATTAGAAAGTGCCCACAAGCTCACCATGTTCTTGACACTCACTGTGCATTCTATACAACATATGACGTATTCATCCTACAGGGCACCATTGAAGTAATAGTCTCTTTGCCTTTTCATCACAAAGCCATTTTGATAACAATGTCATTGTTTGATAATATGTTTATGAAAGGGCAGGGAGTTTAGGAATTCAAAAGTGTCAGTAGATTAATTAGTCACACAGTGAAGAAAATGCACAACGAGTGTCAAGAACATGGTGTTCTTGGTTCACAATAATCCTACTAGAATTACATGTTGGAAACACAATCTCATTTAGAGACTATGACATGGAAATCGTAACGAAGTCGAGATCTCATAGAAATGAAAAATAGAAATCTCCAAATCGTACACTACCATCATGCAGTAGAAACACAAGAGTACTATAGGTCAGTATTGGAATTGGAGTGGGTTGAGGTCGAACTACCTTCACTGTCGGATGTTTGCAAATCTGACTCTAGAGCACAATCATCAACAAAATCCAGAATGCGGGGATCTATGGAATGGGCCGTAGAAGCTATTTTGGGGTTGAAAGCAACAGAATCCTTGGAAATGGCCTCAACATAGACCAGGAGCTGATATGGTTTAGGAGGGCTTGGAAAAAAGCCTGGTGCCACAAATAACGGTACATATTTGCAGTTCTTCACATCTTGGGCTTGCCTACACAAAGCAGAAAAGAACACGTTAGGACAATTGAACAAAATACTTATAGATGGTGACAAAGATTTGAAGTTGAGGACATTAAAGATGAACTTACTTACTGAATCAGGAAGTCTTCATGATATGTTGGGGTAGTACCTCCTCGTCATCGAGATCAATGGAAGCAACAACCAAACGAGATGGTTGTGCTTGAGTAACCACCGCAGTGCGCATGACCAAAGCAACAAGAGCGTCAAAGATAGCCTTATCGTCCTCAAAAGCAAGAATATGACGACACGTAGCTCAGCAAGCGTGAATGTTGGAACTTGATAAGAAACCAAGAAGATATGAGCAAGTGGCAATGAAACTGAAGATGTGACCTATTTTTATGAGACAAACCAAAAAGAAAAGTAAGAAACAAACCAGTAGCTGTGGTATAGTCCATAATGAAGTCTCCTGGCTGAGAACACGCCTCGATGAGCATCTGCATGAAAGGTTGGGCCTTCTCATGAGGACCGTGACATGGTTTGTCTCCATTCATAGCCATGTCATCTTTGCCACAAAAGTTCTAGAGGATGTCGTCTTTAGCAACATTTACACCAACTACATCATGAGATGGAACCTTTTGGAAAGAAAATGGAGGTGCATTCTCTTTCACTACAAGAGAGATGGTGAACCTCATAGTCTGCAAAACAAGTTGGGTAAGAATGTAATCCAATTGAAAGTCAAATTCAAGACAAACATGGAACCCATAAAATATTATTTACTGTTAGATTTGGATCTGCTAGGGATGTAAGATATAGATGGTTCATGCCCAACCAAGACTGGACAATCTTGAACCCGTATTCTTCACAGCAGTTGAGAACGTGGCTTTTGTGGGTCCGACTGGAAGGGTACATGATGAGAATACCACCACAATCCTACAAATACTGAAGAGCAAAGTCAAATATGGGCATCAAATATTCATCCCCAAACTCATTCCACTTTGGAATAGGGCCTGGGTGAACCGATACGGTAGGAACATGAAGACCTTCAAGAATGTTGATAATGATCAAGTCGAATGCTGATTGTGAGCTAAGAGTACCCTTGAAGTACCGGTCCTTGTCTCCTCAATGTTGCACCAAATAATTAGAGATAGAAGAAATTAATTGGTGAAAAATATCATTCATAATTAGGGTTGTTTTGTCAAATGCATTTTGGGGTTCAGGTGTCGAGTTGTTCATCTGACGTTGTGTGTTGTATAAGACGAGCGTCACATACACTAGACAATTTTGTCGCATAAGGCCTTATCCTAGTAATAGAGACAATTTGAAATCTCCCTTTCTTTATGATCCATAATTTGGAATGTAATAAGTGATTATTAAATTGAGACACTTCAATAAAATGAAACTCAAATATGTTTAGATTGGAAATAGAAAGAGCTTTATTTGAAAGTCAACCTTAGAATTGACTTTATTAGACGGACAAGGGGTTCTACTAGACGTGTTGGACGTCGTGTTCGTTGTGTTGTCGAGTTGTTTGGCTGAACAACCATGTCGATAATGTAGCCTGAATCAACAATTCAAGAACAACAATGTACTAAAGAAATGGACTAAGTGAACTTCAGTCCTACTTTTGTAATTGGTTTAGGGTTCACAGTGTCAAGCGAAGTCGAAAGAAAAATTTACCATATCCAAGAAATTTAGGACGTCTTGGTAAAACGTAGAGTTTGGACCCCTTCTCGAACTATTCAAACTACCCAC
Source organism: Straminergon stramineum (assembly GCA_963920665.1). NCBI lineage: Eukaryota > Viridiplantae > Streptophyta > Bryopsida > Hypnales > Calliergonaceae > Straminergon > Straminergon stramineum. The sequence goes on along the minus strand of OY987263.1, from coordinate 25,513,724 downwards.
GGATAAGTTGAGAATACACTCATCGATGTCAGGGACAAGGTCCAAATTTTGGATCATTGGCATTGGTCCATGCAGGAGGCGCTCCTTAGTAAGAGAGAACCTCAATGAAGTGTCTTTCACATCATTGGCACTTGTTGTTGCTTCTTGCAATGGTGTCTCCGCTTTCCTCTTTGTGCCTTTCTTCTTGGACTTTTCTTGGTCCTTCTTAGCTTTAGTTGCAAGCCTCTTCTTCTTGTTCTCCTCAGTTTTCTTCTTGGCTACCTCCCATCGGTCCTCTTTCCTCTTATCGGAAAGTTCCCGTCGCATAATGGCTTTAGCTTTGGCCTCGGCGTCCAATTCCCTGAATTCATCGAATTTAGGCTCTAGGATTGCTATATCTCTCAATGTCCGAAAGAGTTGCTCTTCATCTAGGGGAGTGAAGCCTTGGTTGCATTCTAAATACCACAAACAAGCTAGGAGATGCGGAGTTGTCGAGTTCTTCAATTGCTATGAGGAAAACAGGGAGTCTAGAGAAGAACAGTCCAACCAAGTGGTGAAGAACGGCAGTAAATCTCCCTTGTCAATAGCTTTCTTGTCATACAATTCGAACTTGAAATACATGCACATGTGAATAAGATGTGAAAGTCAAGTAAGAATAGAAACATAAATGCGGTCAAGACCTACAATGTTGTAAACAAATACTAGTTGGTTCTTACATTTATCTCGATACTCGAAATCCATGATGAAAATTGAGAAGGCAAGTAGACATTACAAATTGCACATGAAAACGATAAAGTTAATGCTTAAACTAGAAACACTAAACAGCAAATACAAGTATAGAAAGGCATTGGACTTAGTGGCATAGAATTCATGAAGCTGAACATGAGTAGTAATAAATTTGTATTTGGGTCATAAATTCTTGTGTCAAAACACATCTCTTGGTACCATGATTCTTTCAAAAAGGTCACCTCTCGGACGATGTTGAAAGCCAAAAAACTACTAAATTACAACCTCAATCCTAGAAAAAAATAATGGCAGAGGGCGGAGACGTAGCGGGACGTGTAGACAACCAATTATAATAAGAGAATGAAAGCATTACAACAGAAAAGAAGAATAACTAGAGATGAACTTGTATATTAATCGCTTTACAACCAGAACTGCTCCCCTATAATCCTTGAAGGAATCTGACTTTTTGAAGGCTTCACTCCCCTTGAATATCCCCGTGTACTCATGATTCCACAGCTTCATTCTCCACCCCTCCAAATATTCAATGAGTGTTTGTGGTTCAATGGGGAACTGAGTAGTTGGTTGGAATATTGTCAGCCTGAACAATGGAATCAAACATCTCCATGCATACCTCCTCCATCTGATAGTTGAGTAAACAAAAGCAATAACACATGAAGGCATTCCTTGAATGAGTAAAGAATTGATATAATGATTCTAGTATAAAATAAAAGCCACAAACGATAGAACAATGTAACGAACAACCATAGGAATGTAAATAATATTACCCTGGCATACCAACATGCCTTGCAGAGGAAGAGCATTAGTTTCTCTTCATTGATTGGGTGGGGAGGAAATCAGCGTGCCTCTCAAGATGGACCTACGGCATTAATCTACTTCAACCATTTCACTTTGTGAATCGGACTTACATTGGCAATGGCTATCAGCTGAAGCTTCTCCAAGGTCAACTCTGGCTGAGCATAAAGACTCCAATGCCTTTTGATTTGCGAGAAGTTGAAGGCCATAAGATTAAAAATTGAGTTCAATTGCACACGGAAACTTCACAAACTCTAATAGAAATGCATTATACCTCTTCCATCCAATCCTGACCAAAGGTGGGATTGGCAACAAACACTATCTTGGATAACTTCTTGTATAACTTTTCCGTCACTTCCTTGAAAGAATTCCTCATAGATTCTGCGACACCTTCCTTAGAGAACTCAACCAAAGCAGTATCCTCATTATATTTTTGAACTGCAGCATCAGCTGCCGTTGCAATTTCTTGCTGAATCCAATGACAAACAATATGTTAGAATGGGAATTGAGGTAATCCTATTATAGAGAACATAGAAATAACCCCTAATACAAAATAAAGAGCAAACGAATATGAAATGTATACCTTGAAAATAAACAAAGTAAAAACCTCTAGTGGCATAGTATACCAAGTCTTTCGTGTACTTTGCTGGCAAGTCTTCACCTCTTCTAGACTGAGGAGCTCATTGAACTTGTCTAGTTCCATGACCCTATACTTCTGAACATGGTATAGCATGTGCACCAAGTTCGTCTTCACATGGGAGTTCTCGGTATGCGTGAAAAACAATTTACATGAAATACATAGTGAACATCAAATCAATACATCAATCCTAAAAAATGCCGAGTAATGTTGAAATAAAAAACAATTCCCAAAGAAACATAAGAGGTCTTACTTATTGATATCGTGCATGACTTGCATTGCAACGCCAATACGATTCCTCATGTCCAAGACGATGGAGTCTACCGAGACGTGTCATTCTCTGTTTGACTTGTGCAACCGGTCAATGTGATTCATCCATGCAAGCCTCTGGTGATTCCCGTCGTAGATGTAGAACTTGTGGTCTACCAAATGTTTCAGTATTGCCTTGGACCTCATGTGCTTTTTGAAGTCATCGTTCACCGAGTTCCACAAGGGTCCCCATTTTTCCTTCTTCTCATCTGTAAAGACACTTGTTTGTCCCTGCTCATCTACAATGGAGACATAGAAGACATGAGCACCTTCCTCATATCTCTATAAACGATTCAATCGTTGGTTGAAGACTAATGTACATCATTGCGAACCAGGTGGACTTCAGAGGGGAGTCCAGAGTCTCAATGTCTTGAACAATCTACATCATGGAAAGAAGACATACAAATTTAACAATAATGAAATACAAATGATTCCATCCTTTTCGCAAATGCCTTCACCCCTTTAAAGACATTAAATGAACTCTGAAAAGGTCACTAAGTGTATATATCATAGTACGAAATAATATACGATTTTGAATATATAAAATCATTCAAATTTACTCATTCCGCATGAACAAAGATAGCAAAATCGCAAGCAACACTGATGGTCCGCAATTGGCTACAGCAAAAAATAAGAATATCATCATCTTCCTCTAATCCTAATGTGACCTCTATGTCCTCATGGCCACATGTACAGAACTCAGTGGTATCTATTGAGGTGAAAACATCATGAAGTAATTGGTTATCTCCAACAAAAGTGCAACAAGAATCGGATGGTAGCATCTGGCCATTCCTATACATTTCGATAAGAGGGGCTTCAAGGTCGACTAGCAAATCATTTAGGCTTACCCTAGCCAACTACACGGCTAAGTCACTAGCATCTACCTCCGCAACAACATGATTGCCAATGATAGGGACAGAATCCGCAGCGGGGATCAAATCTCTAGGAACCTGAAATTAAGCAATCAAATGCATGAAAACTTCCTCCAACTACAGAAATAATAAATCAAAATAAAACATATGAAACGCAAGGAAAAACCCCTTGTGACCCCTCTCGGAAAAATGAGTCCAACAAAGGGAAGAAAAAAATGCATCCCCCCCCACCTCTCTAGACCCCTCTCGATACCAAGAGGCCCTTGGCAGGGGGGTACCCCTTGCGTCCCGGCCACTGAGCTCACAAGCAATTGAAGCACATTGCATAAACAAGGGCCGGGGCTTGGTCACCTGGCGCCCAAACCATTTTTCAAACTCAAACCAAAAAAACAACACCACGAGAGTGATCCAACAAAGGGAAGAAAAAAATGCATATCCCCCCACCTCTTTGGACCCCTCTTAGTACCGAGAGGCCCTCTATCATGACCCTCATTACAAGGCATGCCCGTGCCACCTTGGTGAGTAAAGGGGACATTGGGGGTGACTCCCCAAGCCTTGCAAGAGATGAGGTGAGGGGACTAGGAGTCCCGAGCGATCAGAAGTCCCGAGCGATCAGAGCATGGTAGCGCTCTGATCCGGACGAAGTTGGGGGTGTGTAACACATGCTTGGAAAGGTCTCGAGGAGACGCTTCTAGCCGTCTAAAGAACGCTTGATTTGGACTTGTGAGTCAAAAGTTATGGGCGTTCAAAGGTGGGGGTGTCCTGGTGGCGCCGGGACACTTAAGGGCTAGGAGGGAGGGGTTCATGAGGAATCCCTCCATGAAGTATGTCATGTAGTATATCCTTGGAAAGCTAAGAACACAAGGATGATAGATTGACAAGAATTATGAGGTTATAAGGTAGGAGCCTCAAGTTATGGCCAAGAGAAGCGCCGTGGTGAAGGCGTGACGCCTCTCCCAGTGGAGCCGAATCTTTGGAGGGCGATAACTTTGTGAGGACTTGTCCAAATGGGGCAAGTGAGTAGTGCATCGGCATCTATTCGTCGAGTAAATGTCGAAAATGAGCTCGCATGTGAGATTTGGATCCTGGATCGCAAAGTTATGTCGCGTGGAAGTTCGGGAGTCCCAAACTAGGGCGAATCAGGAGAAATGGGGTGGTCTTCCAAAACCAAAGTGGTTTTGGGAGTCCCCTTTTACATATAAGGGGGGGGGATCTGCTGAATCCCACAAAGAGTACTATAGGAGGGGTTGGTCTCCCTCCTCACTTCCTCTTGGAGCCTTGGTGAGTCCCGGTGACTCAAGGTAGGTGGTGTGGGGTCACCACCACTCCAAGGCACCATGGGACACTTGTGGGTGTCCCATGACACCGGTTGGGTGGAGTCCCACTCTTTGCTAGGCTATGTTGAGGTGTCCCAAATGGTGAGTCCCGGTTAATGACGAAGTGGAAAGTAGCAAATATACAAGGAGCCTAGTATGGAGTTGAGATGACACTCAAGGGCGGTTAGGACCATGGTGAATAGTGCTACCATGGATCCTTACACAATAAGATGGAAGTTCCGCCCCATGTTACCAAGTAACATGCCCCGGTGTCATGATGTGTGTGTGTGTGTGCTAGTAGTCCCGATGACTGAGACTTAGTACAAAGAGTTGGAATGGGAGACTAACATTGGATGTGCGTGGCATGTGCAGTGTTAGGAGAGCGTGACCCTTGGTGCCACTAAAGTGTTAAATGCTTAGAAAGCATTGGAGAGTGGACTTAAGGTGGTAAGTGTCACTAAGGGGCACGACACCCTCGGCAGGAGGGCACCTCTTGCGTTGCAGCCATTGGGCTCATAAAGAGCTGAAGCAAATTGGACAGACAAGGGCCACTTGGGGGAGATAAACATTGGTGATTCATACCTCTGGTGCAAGATTTGCATTAACTAGAATTGATGTTGTACCCCCTCCATCTCCGATGTTCACCACACCTTGACCGCGTTGCTGTCAAAGGTTGTGTTCCATTGTGTCAATTTGTTGAAGAAGTTGAGAATGCTGAAGGAGTCGGGAGAAGAAGATGAACTGCATAAACGAAAGGGAAAGGGAGGAATGTGGAAACGAGGAGCTTGGGTTCCACAAACTATAGGAGGGCGGGAAACTCCTCCTATGGCCTGCCATTGCGATTAGGGTTCCCTTCGCTGATCCCACAGGTGGATCCCAAGAGGTCGTAAGGCTAGGTATGGGAGCTCATTTACTAAGGTCAAATAATGTTTCAACATCCACATTCATTTCAATTGCATATGTTATGTACTTTGTTCTTTTTCAAATTGCATATCTGTGATCTGCCCTATTAAATATTAGTACCTAGTAAATGAGGAGGTTTCGGTATTGAAGTATCATATGAATAGTACTATTGTAGTATCCCTTAACCATTAGGAATGATATGAAGATGAGAATAACTGATGGAGTGCTGAACCAAACTGTTTACAGTAGAACATAAATACGAATATAATGTCATTATTTTGAGGGATCTCCAATTTAATTGAGAATAAGATAAGTTATTTAATAAGATTATTGATTATTGAACTTGCTGAATTATCATGCTAGAGGATGAAGCATTTCAATCGATAGGAAGTACATTTCATTGTTTATGACATAATGTATGTTCTTGACGTCCTGTATAGAAACCTTAGATCTGCAAATCTTGTAAATTAAGTATTTGTGGGCTCATTTAAGTGACTTACCGTTACACTAGAATAAGATTCTAACAACTGTGGTGATTTACTAGTGACCAAATTCGTGAACCCATTATTGTATTATGTCGTTCAATGCAATAAAAGTATTCATCTCTTCCATATCTACATTTTTCCTTCATTCATATCTTTTTTTTCTTGGATCTAAAATAGTAATTTTCCTTATGATTGGTGGTGTTAAAGGCCATCGCATATTTTTCTCCAATGATTTCATACATTAGTATTACACTAATCTTTGTTTGTCTCTCTTTAGGATGAGTTCAAGTATGTCTTCTGAATCAATGGTAGTTGTTCGAGCACCTGGACAAATGGTACCAATCTCATTTCAAGTCGGTGATTCCGGGTACGCTATTGTTAGTGCATTTCGATTGAGTATAAGATTCCTTTTAATTGAGAAGTCACTACATATAGATGAAGAGGTATTCGATACTACAAGTGGGAAGTTGTTGCACACCCTAAGTCATGAGCATGTATCCTTAGGCCCTTGTTGGCATTGGCATTTAATGCCAGGGAAATATTTAGCGTATGGTTTATCTCAAGTGGTCTCCGAGGTGTCCTATGATGATGGAACTTTTAGACTGTCATCTACTTCTACTCTGAAAACACTTTTGCCAGACAAAGTTAAGATTGAACTTAGAGTAGAGGTCATAGCAGTAGACAATGATAACTCAGATGACCAATCACTTCCTCACAAGCTCCTTAAGAAATCTTAGCCTCCCTCGACCCAAGTCCCTTGCACTTCATCTTTGCCTTCTTGAGTAGAGAATGTAGCCACATCTAATTCTGGAGCAAGCCAATCTATAATTCCTTGTTTGCATAAGCTTTGTCATATAAAAGGGTCGAGGAATCCATTCAAGAAGGTAAACTACAATTCAATTCCTATTCATCACGTTGAATTTGTTCCACTTGTATTTAACAATGATGTGATTTTTGAGTTACTGCCCCTCAGTAGTAGTGGTTCCTAAGGTTAGACGAAACTTATGAGTGGAATGGAGAAACGTTATGATGGACATGTCTGGTCAAATATACATATAACAAACATCAAGAACGATGACAATCTCACATTCAAATCATCTTCTTATGTCGGTCATCTATGTTGCGACAATAGCAAATGTGACTATCTCATGCGAAGGCACCGCGTAGTGCTCATTAACAAGACCAAATGGGATGGATGTTCTTCCATTCCATTTGAGGTTGGTCCTACCCCCCCTTTTGATTAAACAATTACTTGTAAAATTTGCTCTATGGTTCCTTCATGTATTGCAAATTGCCCTATGAAAATATACTACATAGTCAACACGACAAACATGTGATGGTCATGTGTTTACTTTAGAATCCATGAACACCCTGTGAAAGTTGGAGATTGCCGTGACTCCAAAGAAAGGACTTGAACCCTAATTTCAGATCAAGTTGAGAGGAACCCCTCAGCTACAAATTCTTCTATTGTTTTAGAGGCAAGCAAGGAGTTCGTAGGGGAGATGCTTCTTCAACCGGAAGGAACCCTTGCTGTTCCTATTGGGTTGGACAATGTCATGCCAGTTCTGGAGAAGTGCAAGTTCATGAGTTCCCCCAGCATTCGAAATGAAGTGGCAACCTTCAAGTACTTTCGAAGATTTGGAGTCATGGATAGCATCATGAAGTTATGAGGTTGCAACAACTAGGCTTATATTCAAGAGAACAAGTTCCCTGGTCAAGGATTTGATTTAGACAAAGTGTTTGTCTTCAAGATGTCAGAGGTTGGTCCAAGGAGTGGCGCCGATTTAGTAACACAAATGCAACCTGGTGGTGATCTCAAAGATGCTTGGATTATATTTGATCATGTCAAGCAAGTCAAATAGTGGACTACCATTGCTTGTCATGTTTATGACTCCAGTTACTGTAGAGTCATGACCATTGCTATCTGCGATATGCACTCCGAGGATTCCATTGCCCAAACAAATTTTTGGACTAATTTGAACGGAGTGATGAGTAGGCATGGTATTGCCTTGCCTTATTTCAAGGGCTTCATGGTGGATTGTGTACAAGCAAACTAGAATGCGGTGCGCATTGAATATGGAAGTGGTGACCTTTTGAGGCCTATAGTAGATTGAGGACGGACATGTCTCTTCTATTGGAATCAGTCAATGGAAAAACATATGATAGCAGACATTCACACCGACATGCGAGATCAACATCGGATGTTGTGCAAGCAGTATAAGGATGCAACATCAACCTCTGAGTTCGATATTCAATTTCATGCCATTTGTGCATGGTGGCACTCTTTGGGAGCCACAATAGAGGAGGGGATTAAATGACTGGAGTTGTGGCCAACGTTTTGGCACTTTCGATATAGACAATGGAGAAGTTTCATGCAAATTGTAAGAATATCTAAACCCATCCATTTCAATTATCGGTATGCAATTTTCATCATACACTTTGCATTGTCTAGTTTATTGTAATAGCTTGTAATTATTGCCTCCAATGGATAGATGTTGCCTTCATTGACCTCTGTGGGAACCTCCTGGTTAATTTACCGGTCAGGTCTGCTAGCCTTTTAAAAAAAACACTATTTGTTTTTCCTATTTCTAATGCTTGTCTAATGGTTCAAGATTTGCCAACGAATGAACTTGCAGAGATGCCCTCTTGCAATCTGGCCGAGATAGTCCACAACAAATGGTTGCAATAGTCTGGAAATAGAGGGAATGATCTATATGTAGCAACCGTTGATGATTATGTTAGGGCATTCATGCAAATGGTTGGATACTACCAATTTCTAAAAGGTGAGAGTTCTAGAACTAGTCCAGGAAAAGAAGAACTTCTCTTCCGAGTAGCACAATGGTATGCTCAGTGCACCGGGAATCCTAGTGGCCTTCATGATGTAATGGCAATTGTCCCGGGTGTTGGAGAATATTACACAAGAGATCCTTGTTTAGAAGGTGAAGAAGTTTTCGGATCTCAACAGTGGATGCCGAACTCACCTCCAAGTTCTCAACATGATTCGTACTGCCCCAACAAGGTGAATTTCTCCCACCCCTGTATAGAAACAAGGTGCACCAGAACAAATGTAGCTATGATTTCTCTGAAGACAATTTTTGAAGAAACATTACTTCATGTTGTCGAACAAAAGCCCTAGGTGTCATAGAATCCTATGAATGCATCAACAAGATTGGGCTCTTCTTGAGTGACAAGTGTTGAAGAAAGTGCTTGCGATGAATTCAAATGGCATATTGCTTGCTTGTTCAAGACGTCAGCGAAGGCTTGCTTTGCTTTACAAGCCCTAACTAGGAAGAAGTGCATCACAAAGATTGCGCAAGGCAATAAAGGAATTGCCGCACCAACTTACACAAGTGACATGAACAATTATAAGAAGAATAGGATTGAGCGGATGCAATTCTTCTTCTACAATGATGACATTGAGCGTTGCGTCAAAGGTTCAAAGAGAAAATGGGTTATGTTCAAACTTGAAGTACCAAGCATTTGGCCAATGAAGTTTGGAACTCATCTTACGCCTAAAGAGATTTTAAATCTTCATAATGTGGGGTTCTGTCTTCCTCAATGTCTTGAAATCTCTCTGCCCAGGTTGTTTGGAAATTAGAATGTACCACTTGGAGTGCCACAATTTGAAGTCCCATCTTATCCTACAAAACACTCCGGTATAAGGTTTGGCAACAAAATTCGTAGGAATCTTAGCTCTCCCACAACTAAACAAGAAAACAACTACGCTTCAGCACTTATGGTCAAGGCTCTTGTTTGGCAGGTTACATTGATACCACATCCTGGGTTTGGATGCATTGTAAACCTTGACTTGGGTATAGTCTCTAATGTATAACAATACATGATTACTATAGGTTCATTTCCAGAATGCACTTGTCCTAATTTCAAGAAAATGTCAACAAAGGCACTAGGGAAGAGAGGACAATGGGCAAAGTGGCAAACTACAAGCACTTATATTTTTTCTATTCATTGTCATATGCAACTTGGATGCAGAGGTGGACATTTTCATTCATGCTCCAAGCTTCAGCTTCAATGAAGTGAAGCGGATTCTAGAGTGAGGAATCCTGAGGTGCACCCAAAATGTATAGGTCACCCTAATTAATTCACGACAATTCGTGCAGAAGTATTGAGGAGGTACACATGAAAGAATTCCTTGTATTCCCATTCACTTAGTACATGTAGTGAGACTAAAAGGGCCACTACTCTATTTATGCTATCTTTGGTTACACACATGTCTACTTTTGACTTGTATTGCACCTCTTTCCACTTTGGCATTATTTCTTGTAAGATTGACTTCAATGTTTGGCTTTTTTAAAATGACTTGATGTATATATTGATCATGACAAAAACTCCATCCACTCTATTAAGTTCCAGGACCCCTATCCATTCTGTAGACTCTAAAGATTTCCATGTACTTTAAATCCTAAAACTACGCATTCAGGTTTTGCAAATTCATGGAAACAACATTTGCTATTGTCTGTCAATGAATTCACTCCATTTACAAATCCACTTTATAATAGATAAACAAGAGACTATTCCCATGTATATCCTAAACCCATCTAATGTCCACAGCTACAGGTTCGAAAGTATATATCCATGCTTATATGTCACATAAGGGTGGTTAGAGGTTTCAGTCTAGCATTTTGCATTCATAGATATAGATTCATGTCCACGGTTATAGGCTATAAAGTGCATATGAATGCTTATAGGTCACACAAGGGTGGTTACAAGTTCTAGTCCAACGTCTGAGTCCAACATTTATGTCCATGGTTATAGAACCCTAAACCCTCAACCTCCTGGAATTCATTATAATTCCAAGTATTCCCCCCCAAAATGTCCCTTTTTTTATCACAAAAATAAACTTTCTACAAATTTTTTCTTATTCTCCAAATCCCTACTCAATTTCCCCCGCTCTACACTCATATACTAGCTTTGTTGCTTCAAAGAGCTCTCAACAATTCAGTACCGGTGAAACTAGACTAATATGCGCAACTTTTCCAACAAGTTTTATTGAATTCAGATTAGGATGCAAAAGTAATAGCACTGTGAGTTCAAGTGCTAGACAATGTGAGGACACTTTTCATCCCCTTGGGTGATGAAGGGTTAAGAACCTCCAAAGTTTGTTGATAATCAAGAAAAGGTCAATTATGCTGCATTTTTTGAGTAATAAGAATAGTTGAAAATACTCTAGTCTATTAATGTTTGAGGTGACCATGGAAAATCTGATCTTTGCAACTCTAAAGTATTGTTGCTGCATAGCATGCCAAGTCTAGAAGTTGAATCCTAGTAGGAGATCACTCAATATCTATTAACTTTGCTTTTGATCACCTTAAAAAGTGCAAACTAGCTTATAACCACCTTAACCCTTCAAGGCTTGCACATCCCAAAAGTGAATGTACCTTTGTCAACCTTGATTGTAACTTTCAAAATATTCTTTTTTGGTATTGGATTTAAATTAAGAAAATGAAGTTTGGGAGGTTTTAATGCTATTCCATTTAATTTTCTTGATATATAAATCCAAAAATTGAAAGAATAATTTCAATTGCAAGCTCTATATATGTATCCCTATTGCACAATATAATTCTATGTATTTATTATAAAAATATTTTTAAAAATGAAATTATAAAATTATACTTTTCATTTCAACCTTTATTTATAGAGAAAATCTTAAATGATTCTAATATATATACTTTAATTGATTTGATTTGATTTTCATTTTAAACTTCAAAAAATCTTACTAATTTGAATTTTCCATAAATTGTTTTGAAAAAAAAATTTAATTAATAGAAAAAACATTCTTTCACTATTGAAATATATATATTGGCATTTGTCTTGAAGGTCATTGGCAAAGATGTTTTAGATGTAAAATATATAATTTTGTCAAAAATATTTATACCATAGAAGATTTACCTAAATTCAAATATAAAATTTTGGTCAACGGTGTTAGCTTTGGTTGAATTTTTTTATTTTTTTGAGATTCATAATTCAAGTTTGAATCATTGATGTATTCTTGAATTTATTTCTAAAAAATGTATATCACTATATATCTTAGGAATATATGATGATTTATATTTGGATGAACCAAATATGCTTAGAAGTTTGATACAATATCTTGATTTGATTAGCTGCTCCTAACATCCCTCCCATACTTTCTAACATGATATAGCACTATACCTAATATTGTGTAACCAAGCAATGGTCCTCCCCCATGCTAAGAAGATATTATGCTTTGCTAGATAGTACGTGATGGATTTAATAGTTAATTCAAGGATTGGAGGTGGCTAAGGAGCCATACAAGACAATTTTGTTTTTTGTAGGGAGCCCCTTTTCAAGAATGCAAAAGAACCCTTTGCACCATTGGTAATTGAACAATGTTGTGTTATCATAACTAGACATGTAAACTAATTAGCTAGCCACGGTATTCAACCCTCAAACAATCAATTGGTCACTGTAGAAATCATCTTTTTTGGTAGAGTGTGAATCATCTACTTAAAATAAACAAAAAACTCATAGGAGGTCAACCTATTGTGCAAGACCTCTCCTTTTTGCACAAAATTCTAAGAATGATTATATGCACTTTTTTTTCAATAGAAGGATTCTTTATCATTCTTTAGCCACTTTTGACCTTTGTGTCCTTGTAGGTTAATTACCAGTTTACCACTATATCGCCACATTAGATAGTTTGCTCTTAATGTGACCTTTTAAGAATTGATTACATTTTGGGGGAAGCTAAACCTCTTTTAAAACAAGTTTTTAGTAAATTAAGGCCATATTCATTATTTTGAGACTTTTTGCAAATTTTGAGATAGAATGTTAGTTATTGGAAAAGTCATTTAAAAAAATAGTAATTGAAACCAAAAATAAATAATGCTCAAAAAGTGATCCTATAATGAAATTCTAAAAGTTGGTATTGTTACCTATTTTTAAAAAAAATATGAGTAAAGAGATAAAGCAATTTATCTTTAAATCAAGGATAAAAATGAGACTACGAAAAGTCTCAGTATAACGAATATGGCCTTAATTTTCTTAGGAAGAAAAATGAAATTGGCATTTAATCCAAACAATTTTATATTTTGGGGATCTTTGTGGAATTAACTATGAATTTTTGAAGTTAAAATGAAGTAGTCACAAAAAGAAACTACCTCATGAAATGTACATTGTTGGTACATTGAAGAAAGATAAATGTACCTTAGTGTTAGAGGTCACTTTTAGGGCACCCTATCATATATATTGATAGATTACCTCTCATGGTAATTAACACAACTTTATTACTTATGAGGAAAACCCCATTATGGGATTCTTAGAGTTACAAATAAGAATTTTTTCCTAAACACTTGCATATCTATATGTTGAAAAAATGAATGTATAGGATTGTGGATTCTTAAAGTCTTGTTTCTTACTATGAAGTATTACTTAATGATTTATTTGAACTTTGATACATACTTTCTTGGGACACATGTTTATTATTATTTTTATATTGAGCTTGGTTTCTATCTTATAGTTTAGTGCATGAGTCTAATGTTTGACAAGTAAGGTTTTGCAAGTTGTTTGTGGAAATACCACTTATAAACTTATTATCAATGCTCTTATTCAAGAGATGTTCCAATTTTTTTTTCCTTCATGTGTGTGTGTTTGTGTATTTGTAATGTCTCTTCCTTTATTGGCACTAAACGATTTTTCTTAAAAGATTAATAATAATAATAAAAATCAATATCTCTTTCTTGCAATACAATCATCAATGGTTGTGTGCAACAATGCAAAGCCCTAGTAATTAATTGATAATTTCTTCACACCAATTTCCATTACTACTTGTACCTAATGAAAAATTCTAATTAAAAATATAAGATTGATAATTAAACACAATTTAAAAGACTAAATTTAACTTAGGTATGATGTTTGACAATTTTAGTAGAAAATCAATTATGTATATTCACCCTTTTCAAGTGTATTAGATGGGGCTTCTCATAATCTAGAGGGGTCCAATCCTAGAGTCCCCCTTCAAAAATATGAAGCAAGTGAAAGAAAAAGAAATTGAACCAAAAAATGAAAACAGAAATGAAATAAATGTAAATGAAAGTGATGGTGCAAATTCAAATTCTTTTTATGTTAAAGAATGGTGGCCCAAGGTTCCAAAGGTCCCCTTTCATTCACTAAATAAAATAATTGCTCTAAAAAATGAAAATGGAATTACTAATAGACCTTATCCCCCTAAAGGGGCAACTATGTTTTTGAACTTAGGATAGAAAAAGGGTCCCATGGTTCCTAGTTGGACCCCAAATTGGAATAACTTTTCAAATGAACACATCAATAAAAAATGATAGAATTTTTTTCCATTTTCATATAATTCTCTCAAGTGAATGTAAATGATTGTCGATGGATGAATTTCATCAAGAGTGAATAAAATAAAATTGAATTTGTATGATATTCAAAGAATATTAGGTTCCTTGGAATCTATTAAAGAACCTTCATATGCATTCTAAATTATTTTTCCAAAACACATCAACATATTTCAAGAATAATATGCATTGCAAAAATGAAATTCCAAAGTCTATTATTAAAATATAAATTTGAGAGGTCTATTTTAGTAATTATTATCTTAATTTTCTTAAAAGTGAGCCAAAAAATCCTTACTGGCTTCCTCTCAATGCTCAATGTTCATATGCTAGTGTCATTTTCAGGATTTGTAAGTTATGGAATGCAGGATAACTCATTCTCTAAATATTCTTGAACTTATGGTAGTGCATGTCTTCACTTTCTCTCCACACCACTCCCTCTATATAATTCCAATGTATGGATTTTTTAGGCTCAACCCAAAAATTCTATATAATCCTAGGCTTCTTCTTTGAGTCTAGTGACAAAGATAATGGAACAAAATAGAATCCTATAGAAGGGCAACTATTAACATCCAAGACCTTTCTTGCAAGAGATTTGGAACTCAAACTTGTAGTTATAGTAATAAAGAATATCATCCACACATATTGCTTGAACCAAAGAAGGGGTTCAATTTTGCCTCTAAAAATATCAAAAGAAAAGAAGAACAAATATTGTACAAAAATATTCAAAAACTCAAAATTGGGAGGGAGTTCAAATACTCACAAATTTAATGCAATGGAGGCCCTAAAAGGTGAAAAATTTGTGAACAAAGATTTTACACAACTACTCTTTTTAACATCTAAACCACTAATTTATCACTCTTATGACTCCCCTAAACTCATCAACCCTAAACACCTCCCTAAGCTTCAATAAAGCTCCCAAAGTCCCGTCGGAGAATTGCAGTTGAGAAAGGTGCTTAGGTCCAATGTTATAGGCAGTGCAAAGAGCCCCATGTGCCTCGTCCTTGTGTGAAGCTTTGTTGTAGTTTTGTTCTCAATTGTGTAAATTTGAGTTCATATAACACTCCTCTTACCATGGTGAGACTTTATTCTTCTTTGTTTGGCTTTCACTAGGTTTTATTTTGGCTTCTCAAGGTTACTTTAGGTGGCAAGTGTTGGATTTTTTGTCTGTCAAGAATACATCAAGTTTCACTACTGTGAACCCTCATGCTTTTCATATTTTGAAATAGCCACAAAACATGTGGTGAGTGAAAAAAGTCACAAATGAGAGAACATGAGGCCGACTTGGCTATAACATTAGATCAAGGGTTTGGATCTCCAGAATGAAAAATGATGGGGTTTGCCAATTGAGGATTATAAGCACAAAGAAATTGTCAAACAATTCACAATCTTGATTTGGAGAAAAGGCCCAATTCCAAAATCTACAGCATTGTGATAGTCTTGTCAATCACAAACAAACAAAGCATTTCACATCCAAGTACCCAACCAGAATTTTAAAATTCCAACTCTTCACTTTCTCAAGTGTTCTGAGCACAAAACATCTGTCATCCAAAACTTGTATGTTACAATTGTGGTTGTTCATCAACGGCTCACCACACCAGTACATGGAGCCTGTAGTAAACACAGGTTGTGATTTAGCCTGTCACGAGGTCCAAAACTGATG
This sequence comes from Straminergon stramineum, assembly GCA_963920665.1. Taxonomy (NCBI): domain Eukaryota; kingdom Viridiplantae; phylum Streptophyta; class Bryopsida; order Hypnales; family Calliergonaceae; genus Straminergon; species Straminergon stramineum. The sequence continues at coordinate 25,497,691 of OY987263.1, read as the reverse complement.
CCATTAGGCATGTGCAAACCTTAGATTCTCCTTCTACCTCAAAAAGTCTAGATAAATTTCAATCCTCAAAGTTTGCTATCAAAGTTTGAATAAGAGACATGCTCTCTCAATCACCTTCCCAGTCCAGTATGAATAAGCCCATGACGAGAATATTCCTGCCTGCTTCTCACCATATCATGACAGGGAAGCACAAAATTATGTTGCTGAAAATCTCAATTGGGCTAGACAACATTTGGCTTGACTCAAAACTGCACGTTCACAGCAAGTAGACGAGCTTAATATTTGCAATGCAGAGAGATCTTGTGATGAAGAAAACCATTTACCAATTCTATAATGGCATTCACCAGATTTACTCCGGAGTTCAGTTTGTCATATTTCCAATTGTGATAACTCGGAAACTTCATCTCAAGTTCTGCGCCGTTTTGAGGGAACTTTCTTCTGAACAATACCATTTGGTGTATCACGCTTAGGGGAAGCACGGATTGCTTCCTCCGCTGTCTGCTCTTCCTTAGTGACCTGCTCATTCCTCTTGGTCTCTGGAACCACAGAAACATAGTTCACTATTTTCGTCACAATTCCGTATTCCGTGGTGGAACCTTGGCTGGTGTCAGGAAACGCTTGCGCACTAATCAATGTCGGCACTCCACATATCCCTTCCTCCACAGCACGTAATCTCAGACTGTCCAGAGCTTCCGCAGTATCGACCTTCTCTATTTTCTTTTGCTCTGGTGGCGCCTTCCAAACGAGAAACCAGAAAAGAAACAATTTAGGATTATTTGATTCTTACTATGTTTTGGATGGATTTCCACCCTCACACTAATAACATCTACATATTTCTTCTACACTTCTCAACATACCGCTTAATGATGACAATATATGAAAGCCATCGATTGTTCAGATATTGTTCAATTATGACTTCATGACTCGATCTTGCCTCTATAAGCTTGAAATAATAGACCACTACAATCTGTCCCTATGATAATGATATGATTTTCACATTCGACTCGAACCAAAAGTGGCCTCTTCCAAATCTCTAGGAGTGAAAATAGATCATTTAGGAAGCAGTAAAGAGAGAGACGACAAGATGTATCAACAGAAAGAAGAAATCATGTCCTACATTTGCGGACGATAGAAATATGTTTAAGAGTTACTTCAATAGACTATTAGCTTCCAAAGTAGTACTTCTAGTTCGTGCACTTGAAGGCACATATTTGCATAGCTGTCAAGTACCTCAAACGTCAATGTCTGAACAATGTCGCTAGTGGTGCACATACAGCCCTCCACAAAGTGCAATTTAAGGGCAATATCCAACTCTTTCAGACGCATGGTCTCCCTGTTCCCAGTTGAGGCACACACACATAAAAATCAATAAAAGAGGCCTGCTATCTTAATAAGATGTTTGAAGACCGCACATGGATGTTCAAGCATTGCAAAGCAAGATAAGTTTCCTCTACATAGATTTTCTTCAGAATGGCTTCACAACCCCAAATGGGACATACCTGCGAACAAGACATGGAGGTTTGGTGAATGTGGCCGGCTTGAACTCAGGTCTACCAGGAAACATTACCTACATTCACACGTTTTGTGAATACATGACCCACTCTACAAGATGAAAGCTTCTCGCTGCTTCACATCATTAGCGAAACAGACTTTGGTAGAACACCATCTCTTGTCCAACACTCTTGTAGTACAAAAAACTTTCCAACGCTAATACAATTGTAGGTACTATTCAGTTACTGGTCCAGATGAGAACAAGCACCAACGCTGATACATCTAATTGTGAACATGGCAGATTCCATCACCCTTGCACTGATATAGGCATACCACTGATGCCAACGATGTACAGCCTACATGACTGAAACATGTAAATATTCAGTTCAAAATAAGCCCTAATAGTTACCTCAATTGATTTGATAAAAGGCAAAGCCATTTTTGGTCCATGAATACTTGCAATCCGGAAGTACCACTTCACACTCTTCTTCTCTGTATCAACAAATTATATTCAGTGGATATTTCAATCGAAAGACTTTAGGCAAAATAACGATATGCTCATAGAAAGAAATAGCTACACTCTGTTCACTTATCAAGTTTACTATCAACACCCAACCATATGATGGTCCAAGCTAATTAGGAACTAAAATAGTGTTTAAAATCTTACAGAGTGAGTAACGTGACTAATGATAATACAAGAGGAATTGAAATTGATAAACAAGTGTAACAATGCAAGAGTTCAGCGTTCTTACTTGTCCAGTAGTAGTAGTAGCTAAGAATAATGCGGTCAATATGCACATACGGTGGAATAGTCCGTTGCAGGCGGCTCATCACGCCTGAAATTACCTGCATAGGACAATCGATGCACTACTCACTCAACTAAAATGGAGCATTGATTTTTATATCGTTATCAAGGACTAGAAAGGACCTCATCGCCGAATGGTAAAAAAACATGTAGAAAGCACACAATACCTCATCAACCCGTCCCCGGATTAGCAAAGCTGCACTCTTGTCCTTCGGAGTTGCCTGCCCATTGGTCACAGATTAGCAAATTTGGGAGATACAGTGAACAATTTTAGCAAGCAGAGCAGAATCCTACGGGTCATACAAGAATGCAAGATCCAAAGTAGCACTGTGCAACCTCAGAGCTGGGAAATAATCGCAAAGATTATCCCACGGTTGGAGATGCCCCCCCACAAATGGACTCGACAGCAAGCACTGGATATGCCCCAAGTCTACTGCAAGTCTACTCTACAGTACATTGACACACTTAAGGTACCTGAAGATTGACAATAACCATTTTACCCCCTGCTCGCACTGTTCTCAGAGGAAGATTGCATGCAGGAGTTATCTGCAAGCTGCGAAAAAATACAACAAATGAGACTTGTAGAATCAAGACTCTATTCTTAACGCAAGCCACCCAATTTAACGAAAGCGTCAGTGCAGAGAGGAACACAGATTTCGGCTTCCAAAGACATAACGCACTTTCAGTAACAATGGGATATAAGATAAATCAGAGAGAAACAGCAAAAACGAAGGGGTTCAAAGACATTGAGCAAGTGAGTCTGTCTTCACAAAGAGAAAGTTCGCAAAAAGACAGTAATGGGACATGTAAGTAACAGATACCTTGTACCCAGACACAAAACCAAGTCGGCCTTTCTTGTATGCTTTTCTGCAGCCCTCAACTCAGCAGAAGGCAATGCATCCTGACAAACAAGAAACATCGATGTTAGGTCTCCCGACAACACAACATAGAGTACTAGTACTTCAGCGCGTTAGACCTTAAATAGGTCACAAAGTACTCCCAAGTCATTCACAGGATAAAATGGGATCCACGAAGGCCACAGGTAACAATGATCTTGCAAATGGTCTTGCCAGAAGAGTCTCTGTTGTCACAAATTTAAAACGAAATTTCAAATGAATCTCAAACTTGCAAGTTAAATATGTTCTTATGATAGGGCCCACCTCCCAGTCCACAATGGTGTCAAGAAGCTTCCCTCCGCATTCGTGTTCCGTACAACGGCGCCCTGTGGGCTTACACCCTAAAGTCTCTATCTCAAAGTCTCGAAAATACCTAACATCACAAAATGAAGGGATTAGCAGAACCAAAACAGATTTACATGGAAGTGGGACATTGATTAAACCTACACTAGCACCTGACGCATGATTCAGAACGGAAGGGGAAACATGAATAAAGATAATAGGAGTCATATTAACTCGCTGACTTGCACAATGGAATGGGAGCTACGCACTATAACATTCATTTCACCTAAAAACCTGCTCCTGATCGAACCGAATGACCAACTGCATTACAATGTGAAACACTCAAGCTAAAATAATTGACACTACAGTATATCACCTCTTGCACAAAAAACCATAAGCAGTTCGTGAAATAATCCGTACTCTCAAAATGTTGAAGCCATATAAAATATAGATATTATATAGCACACATAAGTCCAATACAGAAAAATGGTAGCGTAAAACATAAATACGCAGGAGTTGAGGCAATCCTAATTAATCCAGCCCTATTTGTTGAACTTGAAACCAGACGTCTTACTCTTTGTGACAGGAGGCACAAACTTCACGAAAGCAGTTACCGTGAAGCTCCGCCAGTTGCGACCTTGCAATTCCAGATCGTAGATGCAGCCCATCTATATTCTACTCCCATGAAAAGAGAAACATCACATCCGCTTCAGAAATAGTAGTTTCATGACATTGATTAACCGTTGCACAACGTCTAAGGCTCACATCATTTGATCAATTCGCAATAAGGTTTAAGGATTTGAGAAGCATCACTGTCACAGAGAATGATCCCTTGCAAGATCAGCTGTCACAGAGAGTTATCTAGGAGAAGATCCTTGATAAACAAATGCAAAATAAAGATAACAATAACGCGTCTCCAAACAACCATCAAATTCTGAACCTAATCTTTCTTTGCTAAATAAAAGACAAGAATTTCAGGAACTGAAGATCAGTTCACAAAGTGTATAAAGTCAGATCTCATAAAAAACATTATTCAAAGCCATTTTCTTCTGCACTAAAGACCAACACAAAAGGAACCAACGGGCACCAGAATGTTGAGAAGTTGAATAATGCTCGATATTAGGCCATTCAGGAACTTGGGTGATTCAAGTCAATTACCTGGCTGACGATGAACTTGAGTATTCCAGCTTGCTGGAGTTCAAACAGCGCCATATGCGTAATGCCCGGTCGTGCCTGGTCGAAGGGCACATCTATTTTCGGTATGGGCTTTCCTTCGTGCTACAAAAGATTTGAAAAGAAAACTTGAGAATTAACCCAATAAAAAAATCATCAATTAAAAGCTCTGCAACTCACATGATTACAGTCAGCAGAGGGAACACGGTCAAGGACAGCTGCGCCCTAAAACAGAGTATAGCTGCGCCCAAAAGTGGTTGAGCAAGCGCTCTAATAACGCCTTAAAAAATATGCATACATTCTCCGAAAATGAGAAATGATATGAAGATATGAATGCATGTAAAGGAAGTCAAAGTGAGACCTGCAAAGTCCAGATCCCTTTTGGACCCCGGAAGTCGGGGATGCCGCACGAGGTAGAAATGCCGGCTCCAGTAAAAATGACCAAATGCCGGCTCTGCGCATCACAAACTCATTAGAAAGGCCAGAAAGTACCCTAGAAATTTCGTATTCCCCAGCATCTCCGTCCTCAAAAGATTGAGCGCCCGGAATCCCACACACCAAAAATATAAGAAATGACAAGGCAGCAATGCTGTAGGAGGCTCGTGATAAGGGAACCCACCGCAGATATCAGTTGCGCCAGCTCCTCGATCTTCGTGTTCCAACATCCCCACAAAGCACGCGATTAGAAACATGCATTCGACCGTGGAGAAAAAGAGCATAAATAACAAAGAAAGCCCATCAAGGTTACACCTCCCACCATAAAAGAAACTCATGTGCATTTGAAGTTCACACCGCTTTCCAAATAGGCATACTCCTGATCATGACAGGCACAAAGGTGGCTGTGTATCCACACCAAGAGAAGATGCCTAAGGAATGGCCAAAAAGAAAAACAGAAAAGAAATCGATAAATCCTCGAAGCTACATGCGGTGTGATGCTGCTCACAAGATCCAACAGTACCTTAGATTGAAGATCGCCGCTGGAGTCGAAGAGCTCCGGCATTCCCACTGTTCCCACATCAGCCCTATACGATAACTTCTCGGCATATCCAAGAGAAGACATATCGTCCTGACCCTGCCTCCCTCCCTCCTTCGAGCTCCGTTCAAAGGAATCTGCTATTCTGTAGATCAGTATCTGAATACTTAGATATTCTGTAATGTAATGCAATGTACTGATAAACCAAAAAAACATTACTGATAACATATACAGAAATTTAACTTTGTTCACATGATTATATATCTATGAAAACTCACATAACTAACGAATTAGTTTTACATGATTGGATTCAGACGGAAAAAAATTAAATGCCAACAACAGCAATAATCCTAAATATACAACCACCCTTTGGAAAAAAAATCTACGTAGATGACTGGCCTAATGAGCAGTCAATGTGGATCGAACATATGAGAAACTTGCAAGACTCCTGGATCTGGGTAGGCCATAAGTAAGACGTCATTATGAGCAAACCCTATATTTAACATAAGTACGAGTCCTCTGAATCACCGGTACCCTTTAAAATACCCACGGTGCTACCTCGAGATTCCAAAGACATCAATCCAGTGTAAAAAGAACTCCAACACCCAAAGGTTTATGTGCTAGCCATAAAATACCTAAATGTTTCAACTAATATGGGATCATATGCAGATTATGCACACCATATCCATGCACACTGTCGCTTGAACATTCCACCTTGCTCTAGGCTTTTGACAGATAACTTGCCCGTCTCTGTATTCTTTTGAAACTGTGTTACATATGAGAACTCTAGGAAATGCCACAAACCGTACCAGATCACACAACAGAACTAATATTTTCACATTCATTGTCCACAGTAACAAAATAGTTTCAAGTTTCTGAGATTCTTAGTTTTCATTCAAGATGTGAAGTGAACTTCAGAAAGATAGTTTTACTACAAGCAAAGTTTGTTAAAGCCCCGAAAGTATACAAGCTGTTGGGAACAACGAATAGCCATAATTGTTTGATTTACAAATGTCGCAAACTTGTTAGAATTTCTAAAGGTCCAATTGAAGGATGCTCAATTGAGACTATTATAGTTATAATGTAGAATGAAATTTTATTGAAGTTGAATATTTGGTTATGTACTTGTTTTATGTTTCATATCCATGTAGTAGAAATTACAACTTTGGTGATTGAAGACATTGCATTCTTGAGAATGGAATGGCTTAAAATTGTTTGGACAATACTATGCATGTTATGAATCATGAGAATTCAACTAACTTTGAAAGATTCCATAATTATGGATGCACACCAAATTGTTGGCACAAATCTCTAATGTATTGTAACTTTCAAACACCAAATTGTTTCAACATTATAAACTTGGATTCTATGGAACAATTTGAATTGCCAAAAGACAAGAAGAAGTTGAATGAGCCTAAGTTTTAGTACTTGAGATGAGATGTAGGATATGTACAAAACAATGAAGTGGTATAAGGAATTCACAACAAGGAATAAGCTTCAAAAACTTTAGAACACATATAAAGGAAGTGAACCAAATTATGAATAAAGAGGCACTATAGAATTTTGTCCCAAAAAAATTCAACAATGATGATATCCATATGAGAAACTTGTGATTTTATTTACAAAGAAAAATTATTTTGTACAAGGATAGATTCAATGATAATGACAAAATGATAGCAATTTAATGATATCTACAACTTTCAATGAGTCACATGGATACATCTAAATTATCCATTCTTGTATAGAGTATTAACAAATTGAGTGCTCACTTTGAAAATACAAAATTGAGACTTTCATATTCATACAATTCAACAATGTTGGTGCTATGCTTTTATAAGAATATATTCACAAACATGAAATTTTAGTATTTTAAAAAATAGATTGAAAACTATCAGAATAACTATGCATCTCAATAACTATGCATCTCTTATATGGGAATGTTTTAAATATATTCAAATGAGTAAATAATCTAGCATACGAACCTACATGCATTGTCATCAGTGCATTACACTTAATTGTTCAATATAATAATGCTTACCATCAAATTCCATTTCAATCTACACTAAACCTGATCTGACTACACTACCTTAAAGAAACCACAGTACCTGGTTCTGTAATAATATTATGGAGGTTTGAAAAAATATTGCATGACATAATGTGTGACATTACAGAGGGAAAGTTTGAAACCCTTGCCTCTAAAACCCTAGCTTCTAAAACCTCAAAACTATCAATTCTCTTCATAATATATCCCCTCCATGTTATCTCATTTGTATTGCAACCTCTGATAGTACAAATGCAAGGAGCATTTGGAACTTGAGACTTAAAATATTGATGCTACCGGTATTAAATAATTACGCGAATACAGGATGTGTCATTAGAGAGGTTCGAGTGTAACGTAGATTCTTATTTGCACCATGAACAATAATTCACTCTAAGACTAATTCATCTCGAGTCCAGTAAGATTAAAGAGGATCACAAGTGAGCTTAAAGACCAATCGACAAAAGCCCAAGAATATTAAAGTCTTCGTGAACAAGGTTCAATATCTCTGGATAAAAGTAAGTTGATATGGATAGTTACAGTCCGTTCAATAATCAAAGATGATTGCATCACAGATGCAATGCTCATGGTTCAGTGCTAGGCTCGTAAAATTGAGACCCTCAAATACTTCCACTGCAACTATTCAGAACGTGTTCAGACGGAGTCCAATTCATGCCATACTGCACTCAGTGGAAATACTACTCTCAAAAACGAACACTAAAGACAAACAACGAAAATCCATTCGAAATGATGGAAAACTCTCACAAAAACAGAAAGCCAAGAGAATGCGTCCACTCACTCAACCAGAAAACCAAACGATGATCATCTTCATGCAATTCGAGAGTCCAATTCAGAACCCAAGCAACAAGTCCTCATGGGCGCTCCAAGATAACATTCCAGATCATAAAAAGGCCACGAGAGAGAGATCCAAGACAGAGAACCAAGTTTCAGAGGACGCTAAACTCACAATCAGAAAGGCGTCCTCGCGAATGTCAAGGCCCGCCAGTCGAGTAAGCTCCAGCACATTCTGCTGCTCTGCACATTGGAAATCCATCAACATTTCCGACAATCCAGCCGACGAAAAAAAAATAAAAAAGACAAAACAACTCCTCAAACTATCAACAATACAACTCGGAACCCTAAATCCAACCCTAAGAAACCGAGATCGCGGGGATGAACCAGCTCCACCGACTCGCAGCACCGATCACGATCCGCGCGCGCACAAAGAACCCGAGACGGACCCAAGGATTGTCATCTCGCGCCAACGCTACCACCTCCCAAGGACAGCCCCATCCCGGGCCCGATCCAGGACCCCAACGGCCCGCCAAGAGGCCAAAAAAAGCTCCGGGAAAATGCGCAATGGGAGGAACCCTGAGGGAGACGAGCGCGAAGGCGCAGAAGGGAGGAAGGAAAGGTACCTTGCGACAGGGGCGTGGAGGGCGCCATGCGCCATAGCCAGGGCCTGAAGAGCACTTCCGATCAGAGAGCGCAGCGTCTGATTGTGGTCTGTCTGTGCATTTGTGTGCTTGCTTGTTCACTTGGGGCCCTGGCCCGGCTTTCACTAAAAAGGTGGAACTAGCTCAAGGACGGAGGTCAACGTTCGCAAAACTTGAAAAATTAATGGGTTGGAAAATGGGGCTTGTGGGGTTGGTGATACTATGAAACAAAAGTTGTAGACTTCAATTTATTTGTGGATTTTGTATCCCAACGGTTGAATGAGTTGTTGCATTAATCAATACCGTCAACGTTAGAACAAACTTTGAAATCAAAAGTCTCTACAAACTTTGTTCTAAATTTGAATATGAACTAGGGCTCAATGCTCTCCACATTATTAATGTGATCAATTGAAGATTTCTGACTTTGGGGACTGAAATCTCCAAAAGGTTGTCCTAGATTTTTTGGAGTTTGGTTTATGAAATGTATCAACTTTTATTGGTGACTTCAAAGAACATTTCAACTCCCTTTTGATATAATTGAAAAATTTGAAAGGTTCTTGATTTTTGTAGGTGTCTACTCGAGATCAAAATGGAAATGGAAAGATAGACAAAATGGCTCCAAAAGAGTTATGACTTATAGGAAACTGTAGTCAACTATCATCTTGTTAAATCTATTTGAAGTCAATTAATGTACAAAAATGTGGGCAATTTCTAGAAATTTGGAATAGGTAGAAAAATGTGAATGAATACAAAATAGGAAATAATGTAAGACATTAGATATGAATGATGTCTTGGACTAGTCTTCTAGAAGCTAATTAGCTTAAACCTTAACCAAGATAGCACATCTATTTTAAATGAGAAATGGATGAACATGTCCATTTAGCATCAATAGCTAGTTGTTTCAACTATAGTAATCAGATTTACTTGGTTCTAATTAGGTACATGGCAATGAAGTTATTTTAACCTTTTACCTTGTATTTTCTTATGTCAACAATTATATCTTAAAGTTGTAAACCCAATGCTTTGATTGAAGATTCCAAATTCTTTAGGGGACAAATGATTTATGGTAGGGTTCACTACATTGAATTATGTAGTACCATTTATAGGGGGCTAAAGAAAAAATGAAATTTGTAATAGGATGCCAATTGATTTCATCTTCTACATAATATTATTAAGAAGTCCCTACACTTCCCCTTAGATCCTAAGGAAATTGAAGTATCCCATATCATGATCTTTAAAGGACGATGAGACCCAAAAGTGATTGATGGATGACTTGATTGTTCATTGTAGAAACAAAGAATGCCTCTATTGGTCCAATAATCGAAGCATTTTGGTGACTACCTTGATCCAATGGGGGGACCACATCCTTTAAAGGTTAACCCCTAGTGTGTTAGAGCAAATATTTTTTTGGATGCAAATCACCTCAATCTATGCCTCAAATCAATCCCATCTTTGCATAATTGCACTCTACCATGTGTAGTTTGTGTGGTCATGTGTCCATTGTATTGAGGATGTAGAGAAGCTTTGCCTCAACTCATTGCAACTTTTGGATGTCCTCGAAGTTGGACTTTGACAAATTTTGACGAATTTCTTTTCCTAGAATTGTTAGTTGCACATTCTATGTCATACTCAAAGCTCACAAGCATGTGATTGGTGGTTTGTCCTTTGCAAATTTGGGAATTTTGAATGTCCTAAAAAAACACCCAATCCATGGAATACTATGTTCATCAAAGCTTATAATCTCTAAATCCACAGGATGGATTCTCTTGGAAATTGAATCTTTGCATGCATCACTAAGTTGGGTTCAAATTGCAACAATAAAAACTTTTACAATCGAGTACACTTCAAATTGATATGTCTACTCTAGGGAGTGTAGGAAAACTCCTCACTTTCACTAGTCGCTCTATGATGCACAAGGGTTAAGCTTTCAACTACCACTAGGTGGATGGGTATCCTCACAAAGTATCATTGACTTCATAGTTCCAAGCAAGGTGCCATCAATGTTGTTAGAGTTCATGAAGTAGGTGGGTTATTCCACAATTAGTAATTCTTTGTTGACCAAGGAGTTGCAACACTCAAGGAGTTTTGGTATTGTAGGGAAACAAAAGGAATGTTGGTTAATAATGTTGTATACTTTCCACATCTTATATATACACACTTTCAAGTAACTTTCACATTCATACACTTTGAAGATGTGGAAGTGGAAACCCAAATTGAAAGGCTGACAATAACTTTTTCAAATACCACTAATGATGAATGATAAGAAAATTGAAACAATCATCATTTATGTAGAACTTCACATCTCAAACTCATTATAACAAATAGTGATACCATTAAACCTCACATTAAAAGCTCATAGTATTAGATTGGAACTAGGTTAGCTCTTTTTTCCACCAATATAGGGGCCATTTTAAGGGTCATGAAATAAAAGCATAGAATTTTAAAACCAAACAACTAAAGTATCATAAGTGAAGCCATAATTGTTTTTAGAGCCATTTTGTGTATCCTTCCATAAACACTTCGATCCTGAATATACACCTACACAACCCAAGAAACTTTTGATTTCAAAGTTTGTTCTAACGTTGACGGTATTGATTAATGCAACAACTCATTCAACCGTTGGGATACAAAATCCACAAATAAATTGAAGTCTACAACTTTTGTTTCATAGTATCACCAACCCCACAAGCCCCATTTTCCAACCCATTAATTTTTCAAGTTTTGCGAACGTTGACCTCCGTCCTTGAGCTAGTTCCACCTTTTTAGTGAAAGCCGGGCCAGGGCCCCAAGTGAACAAGCAAGCACACAAATGCACAGACAGACCACAATCAGACGCTGCGCTCTCTGATCGGAAGTGCTCTTCAGGCCCTGGCTATGGCGCATGGCGCCCTCCACGCCCCTGTCGCAAGGTACCTTTCCTTCCTCCCTTCTGCGCCTTCGCGCTCGTCTCCCTCAGGGTTCCTCCCATTGCGCATTTTCCCGGAGCTTTTTTTGGCCTCTTGGCGGGCCGTTGGGGTCCTGGATCGGGCCCGGGATGGGGCTGTCCTTGGGAGGTGGTAGCGTTGGCGCGAGATGACAATCCTTGGGTCCGTCTCGGGTTCTTTGTGCGCGCGCGGATCGTGATCGGTGCTGCGAGTCGGTGGAGCTGGTTCATCCCCGCGATCTCGGTTTCTTAGGGTTGGATTTAGGGTTCCGAGTTGTATTGTTGATAGTTTGAGGAGTTGTTTTGTCTTTTTTATTTTTTTTTCGTCGGCTGGATTGTCGGAAATGTTGATGGATTTCCAATGTGCAGAGCAGCAGAATGTGCTGGAGCTTACTCGACTGGCGGGCCTTGACATTCGCGAGGACGCCTTTCTGATTGTGAGTTTAGCGTCCTCTGAAACTTGGTTCTCTGTCTTGGATCTCTCTCTCGTGGCCTTTTTATGATCTGGAATGTTATCTTGGAGCGCCCATGAGGACTTGTTGCTTGGGTTCTGAATTGGACTCTCGAATTGCATGAAGATGATCATCGTTTGGTTTTCTGGTTGAGTGAGTGGACGCATTCTCTTGGCTTTCTGTTTTTGTGAGAGTTTTCCATCATTTCGAATGGATTTTCGTTGTTTGTCTTTAGTGTTCGTTTTTGAGAGTAGTATTTCCACTGAGTGCAGTATGGCATGAATTGGACTCCGTCTGAACACGTTCTGAATAGTTGCAGTGGAAGTATTTGAGGGTCTCAATTTTACGAGCCTAGCACTGAACCATGAGCATTGCATCTGTGATGCAATCATCTTTGATTATTATTGAACTTCGAAGTTTCTCATTTCCCAATAGACTCGTGTTTGAATCACGCTTGCATTTTAATGTGGAGACCTTTCCACTGACCGGAAAGGGATTCCATGCAAAATAATGGGTTGCCCTATGTTAAATATCGTCAACGTCAACGGTGGATTTCGTGATAGTGCATGCTTTGCAGTGAGTCCAATTTGGAGCAGCTGATTCGTACGATTGTTTGCAAACTCGAAGGGTGTCGAGAATTGTCTAAATCCGTGGATATGACTGGGTGCAGCTGTGGGAGTTCATGCAGAGTGACGTCGCACCCATGCGGGTATTGCAGCTTCTCAAGTCTTTAGCAGGTGTTAGACCGGAAGCAGCTTCAGCAGCAGCAACAGCCGGATCACCTCTTTCTGGACCTAACGAAACTGGAGCGTGAATTTTTCAATTGATAGTTTTGTCTTAATAGGAGGGAATTGACTCGTAGATTTACAAGGTTGCAAGATGTCAGGAGCGGCGTCCGCCATTTTTTTAATGGACATGAAGGGCCGAGTGCTCATATGGAGAGACTACCGGGGCGATGTTTCTGCTCCTCAGGCAGAGCGTGCTTTTGCAAAGCTAATGGAAGGGGAGGTATGATCTCTCTAAGAACACTTTTTACTCGTATGTCAAGTATTCCTTTATCTGGTGGCAGTGATTTAAACTCCTATTAGCAAGATGTTCTGTGAATGTATTTTGATATACCAAGAAGAAACTTGAATTTAATCTATGTATAAAAATCGTTCCTGTCCGCTAAAATCTCAGTTTTGTTAACCAGAAATTGCCTCAGTAATTTAACTCCTAAAAGATGAACTGGTCCAATTTGGGCCTCAATTTTTTTGCAGTTTTGAATAGGTCAGGGGCAAACTTTCTTTTTGTCCAGTTTTATTTATTTATGGTTCGTCACATGCAATGTACACTGATTCTGATGATATAAAATTTAGGCCAATCTGAGTTATGCTTTTCTCGTCATGGTCAATCGATTTGGTTACTTTCAAAACACGAATCTTGGTCCTCTAGGGGTTCTGGGCATCCTAGTTTGCACATTTAAGTGTCTTTCTTCTGCAGGGTGACCCAGCTTCTCACGATCCAATTTTGCTGGAGAATGGAGTTACTTACCTTTTCATCCAGCATAACAACGTCTATGTCATGACTGCTTCTAGACAGAATTGCAACGCAGCTAGTCTCCTTCTCTTCCTTCATCGCATTGTGGATGTAAGCATTTTGATTCGTTCCAGAAGATTAATGCTTTGTGAGTAACTAATAAGTTGTCATTGTGTGAATTACTTCAATTTTCGTTTCGGCTGCTTCTGTTGATTAATCTCCAAATCAAAGGCGAGATTTTGGGTTACCATTTAATGTGGTCTGAAGCATTTTTTACAGACCGGGAATTGCACTTGCAGGTTTTCAAGCATTACTTTGAGGAGCTTGAAGAGGAGTCTCTGCGTGACAATTTTGTTGTTGTCGTGAGTACAACAGATTTTGAGCATAATGCTGTTACAAGCCCTGTTTAAGACCGATCCCTTTCTTGTGTTTACGAGTGGTAATTCTCTGTTCTGTTAGAATGCTTGTTAGTGGAGTTTCATTCTTGTCTAACATGCTATTACCGGACTTTGCAGTATGAACTTCTTGACGAGATGATGGATTTTGGGTATCCCCAGTATACTGAAGCTAAAATTCTTAGCGAGTTCATCAAAACCGATGCATACAGAATGGAGGTGACGCAGAGACCTCCCATGGCAGTAACCAATGCTGTATCCTGGAGAATGGAAGGCATTAAGTACAAAAAGAATGAGGCAAGCATCTACCGTGTCAGAGTAAACTTATTGGGAAGGTTAACGGTCCTATTGTGCTGGCTATGGCAGTCGTTGACACTCACTGGGCTGTCATACATCGCTAAATATATTCAGGTTTGCAAGGTTTATTTATGATGTATCAAGATTATTGACTAGTTTTCTGGAACTTGGACAGGTCTTCCTTGATGTAGTAGAAAGTGTGAACATTCTGGTCAACAGCAACGGCCAGTTGGTGCGTTCAGATGTCGTCGGTGCCTTGAAGATGCGCGCATACTTGAGGTGAGTATCTCTATCCTAAAGTCGGACGTCGTACTCCTCTTTATTGGAAATAGCTATTTTCTCCATGGAACTTGATTTAGTTGCTTGCTGTTCTGTGTCTCTTGACAAAGGTGCTATGATATATGCAGTGGTATGCCAGAATGCAAGCTTGGCCTCAATGACCGTGTTTTGTTGGAAGCTCAAGGTCGAGCTACGAAAGGGAAGGCAATCGATCTTGACGATATTAAATTTCACCAGTATGTTTTCTTCTCTTTTTGAATACTTTCATTATTGCTTTGATATCAGTCACTGCTTTAGTGTACGTAGTTTGTGGAATTGGTGAGTCAAGTTGAATATCCAGCTGCAACGGGAACGTCAAGCGGGTTTTGTGCTGATTATTTTACTTAAAAGATGCAATAGGTGCACATGATGGACGCCTGATTACTAGAATCATTATAGCTACCCCAGAACGGATGTGCACCACCCGGCTAATTTTAAGATTAATGTGCAGGTGTGTGCGACTGGCTCGCTTTGAAAATGATCGGACTATATCCTTCATACCTCCGGATGGTGCTTTTGATTTAATGACGTACCGCCTCAGTACACAGGTAACTGCAATGTTGAGTACTAGTATTAATCAAGTTATGGTTGTGATCAGAATGTGTGACTTGATAAGGCCTTCTTTTTTCTTTAAATTGAAAGTCAAAGTACTGATTGTTACGCAAACTTCAGGTGAAACCCCTAATTTGGGTGGAGGCTCAAGTAGAGCGGCATTCCAGAAGTCGCGTAGAGTTCATGATCAAAGCACGGAGTCAATTCAAGGAACGAAGGTACTTCGTGCAATGCTGTAGTTGCCTCCTGAAATACTTTGTCAGCAACGTGGACAGGATGTTGTGTATTCTATGATTTATTGCTACTTCTTTTTATATCTGGCACAGGATTTCGAACGTCTTTCGTGAAGACCCAGAATTGATGTGATTTGTTTCTGAATGCCAGTACGGCTTCCAATGTAGAGATCGAGCTGCCCGTGCCAGCTGATGCTTCAACCCCTACTGTCCGAACATCCATGGGTTCAGCTGTTTATGCTCCAGAGAAGGAGGCTTTAATTTGGAAAATCAAGTCATTTCCAGGTGGAAAGGTACCATATCTGGTTTGTATTGTATTGATCACTGTGTTTTCTGTTTCAATGCATGATTAGTATACTACAATAAAGAGAACCACTGTGTTCATGTTTTTTAAGTGTTAGGAATGGCTCTCGTCATCATAGTTGTAAATGATAGGACTCAGCATATTTGATGCCTTATAGTATTGAGACCAAATATTTCAGCACTCTATCGAAGAGTTTATCTTACCTGGTGGCACTTCACAGGAATATATGATGAGAGCGAAGTTTGGGCTACCAAGCATTGAAGCTGAAGAAACTGTAGTTGAGAAGCGACCTCCCATTCGAGTCAAGTTTGAGATTCCTTATTTCACTGTTTCTGGCATCCAGGTAACTTTAACCCTTCGCCTATTTTCTGGAGACCTAGAACTCAGAATATTTTCTGAAGAGCTAGTATTCACATATTTCTCAAATTTAGAGTGGATACTTCTGACCACCTTGAGAGCTGCAATGTAACTTACAGCCCCCCTTGAACATAATTGTTGTGGGCCAGATTAATTTCGCAATTGAACACTCATAGTATATGGTGCCTTTGGTTTAGTGTTACAAATCATCTCCAGGGTGTTGGTGCCTTCAGACTCCGCACATAAAACTTTGATTGTCACATTCTGTGATCGAGTGCCTCGAAATGCAGGGCCCCTGTAACGTCAGCCTAGTTGGTCTTGTTGACGGTTTTAAGTATCCGTGACTGTGCGATGTTGTGTAGGTACGGTACTTGAAGATTATTGAGAAGAGCGGTTATCAGGCCTTGCCATGGGTGCGGTACATAACCACAGCAGGCGAATATGAGTTGCGCATTTAGGTGTACTGTCCATTGTCACATGCATTCTCTACTTCTGATGCTTGGGGAGGCTCCAATGTCCGGTTTCTCCTTTGTTCTTGGAGGATGGTAGGTGTAACAAGCTTCCTCAAGAGGAGATCTGGATGCTTGTGTTTTTGAATGAAGACCATTCTAGTCCTTCCTACCTTCTGCTGAGCTTTCACCAAATAGTAGTTTGCCAGTTGATAAGCCTCCTAAGCTGGTTCATCGTCTCTTTTAGGCAGATTTCTTCGTCTGCCCCCTAGTTATTACCAAGCTCTGCTCAGTGCTTTGAACCACTGTTTTTTTCTATCGGGTTGTCACTCATTGATTCAAGTTATGAAATCTAGAATCGCCATGCAGAGTCTTGAAGCATTGATAACCTGAAGGGGCATCTAGAAATAGAAGTAGGCCAAAACTACTCTCTTAACACAGTAAGGTAAGTGAGCCCATTACAGCCCAAATTGGTGCGAGCCCATTGTGGGCAATATTATATTAGTTTACATTCAAGTTCCGCAAAGGGAGCGCTTGTAATTAGCTCACTTGTTCCTTCACTCCGCACAGCTACAGTGGTGGAAATCACGGCATGTCTGCAAGGGACGGTCGTCCACCCAACCTGGTCGCAAGTTGTCATTAGCCCTCACCCCGAAAGGACTGCCTGAAACTCGAAATCCAAGCAACTTAAGTCGCAGCAACATCAAATTTGTCTCAACTTCTGTCCTCTCTCACCAACGATCCGAGCTACATTTCTAAAATCCAGCAACTGGGAAGTAAAATCCAACTGAATTCGAACAGTCACTCCTAAATTTTCAATGCAAAAGATCTTCCTGTCAAAAGTCACAGCCCCAACTGTATTGCTCATCTGGATTTCAGCTGGATACTGGCACTTAATAAACTCACTGAAGGTACACTCACACTATGACGGCACAGTGAGATAGGAGGGAGGTATAGGCTTTGCAACTTGAGTTGGGTTTTTTTTGACACAAGCTTGTTGAACTACACACTGCGAGGGTTTTCCGTCTGGTAGAGAGGCTGGTTTAACCCTTAAACGTCGAAGCGGACATTTTGTGGCCGATGGATGACAAAGAATCTCTCTATGAAGGACAAAACTACGACTATTTTTCCTCGGAATTTTGTGAGAAAAGGGTAGGTCTTCTATAGTAGTATGACTTCCAATGAATATTTTTTATTTTTTCAAAGTAGATGATGTCACACAGTTCCAACAGGGAGGATTTCCATAGTTGTCAATCCATCCTTTAAGGGTTAACCAAGATTAACATGTCATTGCCATGTATTGAACCATTCAATTGGGTACCTTTCCACCATCATCTGGTAGTTTAGGGTCATCTTGGACCAATACTTTGAGGAAATTTGAATATCCAAGGTAGTTGCTCTTAAAGCAACCTTTTAAGAGTTGATTATATTTTGGGGGAGGGGAAGAAACTCCTTAAAACAATATTCAATAGATTTTTGTAGGAAGAGAAATGGAATTGGCATTCAATCCAAGATGTTTCATGTTTTTTGGACGTTTAGGGAATTAGTTATCAATTTTCAAAGTTGAAACACAGTGGTCACTAAAAGCAACTACCTCCTAAAATGTTAAATTTTTTCTTGTTTATACTACCTATGTTTCTTTTGTAAAATATTGACGATACATGGGTCTTTTCAGAAATAAAGGGAGTATATATTAGTAGATTTTTAATTATTCGTGCCTTCTAGATTGGATTAACATTGAATATTTCTTATCCAAATTGAATTTATTATTGTCAAAGAATTAGTAATAAAAACAGCACAAAGTTTTTAATATTTTGCCTTGTATTAAGAATAGGCAAAAGTATTGATGTTTTCATCATTAAATCTTTTATATTTTATACAAGTCAATTAAGACTTCAATTTAGCCAATCTTTAAAAATTGAAACAAGAGAAATTATATTTTTAGTAAATTTGAAGATGAATCAATTCTAATAATTCCATTATTGATAATTCTTCCATTAATTTTATATATTCATAGGTTTTTTTAAGGCTAAGATCTTGAAATATCAACATTTACAACATTTTTAATTGGTCATCATTAGTATTGAGGAGATACTTGAAGCTCTAGTTATATAAATATTCATATTATCACTGCGTTGTAAAATTGATATTGTACATTCTTATACAATAATTATAATTATACTATAATTATTATACTATAATTATGTTCTAATTATACACTAATGAAGAAAATCTCATGTGAAAAGTATATTTTTAAATTAGTTTAATTTTAGCAAGAGATAATTCAACTATAAACCTTAGTACACAAAATATTCACCAATAGAGATGGGGTATCATTTGATTTAGTCTATAAATAAAATAATGTAAATTGGCTCATATTTCATCTCAATGTAACTTTGGTCCAACCTAATGCCAAATTAGCCATTGATATTTTCTCAATTGTATTAAATTATCAATGTCAATTTCTTCTTCATTTTTGACATATTTATTGAAACATGAGCACTAGGACCAATAATTTTCAACTCTACTCAATAGTGTTACATAAGAAGTTGAAACTATACAAAAGTAGACTTGGAATTTGTATATAAGTATAAAGTATTAAATAGAAACCTTACTAGAGGCTTGAAGCCAATTGTGATAGAAAGAGCTCTAAACCAAACAAGGGCCAAACATGAGCATTACAAAAATACATAAAATATGAAGTTGTTTGTTGGAAAATGTACAATGTGAGAGCATTTTAGGATATACTTTAGGATTGGTTAAATTTTCACCTTATGTTGATTAGTTTAAAAGGCAAAACATTTGAAGATCAAAGCATCATTACTAAAATAACAACTTTATTTACTCTAAAAGTAAATCAAACCCTTTGAATTCTGGGCTTTTGTCAAAAAGAAAATTGTAAATATAAGCCTTCATTTACAACATATCTATATCAAACCAACTCAATTTAGAACAATTTTTTTTTTAAATTTTGGAACAAATAGGGTTTGCACCCAAAAATGGTTGGTTGGGTTCTAACTCATAGAATTCTAAGGTAAGTGCACCTTCAAATTAGACCAAAATTGCAAAGATCTTGAGCAATTTCTTTAGTAATTTTTTTTACAAATTGGATGGAATATAGTTGTAGAATCTTGCAATTTATATTTAGAGGGAGAACCACAAAGAAATTCAAATTATTTCATTGCATGGATGAATAGGTAATTGAATTTGAAGTTTAATTTAGATTAATGGAGAAATAGGATAATCCACTTTGGAGAAGCATGTCTTTTAATGAGGATATTTTGAAATGATGCATTTTATACTCAATGAAAGATTAAAAGTTGAAATTTTTATTTTAAAGATTTCGCAACATTTTGGTCATTTATTAATTTTTAGCAAAGTTTGCAATGTAATTTATAGTGCTCATTGAAATGAGAGTAGTTTTTGAATAGATGAGAAGGATGGGCACACTTTTCCTTCCCTTGAACTCCTGATGGATCTTCCATTTAAACATTCTTTATGAGGTAGAAACAATCCTATAGGTTGGCCAAAATTTTCAACTCATATCCAAATTGCATAAGAAACCAAAAGCTTTAAAGCACATTATACTACTCAACTTCAAAAGAATTTACTACAAAGAGTTTGACTTGAAATTCGATGGAATTACTACGATTTGATTCATTACATTGTATATTTTCAATAAGTGATTTTTTTTTTTAAGAAATCCATTCTTTTGAATGGATTGTTTGAGAGTAAGGGAATTGAAGCAACTAGAAAATGGTAACTTGGGTGTCGTTAGGATTAGAGATCATCTAAATATGTATATTTATAATTCCTCTAAAGCAAGTTGAATATTGTAACATTATCAATATGGTAAGTTGGATGTTCTCTACAAAAATTTGCAAAACATTCTACCGCAATCATTGTTAGATGTTGAAAATAAGTCAACTAGCAAGTTGAGTCTTTGAGAGCCATCATTAAAGGTTTAATACAACTAAGAAATCGTAAAAGAAAGACCAAAAATCAATCGCTTTTGGGGGGTGATAAATCACTTAGTCCCTCCAATTTGGATCAATGCCTTCAAAGCATTTGGCACTCACTATTTTATTTTAATTAACAAAAATGGGTTTGAAAAAGATTTGGGCCATGAAATCACCCAAAAAGAGTAGCTATGATGGTCTAATTGTAGACCACTTTATATTTATTTATCTTTGATTGCATAGATTCAAACAACATTCCAACTTCATTATTGAATAATATTATGGTTGTGTGCACATCTTATTGAAAAACATCACATAATAAATTTTGAGCACTTGTAAGTACATTGAGAAGCCTATTGGTTCCCAAAGGCAACATCATTAGAAAATGTTGAGAGTAGCTCCAATTCTATGCCAACTAAGATGCCAATCTTTCAAGCGCCTTATCCGGCCTAAAGGCAATATATAAGCTCTTGTAGAGCTTTTTGAAGAATTAGGGTAGGTTTATACAAAGTCCATTTTGAATGGATGAAAGAAATTCTTTTACCCAAGATACATGCTTGTACTACAATACTAGTTTCAAATGTTGAAATATAATTTTTTGTCCAAAAAAACACATAGATAAAAGTTATATGGCTCAAAGTATGAGGTCAACTTGGAGAAACGTGCTGGTAAAGAGGGCAAGCAATTGGGCAAATTGTGAATTTTCTTTCATTAACTTTGAGCTCTTATGTTTCACAATTTTTGAAGCCAAATAGGGTGAAAATATTTCTACACATTCTTACACTAGTTGGTAGGGAAAAAACATTTAGATGAAAATGATTAAAAAAAAATTTCAACTTCTACTCAATGCACTAATAATGATATCTTTAGAATAATTTTAGAACCATTAGCTCAAATTCCAATGTAAATTCATGATTTTGTTTCTCTTTTTGGACTTGATCCAAAGAAAGAATCTTTTTTTTGAACATTACAATACTAATTCTTCCAAAAAAAGAATTTTTTGCAAAAAGTTCAAAACTTACTCTTGCAAGGGCATCCTTCTAATGCAAGATGATTTGGGATACATTGGACACCTCCATTATCTTTACCCCCTAAAGGATCAAGGCCTTTTTTCTACAAAAAATCACTCAAAATTGCCATTTCTATAGCAAAGAGTAAATTGTTTTTGAAAATTGTCTTGGTTGCGCATCTAACCATAGGATCTTACACCTAACTAGTATGAGAATGTGTGGAAAAAATTTCAGACATTTTGACTACATAGATTGCAAGATATTTGTGCTTGAAGTGAAGAAAACAAATTTTTCAGCACATTGGGGGACTAGATTATTTGACTTTGAACCTTCTTAACTTTAAGTTTTTGCACTACAGAATTTTGAGCTTTAATTATTTATGGTGGAGAATTGAGTTGAGAGTCTATTATAAAATAAGAAAATGAAAAAGAAAATTATTCTTTAAAAAATTGCCAAGTAGAAGTAGGTACAAGATAGAAGGAAAATCTAAATTTTTTAATATCTCTACAATGGAATTAAAATGCATTAATCCCAATGGTGATATTCTTCTAGCAAGTGAATTGAACCATGTGGACCTTTTTTCTGAAAAATTGTAAAAAATTGCATTAAAAAATGAATCCTACAAGTTATTTTTTCAAGAAGATGCTCTAATTGCCTAAAAAACAAGATTGTCCATAACTTTCTCATAATCAATTAGTCCAAATGGAATGAATCAAAGCTTGACATGTAGAAAAAAATATAATCTTAAGGAAATTAAATTAAATTTCAAAAAAATTCAAATCTTTGAAATTTTTTCTAGTCACCCCCTCTCTTGTGTTTTGAGCTTATTTGGGTATAACTTTTGTTCCCAAGCACCAAATGAAAAAATAATTGTACTTCTACAAAGCTAATCAAATTTTCTATCTTTATAAAAAAAATTCAAAAAATGAGGACAAAAATTGAGACCATAGGTACTTGCCCGAAATCCCATTTATCCTTCGAAGTGACAATGGTCCTTTAGAAGTTAAAATTGTCATACAAATAACCAACATAAGGCTACCTACCTAATGGTCCAAACTCCCAAAAGTTAGATATTGCCTCCTTCTCCACAAAGTTGAATCAAACTATACTAACCATGTTGGACAAGGTCAAAAAAATTCTTTTTCTTCTAACTTTAAATGTTAAAATCTCATAATCTATGCAATCAAATAGATTGAATTTTTTTCCACACAATCATCCCATAGTAATCTAGTTCAAAGTTGTAATGTTTCAAAGTTTGAAAGATGCTTTTATATTTCAATATAGTTCAATGCACCAGAAATTGTCACTGTCGGATACATTTTGGTGAAAACATAGTCAAAGAACTTTAGGGTTTAACCCTTAAAGTTCTTTGACTATGTTTTCACCAAAAATGTTCCCAAACTGCCATTTTTAGAACAAGTGCCAAATTTAAGGAAAAAAAACATTTTTGAAACACATGTAACTATAGGATCTTTAAGTAAGTTGTTTTGAAAAGATGTGGAAAAAATTTCAGAAATTTCCACTGTGTGGATTGCAAGATATTAACATTTGAAGTGACAAAGTCAGTTTTTTTGCCTTGCAAAAAACTGGGCAGCAACACTTTAGAAGGTCACATTTGTACGAAAAAAAGTCCAAAATGCTAGTGCATCTTTGGATTCATTCTTCAAGGCAAGTTGGCTATGTTCTTGAAAATTTTCAAATCATTTGGAATTGTACAACATGTAGGAAAAAAATAGTAAGTAGAAAGAAGTAGAGAATAATTCAAAATACTAAATTGTCAAAATTTTAATTATGGAATTGAAAAATGCCAATCCCAATGGTTGTAATGTTGTAACAAACAATCTACATCCTATGATTTTATTTTTTTCAGAAAATATTAAAAATTGAGTTAAATAAAGGACTTCAAAGTTTATTTTTGATTCCATAACTGCCCACAAACTAAAATTCCTCATAACTTTCATCTCATTGATCAAAATGGACTGATTCAAAGCTTTCCCCAGGTATATAAATGTAGAAAATCAATTTCAAACTTTTATTTTTGAAAAAAATGATTTTTTCAGATCTGCCCGAGTTGAGAAACAAACAACATTTTGCATCATAACTTTTCACTTGTATACTCAAATAAAATGAAATTTAGCATGCATGGAAGATATTCCTCGTCCACACCTTGTTAAAAAATTTCAGCCTAAATAAGTAAAATCTCCGCTCACATGTACCTACCCAAAATAGTTATGTTGCCAAAAACACAAGGCCGGTCCTTTAGGGGTTAAATACTGCACAACCAAAAAATTTCAAAGGATGCCTCAGCAGGGCGGGCACCCCGCCTGGCTGGCGCTGCAGTCTCACTCTCTCTTTCT
Organism: Straminergon stramineum; assembly: GCA_963920665.1. Taxonomy (NCBI): domain Eukaryota; kingdom Viridiplantae; phylum Streptophyta; class Bryopsida; order Hypnales; family Calliergonaceae; genus Straminergon; species Straminergon stramineum. The sequence continues at coordinate 25,473,473 of OY987263.1, read as the reverse complement.
CTCCTCTGCCTTGCTTTTTTCTTCTTTTTTTGTTTCATTTCTGCCCCCAGGCCGCTTGTGGTTGGGGTCTTGTTCTTGTTTCTCTCTTGCAGTAAAGGATTTCTTTACTGGTGCCGAAAACAAAATTATGCAAAGAAGGGTTTCTTGGTTGTGAACCAAAGTGAAGGAGACTTTGTATCAAAGCCTGCAGAAGCGTCGTGTCCCCGGCCAGGCCACTTGTGGCTGGCTGGTATGTAATTTTTTCTCTTGCGATGAAATTCCGTTTCATTTGTGAAAAAAAAAAAAAAAAAGCCTGCAGAAGCTACCCTAACGCCATTTGAAAAGCTACTTTAGGTTACTCGAAAAGTGAGCTCGTGCTACAAGGGCAAAGAGCCTTCTCATAATAAGTTATTGCAGGATTTGTAACTTAGCCACCGTTGGTTTCCGTGTCCATGACGGAGCTAGTTAACCCTTAAAGGACGGACTGATGACCGTGGAAATCATGGTTTTTGGAACCGTGTGACATCATCTACTTTATAAAAAACAAAAATATCCATTGGAGGTCAAACTAATGTAGAAGATCTTCCCTTTCCACCCCTAAATCCGAGGATGAATAGTTGCAATTCTGTCCTACATAGGAGAATTCCTTGTCATCCATCGGACGCCAAACGGCCGCGTCGTCCTTTAAGGGTTAAGCTAGTTCTCTTTCATGTGTGTAGTAACGTAACTTAGTCCGTGTGAACTAACTTTAACCGCGTCAGTTTCCAATGCCAAGGACTCACTCCAGGAGTGCAGCTTCTGTCTGCAATTTCCACACCGAAAACGTGTCAAGTTGCAACCTCCGATCGAGGACGCCTAAGTTAATGTTTGCCTAGAGACTCCCGAAATGTTTGTCAATGATTGCAGCAGGAATCAGTTCAGGGAGTAGTAAGCTTCGGTGTGGTTGGGTGGCGTTGAAATTACTGCTCAAATTCAGGGTTCAGGACTTTGGAAATGGGAATCCCCAACTGAAACTCGACCGACATTCTGTCATCAGGAATCTGGAGCGCCTCGGGGGGGCGGTGATGACAGGAGCCGGTGACGTGCACTCAGGCCCAGTTCGCTGCCTTGGCATCTAACTTATCTGATCGAGGCCACGAAGACTGTAAGTTTTGCAGGGAGGCGTGACTTCAAAGTCCCTTTGGTCGAGAGTCTCGAGACCCCACATCAAGGACCTCAGATACCGATGCATACACTCTTCATTTCATTCTACTTTAGGTAACTACACCCAAAATCAACTGAAGAAGCAACTCAGCATGGTTCCCATTATTATATTGAAAAACTTTTCCTGGGGTCTTCTTGGTAGTCAAAAGGGGATTCTAGAGTTTCTTTAAATGCATTTTTTGGACATCATATGAGTAAATTACAAATATTAAAAGTGCGGAAAATAGGTGTTTCAATAATCGAGTGACCTTGGACTCTCATGAATGGTGGTAGTACATTTTAGGCAAGAATTTATATGGGTTGATCTTAGAAATAGGTGTAGTTACTTTAGTGTGGTCTCACTAATAGTATTTGCAATGGAATTAGCTTCTAGGACAGTAATGGCAAAATGAAGGGGCAACTTCAAAAAACACTTCACAATGCAAGAAATATTGGTCTCTTTTTATTCATGGGTTTTCCATTCTCCTTCCCAAACTTGGCAAGTTGGCAAAATATGAAGGGATTGAAACTTGGTTGACAATAAGAAAATTCATAATTTTCATTCCTTTTGTTTAGTTTGTGCCCCTTTACTTGAAAATTCAAGTATTGTCCCTATTTCCATTTATGCTCCAAATAGATACCATAACAATAGATAATTTTGTTTAGTGTTGTTTCCATGATTTAAGAATTCCACAATATACAATAATATATATTTTTCACTTTGAATAGTGTTACAATTACATGTATAGTGTGAAACTAAAAATGCTTGGCAACTTCTCGATTTGATTTGGGGTGAATTACAATCTCTAGTAATTGATGATAAAAATTCTATTTAGTGTGGCCCCATGCTTATAAGGGTAATACTACTTGAGAAGTAACACTAAATAGAATGAATATTATAGTTTTAAAGTTGTTGTTTTATGTTGTAACACAAAATTTTAACCCCTTACTACTACTAAAGGATCAAATTATTGTAATCCATTTTTTAGAATTTCAAATAGGTCAATTCCTATCAAGGGTTTTTTTAAATATTTTTGAGAAGGTTAGGAAATGTATTAGTTTTTTAGGAGCACAAGTTTTATTTCAATCTACACTTGGTGGGACACTTGGGAGCAAAAAAAAGTTTCTCATTATACAAAAAATGCTCAAGTGAGGGCAAGTGATCCAATTTGAACAACACATGAGTGCAAGCATATTTTATATACATAGAAACATGATATTTTCATTCATCCAAATGCTTGTCGATTCTTGTGTTAATTTTCTAAGTGTTTGTATAATATGAATTCTTAAAACTTATCGATACAAAAATTCTATATATAGTTAAAAAAAACAAGAATATTTTACCTCTAAAATTATCTTTTGAGAAACAAAAAATAAACTATCAAAAATACTTCATAAAATAAATATGAAAGAATTCATTTAAATCAATAAGTAAACCTTCAAATTCTAAACTACAAAATAAGACTCTCTTATGAGAACTAACATCATCCCATCTACAATCAATAATACAAGGAATTCTCATTTTCTTTCAAAAAATTTATTGATAAATATTGGTTGATTCAAAGGTAGATCCAACCAACAAAGATTACTAAGGTCGAACTAAAATTATAAGGAAAATAGTGCAAAGTGTTTTACTATTTACCTAGTGTTAAAAAGTTTATTTGAGGAGAAAGTATTGATGTTTTCCTCATTAATCTTATATATTTTCCATAAATCAATTGAATTTGCACTTTTGACCAATCATAGATCTTTCAAATTTTAAAAATAGATATTTATATTTTTGGTGATTTATCAAGTTGAATCAACAAATTTTATTTAGAGCAATCTACAAATAGTTTAATTTTTACAATATAGATACTTTCTACTTTTGATGCTTAACATTATCTCTTTGGTTGTAAACTTCAAAAACTCAATAGAACTTAAATTTAATAACACATTTGTGTTTTGTTCCAAAATCCTTGAGTCTTTAGGGATTAACCTCTGAAGGACTGGGGGTGAATTTTGGATAGAAATTGGTAGAAATTGCCATTTTTAGGAAGTGACAGAAAATGAAGAAATAATTTGGAAACTTTGATTGTGCTTTCAGCATTTGGATTGTTCTAATAAAGAATTCCTTAGAGTAGAAGAAATGATCAAATGATGGCTAATGTAATGCCGGTTTGTTTGACTTGCAAGTGATTGTAAGAAACACTTGTCCTATTCTTGTCCCCTTACCCTTGAATGGGTGTTTTTTTGCTCATAACATTTGCATCATTTTTCTGTTTAATGTGAAATTTGGAAGAAAGGTATATTTGGTAGTTGTGAACATTGAATAGTTTTTTCAATTTTTTTCAAATTAATTTATTATTGTTAACCTACTCCCAACTGGATGTCTACCTTGGCCATTTGAGAAGGGGTAATCCTATTATTGACCCAAAAATGCAAATTTAAAGCTACAAATTGGATATATTGGAGGTCTATTATCATTTCAAGGACTTGGGAAGAGTTTTTATGAATATAACATGTTGTTTGCGCATATGGGGTCAAAATGACCTTCCTTTGTGCGAAGGCTACAAAGAGGGAAAACAAATTCCTACAAGAATTCTTTTGTACAATGCAAGCACAATCTTTTCTAATGCAATGGCTTTTTTTATGGAAATCTTTTGAATTTTTTTTGAATTACTAAAAATGAAAAGATCCACAAACCCCTTTTTTGCTATTTTTTTTTTCTTTGAGTGGCTTTTGCAGTACTCCGTAGCAATCTATAGAATTGCATAGTATTAAATCAACATTGTAGATTTGCAAGGGCATTGTTGACACATAGTATCGGTAGTACTACATTGCATGACCAGTTCTGTGGCCAAAAACTGTATTCTTGAGCCAAAAACATGAAGTATTTCTTACAATCATCCTTGCTTGCATTACAAGGTGATTTAAAATATGCTTGAACTTTAATTTTCTTAAAAAAAAATTCATGCATGTATCTAACAAGATATATTGCATAGTGATTTAGAGTCTCAACTTTGAAGAGAGCAAAAATTTCACTCCAAAAGGGATCAAAGTTTGTTGACTGAGCGAAAACACCACCAAAAAACTTCATTTGTGTTCAAACATTATAATCTAGCAATTCATAGTCGCAATCAAATGGGCTGAATATTTTTTTAGTATGTGTTCCTCAGGGTTTATTATAATTTTTTAAAATTAATATTAAAAAAAAGTTTTTCATTTTCAAGTTTGGTCCTTGCACCAATAAATGGTACATTTTGACAACTTTTGCTAAATAAATATTTCCAAGGGAGGAACACCCAATAAGATCCGTGTACCTAATGGCGTCCCTTTCTAGGTAAGGAATTCATTCCAGAATATAAATGTAGCTAGACTATAGACATTAGACAACTTATCATTTTAGGTCAAAAAAATAAGCTCTCTACTTTCTACCTACATTTACAGCTTGAAATGATTATGCTCTATAGAATTAGATGCCATTGGGTGCTCCTCCCTTAGTCCTATAGGAGTTAATAGCATATTATAATCACTTCTATTTCTTGTAAACATTAAAATTTGAATACTGTACAACCATATTATTGTACAAGTTTGACTTTCTACATAATTTTTAATCACCATGTTTTACAAGTTTTTGATGCAAACTTTGAAAATACATAGATGGCTTGTCTTATAGCATTTAAATATCTAAAATCCCTTGTATATTTAAGAATCAAATGACACCCAACGTATCATTTTAGAGAAGTGGTGATTATTTGCATTTTCTCACTATTAATAGTTGCTATGTGGTTGGAATCACTATGTTTGTCAATATTAATTTCTAGAACAAGAGAAGTTTTAGCAACCCATCTAAAATCCATGTTAATATTTTTGAAGCACATTACAGTCAAAGGGAAAACACATTCTATCTATGACTACCGTCCACGTGATCTAATTAGTAGAACTATTTCATCCAATCATTCACACCTACCTTATTCATTTTATACAATACTAGCACAAACCTATTGTAGTGTAACATGGAACTTAGGAATATATGGACTGTACAATCAGTCGACTCTCAACTTTACAAAATCGGATGAAAAAACATTCAAAATGACAAGATGAAATAATCGGGATGAAAACGTGACCAAATTTGTGACAATGGGTCGTGACAGATTGTGTGACAATTTGTAATTAATTTAATAGATATACAGACCAAACATTGTTTTAAGGATTGTTAGAGGAAGTGACCAGTTCAAGAAACCAATTCCTCAATTTCTTTTCATCTATCCTCAGCTAGAACGTTCCCTTTCAGTTTCTCCCACTTGCTCGCACTGCCGCGCGCACCAGGCGGGGCACCAGGTGTGTCTGGAACTCAAGGACTAAGTTCAGTTAACTTAGTCCGTCGTCTAAGTCGAACTGACATTTGTCTGGTCGGTTTCGATAGCTACGTCAACTATTAAGTTACTGTGTGTCCACCATTGCAGCAGAACCTCTGCAACTCTGCTTGCAGTGCTCTAACAGCTACCTAGCAACACATGGAATTGAAACCGACCCTAGCTTAACTTGCTAGCTTATCAGAGCCAGCTAGCTAGAGCAGACACGGGAAATTGAAAAAAGTCGGTCGGTCATCTTGGAGCGTACGCGTACGCGCGCGCACTTGCAGCTGCCAGCTTCCTTTGATGTGGAGTTCCGAAATTGAGAGCCTTGCAGGACTTTGTAGGGACCATTGCAAACGTGTGCTCGAAGTGTACATGCAGAATTATTTGGCCAGTTGGATATACAACAAGTCCGTTCAGTCCGTTCAGTGCGACCTGCCTGCCTGCGCGCATTGAATTGAGTGGACATCACTGTCGATCTTTGAATGAGAAATTTCCTGCAGACATTTGTTGACTCCGTCCGGCCGTTCCTTGAATTGATCGAAGTGCAAACTAAGTTAAAGGACGTTCTGAACTTCGGAGAAGCCGTGGCCTACTGCAAAACCAAGGTCACTTCGTACGTACGTAGCAGACTGACCCATAACTAGTACTGTAGCTCCCCCAGTCAGCCCAAGTGCGACACCGGCCACTCCTGGCTGTAGTACCCAATCTTTTGCCATCTCAATGACTTGGTGAAAGCTGTATGCAAAGTCACGTTACAATAAGACAATGTCGAATTGGAATTGGGATTGAGAGGGTTGGAATTGGGTTGAAATCAGTGACCATTTGTAGTTTTAACAAACAAAACCGTGCAATTAATAGAAGTGGGAAAAGTTTCATTCATTATTAAGGTTTCGGATTGTTTTGGAAGCTTCAAAATGGAGGAGAAACAAAACTTGTTAGGTTTAATTTTTTTAGATTGAAATCAAATACCAAAAATGAATATTATGAAAATTATAACCAAGTTTGACCAAGGTGCATTCACTTTGGGAATGTGGGGATCTTTAGGGGATAAAGAGTTAGCAACACCTTCTATAATTATGTAATTATCTGAAATAAAAACAAGAAATGCTTGGATTGGGTTCTCTTCAATATATGGGCTATAGGATTTTGATATAGCATAATGAATTAAATTAAATTTTTTCTAATTGCATTAACTTTTGAAGTTTTGTGGTGATTTCATGCCCAAAATTGCTTCAAAATCCTTACATCCAAAGGAAGGCTTTGATATTCATGTATATGTTTATTCTATAACAAATTCAAGATTAGGATCTTTTATTTTATTTGTTCACGTACATCCTCCCAAAATTTTATATTGACAATTCCCCCTACCTCGGAAAATTGCAAGATCAATGAGCCTAAACTTTAAAAAGTATTTTTTTGAAGCCCTTCCTATAGGAGTATAGGTGAAGTTTTGTGTTTCAACATTTTGGAGAAATTTATATATGAAAAATATATGAATTTCTTTTTAACCCAAATAAATCTTTTATTAAGTATAAGGTAGTACTTGATGAAACAACAAACAAAATTGCTAATAACTTTGACAAGAATCTAAGAATTGTCCATTTTAAAGGTGGGAGTGTTCTAGTAAGCAATGTGTATGCCATGTTTTTATTTATTTAAAATTATTCAAAATTGTGTACAATAAGCAACTACCTTTTTTTTATTTCCTTCATTGCCAACAAAATAAAACTCCTCATAACTTTCATCTCATAAGTCAAATTGAATGGCTCAAAGTTTTTGGTTTAGGTATGAATTTATTTAACCAAATGAATTGAACTAATCTATTTTTTGAAAATATCTTTAACTACCCACTTTGACATTAAGAAAAAATTTTAAATGTAACTTTTACAATACTTATCAAAAGGACTTACAACAAAACTTCATACATAAAGTAGAAGCTAACCTAAAAATTTCATACAAAAAATCCAAACATGAAGTCCGTAGACCCTATGTGAGTTTTCTAAAATCAGAGTCAACTCCTTAGGCCTTTAAAGGTTAAAATATATCCTAAAATTATATTTCATATGTAGCCAGATAAAAATGAACAAAAAAATATCTACAATTATTCACAAATATGAAACATATTTGTATTTTGGAAATTTTGAAAATGTATGCATTCTTCAGCCTTCTTTTTCCCTTAATTTTATTTTCGCACATATATCCTTGTAGAAAAATTGATTATTTACAGGAATATTCATCTACAAAGATACATGTTACCATCAAATAATTTGAATGAATATTGCATCCAACATCCCAAGCACTGATAGAAATAGTAGCCAATTTTATCCACCAATGGTCAAGTTTGTCATTTGGAGGTCTTTTCCCTAGTCTATGCAACTACCATTTTTTACTAAGTGAATCCTTTTTCATATATTCACAAAAGCACTCTAGACACTACCATGATTGTTGAATGTTGTTAAATGATGTGATTATCTTGCTCATGCATTTGTAATTATAAATTTTTTGCATGCATAATTCCAATCTTTCCTTCAAGGTGTATACACCCATCATCAACATTGCCAAATTTTTTGTCACTTGCATTAGGACTGCCAAAAGTCACTTTTTCCTTCAAATATTGATTTCACAAGATGTATATGATCAAGACATGAGAGTCTATGAAATCTTAGTAATGGATTTTGATACACTTAGAGACAACATTTTGAAAAAATATATTTTAATTATGTAGTGGCTAAATAATGCATGCTAAAGTTCATTGGAATCCTCTTTCACCTAACAATAAGATCTAATAAGAATAATTTTTTATAACTATAATAATCATAATTTTTAATTAATGTTCATAGTAGGTGTGTATACCTTATAAGGTCAAGTTTTGTTGTACCATTGAAAACAGTGGTATGTTAGTTGTACCAAGGTCCATCTGTCTACTTGAAAAAATATTAGCTTGAGGGTAAAAAGTGGAAACAAATTTTTACTTAAAGGGTGGATACATGGTTTGGTGTCTCAATATTGTCACAAATTGATTCACTAATTAATTATCTAATGATAGCCTTCATAGGTGTTTTCTTTTTTCTTTTGGAAAACAATCAAAACTTGCCCACTTAGAACTTCAAATACACTATGCAAAGAAAAGAAATTAAATTAAATTTATAAGAAAATGATCTCCAAAGATTGGACCCAATTTTCACTCTATAAAAGTCCATAACCATATAAAATAAAATGATGTTTGCACCAAAGAAATCATTTTTAGATAAAGAATGTTTCCATTTACTCTTACATTAGTTACTATAAAACCATTTCTACATGTTTATGTTATGAAAGATGTCTACTATATAAAAAATTAATTGTTCTGATAGTCCATACATTTGTCTTTAAGAATCTATAAATTAATATTGATAGATATTGATTGTCAAAAAAATACATTGATGTCTCGTTAATCAAGTTCTTATGATTTTAATCCAAAAATAATATAAGGAACTATTATACTTTGTGTGTAAAATTCATTTTAGAATATGTACCCTTCCCTAAAATCACCTTGTGATACGCTTATTGAGACACCAAACTATGCATTCACTCTAAAGAGTAAGTCAACTTTTAGTTTGTTTAGCTACAACTAGGATCAAGAGGAGTTTTTGAGGAAACTCTATGTAATTTTGATCCTTACCCAAAACAAAGTTGTGTGGATTCTTATTTTAAAATATTTCCATTGTGAACATGTGATTATGAAAATCTAGGGCTCATTTTAAAGTAATTTTACAGTTAGCATTTTGGAAATTTGGAAATTATTTATGTAGCATCTATATAACATATACTAAAGTGCATTGGAATTACTTTCAATTGTCAACAAGGCTAAATTTACCATAATTTAAGATTGTTTAATAATATGACCCCACTACTCAAATCCTTTAGTTATTAGACAATGAATTAAGGCAATTTCATAAAAATAACCTTATATAATCAAATGCTTATTCAAACAATTTCAAGCAATGAACAAAGAGAACCAATTGTATGTATAAGATGAATTTTTTTTCCTAGACTACCAATTCAAAATCAATACTTCAAACAAATTGCTAATGACTTTTTCTGATTCATATATATCGAATTCAAGTAGAAGTTCACAGAATATACTAATCATGCAAAGAGAAAGTCAATTAACAGATACAAAAGTGTGATATTGGCAAGGCTGGCTTAAATTTCTCTCCAAATTATGCTCCTTTGAGACGTATATATAGTAAGGACACATAAAGTAAGTGTACCTAATTCAAACCCCTAAAAATTATTGTCTAAAATGTACTCCCACTATTCATAAGAGTTTAGGGTTAGTTTTTGGAAAATTTGTTTTGAGCACTTTGAATATTCAAAGTTTATTCAAATGGTGTCCAAAAAATGCATTCTAAGATAATTTAGAATCCCCTTCTGACTACCAATAAAGATCCCACAAAAATCTCTTCAATATAATTCTAGGAACCATGTTGAATTGCTTACTCAATTGGCTATAGGTATAGGTACCTAATATGCAGGAGTGAAGGCAAACTTATAGTTCCATTAATACTAAGGTAGGAGGTTGATAGAGTGCTTAGGCTCTAAAAGCATCCACCTCTTGAAATGTACACTATTTGTAAATTTTGCATTTTCATTGCAACAACAATGTACCAATAGCCTACATTTCGAGAGGTGGATGCTTTTAGAGACCCCAACATTTTGACTTCAAAAATTCAGAACTAATTCCTTGAAGCTCCCAAAAATATGAAACAACTTGTTTTAGATGCCAATTCCATTTACCTTTCAAGGAAAATTGACTCAAAAATATTTCAAGAAGTCTAACCTCCCCAAATTAGTTTCCATCTCTTAAATGGCAATTTATGGACCTCCTACCTGACTTGCCAGAGCTATCCATAGTAAGAGCCCGTGCATTGACAATCAACATAGAAATTTTGTATCAAATCTGAGACTCAGGAAGGCATTTGTTTTTTTTGAGTCCTAGTTTTATTTCAGTAAAATCCAACATACGGTAGTAGAAGCAGCCCAATGTGAGCCTCTTGTGGCTAGGAGGCCCACTTTCAGACAATCAACAAATGTCTGGTAACTCGATCAGTGGAATCTCTAACGAACAAAATCCATTGAGATCTCAATTTCTCTCAATCAGTGCGAGACTCCTCATGTGAGAATGAGTCAGACGACCTCGTATAAGTAGGTGAATCTCTTTCTGCTTTCTTTTTTTTTCTTTTTTTTTTCCCAGAATGGATGCAGTAAGTACTATCTATTCGGATTATGTGTCAAAATCTTTCTAAACTCATGGAGACTAATAAGATGCGCTATGTACACAACGAACTGAAAGCCAATTAATTGCCTTCAATATAATCGCACCAGCTGCTGCTGCTGCTGTTGCTGCTGCTTTGCGTGCGACCACAACTCAGATGTCTTCTTGACTCGCCTCACGCGCTTGAGGACGTCATCCGCCTTCAGATTGCCATAGACGATGACCTTCCTATTCCATTGATCGCACAATACACTCTCCACACCTGCAACAAACAATTCCCACATCTGAGTTTGCATCCAACTCAAAACCATCTTAATTTATTTACATTTATATTGAACTAACTCCGACCCTGCAACAATGCCAACCTAAATGAAGAATATGCGGTAGGTAGACAAGTGCTAACACAAACCTCAGTGAACAAGTACAATAGCAACTTCGATGGCTTTGATCACAGAGAACCATCCACTTACCATGCATTTTTTGTAAGCATGATCTCACTTTGCGTTCACAGTTGTCACAGCAAATGGGCACTTTCAACTCCACAGATTTTGACTGGCTGCTAAATTGCTGCAATCAAAAAATGTTGCGCCACAAGTTAGACTCCAAAATCAGCGAAAAAGAACTTCCTGACATGCACATGTAGTGATCAGCAAAATCATTGTAGAATCAAAAGACACGTCCGAAGCAATAAAACTAGATTTCCGAGTCCTACCATTTGCTTTGGCTGTGAGCCATAATTTGGCTGGAAACTCGCGGCATGGCCGCCGTGGTGATTGGCACTCCCCTTGGAGCTCCCCTTGGAGCTTCCTCGGGCACCACCATGACCATAACTCTCGTCCTCCGAGCTGGAACTGTCACCCCCAAACCCAAGCAACCTCGAAATCTTGCTTTGGCCACCATGGCCATGACTGGAGGATTTCTTGGAGCTGGTAGAGTGGGACGAGCTTTTCAATCCTCTGGCATTAGACTCGTATCCGTGGCCGCTGCTGTGGTCCACCTTATGACCATGGGCAGAAGAAACCTTGCCGCCATGACCGTGCGTGCTCTTGACGACCGTGCCCCATTTGTTGCTTCCATTATTGTGTCCGTGCCGGTCGTCGTCGTCGTCTTCTGAATCCGAGCTCGAGGAAGAATCGTACCGCTTCGAGTTGTTTATGGTGGTTTGCTTCGACGTCTGCATGGAGCTAGATTTCCCTACAGATTTCCCAAAGTTCTCAGTCTGGGTACCCGAAAATCCCATTTGTTTGGTGCCGAGAGAGCCCTGGCTGTTGCCGTGAGTGTTGCCGTGGTTGTTGCTGTGGTTGTTGCTGTGACTGTTGCTCTGACTGTTGCTCTGACTATTGCCGTGACTGTTGCCGTGACTGTTGCCGTGAGTGTTGCCGTGAGTGTTGCTGTGAATGTTGCTGTGACTGTTGCTCTGACTATTGCCGTGACTGTTGCCGTGACTGTTGCCGTGGCTGTTGTCGTGGCTGTTGCCATGACTGTTGCTGTGGTTGTTGCCGTGACTGTTGCCCTGATTGTTGCCGTGACTGTTGCCATGGGTGTCCCGTTTGCTCATGTTGCTCACCATGTTGCTCGCCATCTTGTTTTGGTTGCTCATCATGTGGGTGTTCCCGGGAGTGTCCATCTGCCTGTACTGCTCCCCGCCCTGGTTGTTCTGGTAGAACTGATCGATGCCAGCGCCGTTGGTCAAGGCGCGGGTGGGCATGCCGCCGGGCGGTGGCTCAGGCAAGCCTCGGTACCCGTGGCCATGGCCGTAGGGAGCTGGGGGGGCGCTCATGGCGTGCACCCAGTTATCGTCTTGCGACTGCTGTCCCCGGAACTGCATGGGCGCGCTCACGGCGAATCCGTCTCGTCCGTAATTACTGTAGTTGAAGTTGTAAGGGGAGCGTCGTGTGTACAGGTCCGTGTACATGTCGTCGCGCACGAGCTCCGGCCGCTTGTACGGCATGAAGTTATTCTCGCCGCGCTGCGGGAGGTACTGCTGCTGCATCACCTCGGGACCTCCTCGTCGGCTCGCCAGTTGCTGCTTGTAGAAAGTGTCGTCGAAAGACATCATGCGCTGGTCCATCCAGTAGGGAACCACGGGGTCGTAGCGGCCGTAGAAAAGCTGCAGCACGAGGCATGTTATGTTCAGTCACAATTCCAATACATGTCTGGGCGAGTCCACCTGATCGATCTGATCTGATCTGCTCAGCATCGATCAGTTACCAGGGTTTCTTACGAAAAGCCAGTTCGTTATGTATGCATGCTCACAAGAATCCTTTTCCACTGAATCTTAATTAAGGAAATGCAAGCTGCGAATAGTACAGTCGATCATAGGTCGATGGACAAGCGCATGCAAGCGCATCGACAGTTTGGTTAACAGAAAATGGGTATACCAAATGGTACTGTATCGACAAATCGACAATTCATCACAAAACAGAAAGCAAGAGGAATCTCCGAGTCGATAATCGTCTATAGATGAAAACGTACTCACCTCATCCAAAGGCATCAGTCCGGTATGGCCGTTGTGGCCATAGAAGGGTCGAGGGTCGTAGAAATAATGCCCCGCCATCATAGAAAAATTAGTCGGCAACGAAAGAACGCTCCTTATTCAACAATCTCGTCAATGTACAGATCAGATCAAGCTCCCTAGAGATCGATCGAACTACAAAACTCAACTGTGGACAACTCAATTGCACGCCTGTCGTCTAGATCAGGCTGCTCTATACTAATTTCCGCCGTGGAAACAATGATCAATTCGAATCGCTACACATGCAGAGCTACCAAGTGGAACCGCTGCAAACTTGCAGCAGCCAAAGGCAGAAGATCGACACCAGTTGTATATAGAATGCTACAAGAATGCTGTACCGTCAATTTCGGAGCTGGAACACCAGGATTAACTCTAGATCATAAGGTTATCAAACGAGCCGGCCTCTGTTCGCTTCTCTCGGCTCTCTCCCTCTCTCTCTCCCCCTCTCTCCCTCTCTCCCTCTGTGATCGATTCAAGAGACACTCACTGGAGTGCTTGCCGCGGCTGCAGGAAAGGTGGTGATCGACTTGCTGCTGGAGTTGGTGCATGTGCGTCTGAAGTGAAGACGCCTGGACTGGTTACTTATACGGTTGCTGAGCATTGTTAGGGTCCCACTATTTTTTCACTCTCTGGCTGGGCGGCCCTCTTCCTTTTATTTGCAGAAGGGCAGGAATGTTTACACTTGCATTGCACAACTTCTGACTTGCTGGCTGACTCGCTGGCTGTCCTCGAGCGAGCGATCCCCACTGTTCCCCCATTGATTATTTCGCTGGGAGCAAAAAGGGGAGCTTTTTTATTAGTTTCTGGTACCGAAACAATTCTGAGTAGCTGATTATGGATATCCGTGGGAAGTACTGTACCGTTCTAGCAGCAGTACCTACCTCCCAAACGATCTCCCTCTTGTTGGCTAGCCTGTTGGCACTGCAGCAGGTGCAGAGGGAGAGGCCCTGGGCAGGGTCAGTTGAGGCCTTGGGGGTCAATTGGGCTTGGAAGATTGAAACCGGAGAGTGGGGGTGGAGAAAAAGAAAATTGCTGTTCAATTGATGGAATATCAATTTTGCAGGAGAATGGGTGAGGTGTTGTTTTTCTTTTTCTTTTTCTAACTTTATGAAGAAGATTTCTTATGAAGATTCTTTTTACGGAATGCCTTGTGAACAGGGCATTATGGAAAATAAGGGTCCCGGACGAGGAGGGTGAAGCCCGACAAACAGGGCTTCTATTTTCCATTGATTGCTCGAGGAAAAAGGCTGTTGCCTTGGGTAAACGATTGCCAAGAAATGAATGAGTATGGTTGAGGCACGGATGGAAAAGGAGTAATGCTTGATTACACAAATGATTACACAAACAACAGTTGTACTACTCCATATATAGTAGATGAAGCTTTACAATGTATCTGGGAAATGAATAGAACATTTCTTGATAGTAGTTTGTAACGTTTTACAATTTCAATTTCAATAATAAATAGAGATTTCATTCCAATTTAAAATCGCATGTCAGAAAATGCCTACCACACAAGAATCAAAGGGGACGGCCCTTAGCAAGAAACCATATTATGCAAACTGTTTTTGGAAGTAGAGCATTGATAAATGGAAGTGACATGGGTTGTTTGTTAACACCCAACATTTTCTTTTCATTTGGAGGGGGGGCATTTTTTCCTCAGTCTTTGATATCGTTTTATCCTAAACCCATTTTGAGGCCATTTTCTCCTCATTGATTAGGGTTCCAATTTTTCTCCTCCAATCGAAACAAACGAACAAACGAACAGACCCAAAAAGAAGCCCCAAAAGGTGGCCCATAATAGAATTTCATTCCTGACCGAATGTGGAAAGCGGTTGCCTCCGCATCATGTAAAACAAGACATTTTCGCAGACTGTACCAATAAGAAGGAATCACAGCAGGCGTTGTTTTGTCGTGTATGGCTTGTGTGATACACACTTATTAGAGGAAGCGGAATGGGGGCAGTGCTGCAGTCTGCATACTGACTGCTGGGCCCTGGGGGGGTGGAGGGTGCGGTGTGGGACTTCAGCTCTGCTGCCAAGAGATGTTTGTAGATTTTCTGTGCCCACCTTCTTGAACATCTGTACTTAAGAAAAGCTGGACCAGCATTCAGTTGGAGTCACACCACAAGGTCTTTACCTCTTACCTTACCGTAGTTGCAGCACAATTATGACCAAAACATCCATTTGGTGACACACATGTCGGGCCGAAGGTGCCGCTGAGAAGGCAGCGATCAATGCAGAGGCCGGGAGTGGGCGCAAACATCCATGATAAGTTAAGCTTACTCGTGAATTCATGGAGCTCACCGCATTTTTGGAAGCGAGAGAATGCGAAAGCTCATTGTGCCTTTTCCTCGCAGACGCAGCTCGGGGAGGAGGTCCGGGTGCAGTGAATGCCAATAACTTAGTGAGGCCCAAGCGACGGAAGCTAGCAAACAGGAAATATTCAGCTCCTGGAAAATGATAAACAGATTGGAAAATGGGAAATAATGCATGTTCGAAAGTCAAGCAATAAAAAAGGAAAAAACTGGAAAGGAATTTACGAATTTTTAAACTTTTTCTTCGAAAACTGAGGAACTGGAGGAAACTTTCAAACCTTTCAAGTGCGGGTCCAGTCCTCGATGGCAGTTGAGGGTCGTCAGTTGGTGGGGTGTGAGTGCTCCGATTCCCATGTTCAGCTCGTTTTAGAATGTCGGTCAGGTTTGTTCATTTTCATGATTCTGATTTCTATTGTATATCTCATTATATATGTTTGAATGCCATACTCTCTCTCACACAGATAATATGATTGTAATCATTGAAAAACATTTGGGTTTCTTCAGTGAGCTTTCAGTGCACAATTTTTTAGTCTTTGGAAGAGAAATGGATTGATTTATTATTCCATTCGCAATTACCGGGTCCAGCTTTTTGTTTTCTTCCTCGATCCTCGAAGAAGCTCGAGGTGCTATGACTGCCATCCAATTTACAGTACCAACAGACAGTCCAAAGGCTCCCCAATGTCCAATAAATTGTGAACAACCTCGTGGCCTCTGAAACTGAAGGAATATGAGCTTGAACCCAAAGCTAGGCGACAATAAAGAGTGAGTTAGCCTCATAGGAGTGGTTCTCCAAACTCGGCCACATCGACAAAATATCACGACACAGTTCCCACAACCGCAAATACTCAAAGATGACATAGAAATTGGGTATTCTTTGACCATTACTTTGTCATTTCCCTTGGTGGATCAATGCATCGAGTTTGACAGATCTGACCAGGATGCATAGTTTGTACAGTCCAATATTGCATGATGCTTGGTTGGATCTCCAATCCAAAGCTAAGTAATATATATATATATATATATATATATGTCCAAGGCTTCAAATCCATATCAAGATTGCAATTTTACGCAGCTCGAAATGGGAGATTGCCAATGGGTCACAAGAAATTGGTGCACTCAAGGTTGTCATGGCAAACACTCCTACACAACAAACATGGAATAAAACGTGTCTAACAAGACAACCATAGGTGCACTTAACACCCACACCAAACTTATGGATTGGAGCATTGTTTTATCAATGTGAGACAACATTTAGACAAGCATATTTAATGAGTTTTTGCAAATATTGTTTGTGATAAACTTGCTATTAACAATTGAAAGTTCCTATATAAACTAAAATATTTCACTTATCAAATCTAGGTAAAAGATATGAAGTAACACTAAAGACTAAGGAGACCACTTTGGGGAGGTTTAAGACTTGGCTATACTCTATTGATTTCATAACTCCATACTCTGCATTAAATCTTTTGAATAGATGCTAATCATCTTAATCTACATGCGAAGCTTTGTTTTATGTCATTCCAATAAATGTTGTAAAAATTATAAGTTTTTTTGAATTTCATGTCAAAGTGGGAAGCTGAAAATAGATTCTAAGAAATAGATTCATTTTATTTTGTTTTTTAGATTAATACTTACACAAAAATATTGAAGCCAATCAATTCTAAAGAAACTAAAGGATCCTATGATTGGATTTGTTAAAGATAAATTATAGATAAAGATAAATTTAGTCTTATTTTGGACATTAGCATTTTGAACTACTTTTGTTCCAAACCCCCCAATCCTATAGGGGTCAAAATTGAATATTAGTGAAGATATTAGATAAAGAGATAGATTACATGTTAAAAAATATAGAATTCTTTTGAATTTTAGAATAGATTTTAAAAGCTTCACTTTTCTGTAAAACTCAAATGAAATAGAAATCATATTGATGACCAAGTCAAGTTTTGATTGTGAAAAGTTTAAATATCTCATATCATTACAATGTATATCAACAATTTTTTTTGTAGTCTTCATATATCTAATTCCATAAGTGATTTTATTTTGTTTTTTTATTTTAAAATCTAAAATTATTGAAACAAAATTAGATAAAAATTATCCATTTTTCTATAGTAAGTCAATAAATCTTGTAAAATCCATAATCAAAATTTGATTATGTATGTATTTTAAGAACTAACCAATATTCATCAATAAACTTTTCAAGCATGAGAAGGGATTTCAACTCACTAGAAGACTATGAGTTCCCAAATAGTTGGGAAAATTTCCATAGTAGCAATCTGAAGTGGCATTTGACACATCAAATAATTATTTTTTATTTTCCAATTATTTCTTTCATTTCATAATTATTTTTCATTCTAGACAACAAAGGCTAGTTCCCAACACAGAAAATGGACCTGAAACAATCTTTCTATGCCCTCAAATCCCCCCTAATGAGAATTAAATTTTGGGCAATAGTGAACTTGGGGTACCCAAAAATGTTGTCTCAACTACAACATCAATCCATTCTACTATGTCAAACAACTTCATCTTTTAAATATAATAAAGTATGATTTCACAAAATGTGATTTTAGCTACCTACATTGCTAATGTATCATGGAAAAAAACTCATCACAATCAAAGTGTTTTTTTAAATTTTAATGAATTTTTTAGTTGAAAATTTTATTTTTGTCCTATGTACCTAGAATCCTCAATAACAAGCTTTTGGAATATCAAATAATTTCATTTTAATATTTTTTTTCAATATGACTTATATTTAGTAGTCCCATAGGTAAAATAAATGATTCTATCAATAAAAAATTTATAAATTGTGCACTATGATGCCTACAAATTCTAAAATTTTGCATTTTTTCTCACCTCTATCAATAGATCGAAAATTTTTTAATTAAAAAACAAACTCATTCGGAATGTATATTTTGATTCCATTGAGGTGCAAGAATGTGTTTTTTCATCTTATGGTCTTCTTAATTGATCAAAATGAACAAATTCGACAAATTTTGGAGGTTTTAAATAAGAATCACCTAATTAGTGTATCCAAAAAGAGGTACCCGAAGCTAACCATTGCCCAAAACATTTTATAAAATTGACTTTTGATTGAAATTTTTTAGTCTTCAAAATATAAATTTTTCTTTATAGTGATTCTTAGGATTTTTATAGTTATTATTTATTTGAATTGTTAATAAAGGGTCATTTTTTGAAATACAAAAGGTATTCTATGAGTTGTAACATATTTGTTACTTTTGACCTTGCCATAGAATATTTCTTAATAAGAGTTTTTTAAATCTATAATTAAGAACCGTTGGAAACCTAACACAAAAATCTACAAACATTCAAATTGATGACATTTTTAAGTTAATTTTCTTGTTAATGATTACTATATATATTAGTTTTTATGGGTTTTCAAATTTTGAACACTTGATCCTTAATCCCTAAAAGTCAATGGGATGTTTTTGGCAAAAAATGTCAAAAGTTGTCACTTTCTAAAGCATTGAGAAAAGATGGGAGAAAATGTTTTAAAATAAATGAACTATAAAAAATTGTACTATACTACTATGTGAATGTGTGGAAAAAAAATTTGGAAACTTAGACTATAAAAATTGCAAGATTATATTATTAGAAGTTAGGACAAAAAGATTTTTTCCTCACTTGTCGAACATGCCCAATAGACTTTGACTACTCTTAGAGTAAGTGAGATTTTTGAAGCAAGATAGTTTGTTTTCCTTACAAGTTTGTATTGTATATCATGTTAGTCAAGTACAAGTAAAAGAGGTATTTAGCACAAGTTGGATGAGTTGCCCAACTTCGCTAAAATACTTTAGGTAGTATTTATAGCTTAAATCTGTTTATTTGTTTATTTGTTTGTTTGATATGCTTAGATCTAAGAAAAACTGCAATGCACCCAAAAAAAATTTGGGTACCATTGGAAAGCTCTTTGCAAGGAGGGGTGCGTTGACTTTGTTTTGTGGCATTTGGACATGCGATGTGAAAATTATCAAATTCGAAAGTTTTTATGAATCATAAAATTGAATTAAATTATCTTTTAATTTAGAAAAAACATAACTTTCACATCACATGTCCAAACGCCTCAAAACAAAGCTCTTAAACTCCTCCATGCACACAACTTTCTATTTGTATCAAGAATGCAACCTCTCACACTGCAACAAAGCCCTTGCACTCCTTGGTGCACAAAAGATATTGAAATTTGGAGTTTTTACAAATGAAAAAATAGAAAATGATTTTAAATTTTATTTTCCTTATGGCAATGGTAGAAGGTACACTACTATCTTTTTATCCAGTTATACAATTGACAGAAAATATTTTAAAATGTTTTTATTCCCCCAAAACAAATACATATCTACAACTCGTGTCAAAATTTCAGAATGATACATTAAATATTTACTTCTTAGGTGCTTGCCCAAATTTCTAATTGTCTCCTCAATGGAAATTGTCCATTGAGGGTTTAATGGGTTAATTTATTTTGAAACAAATGCAATCCTAAACTCAATTCCGTCTGCATCCTAATTCCATCACCCTATAATTGGCCCCAATTCCATCCATTTAAGCATCTAAATCTGTCCAGAAATTAGTCAAATCTATTCTAGATTCTGACAAAATCAAAGAATTAATGCCATTAAGGATATTGGTTCACTCCTTTATAGATCACTTTCCAAATGCTAATAGATACATGAAATGACAATTTTAGGTTGTTTCTAGGACATTTATGACTCTAGTGTATAGGTGGTTTTGTCATTTTAGGACAGACCACTTCAGAAATTCATAGAAACTACAATTTTGATCAGAAAATTATAATTCGACTTGGGTTTGACTCATAAAACAAGCACACACCTATGAAAACTATTTGCCCTTCTTGGAATTGGCCCCAACAAAGTCAGATTGCAAATCAGGGTGGTAATAGGCTTGTCTACCTTACATCTCAATTGACAATCATTCTTGTAGTTGAATTTTCATGTATTGAACATATTAATTTTTAACCTTGGAAGGACACAGTCTCCCTCAAATATGATTCAGTTTTTGGACCAATAGGTGCATTCTCTTGTTTCTACAGTGCCAGAGAAAGCCCTCAGAGTCAATTCAGGGTTAAATATGCCTTTTGTTTTGTACTCAAGTAATTTATATAATAAAAAAATCAAAACAGTACAGTTCTGATTTGCATTTCAAGAAGGGTTCTGTGAATATAAGTTAGAGACCAGTCTTCCTTGATTGACGTTCAACTCAATAGTACTTTTACATGGGATATACTAATTAATATATATAGTGCAGCATCCCAACTTAAAGCAAATAAGGTTCTGCTCAAACTACAATGAAACAATTTAGGAACGGTGACTTTAAGGACACACAACTGAAAGGCTTTTTTATTCACTGGCTTTCAAGCCATTGTGCCCATGGATGACTCTTCCAATTGCGAGAGCAGCTTCACTTCAATATTTGGGAAACCATGAATTCATCTTCTCTAGAAAAGGTGGGTACCCTCGAACTGCCCCTTTTTGCTACTGTGCCTTTGTTACTTTTATTAGAGTGTGATTTTGTTGTTGGCAAGTAAAAGGAGGTTCCAATGCACCGAAGAACATGATAATTGGATATTGTATGCAAAAGTTGTGAAGCTTGGTCCTATGGGTTTTTTGGTAGATGTTCTACAAATGAATCATTTCTTCCATAAATGTACATATTGACTTTGAAGATGTACACAAAAGTGATGGTGGTGGTTTTAGGTAGGGTGCAATTTTGGATGTAATGTGGACACCCCCAAATGCGCCACTGATCCTCAATCGCCATCTTCACTCTGTGTACATTTCTAAAATCAATTACATATCTATATGTGGAAGAAACTATTTTAGAACCAAACTTTGTTCCTTCATAAATTTTCCACACCATATCCAAATGTCATGTTCTTCAGTGCGTTGGAACCTCCTTTCACTTGCCAAACAAAAAATATGAAAAATTGAAGAGTCTAATATTAGTATTAGTAACTAGGCCCAGTAGCAAAAAGTTGCTATTTGGGGGGGCACCCACCTTACGTTTTCAAGGTTCCAACTTCCAAGCAAGGCTGACAGGAATCCTATCATACAATATCACATGGGACGGCTCCGTCAACGATTCACTCCCCGTCAGCCCTGGCAACCAACCTGCTCACTGTTTCATACATTTCAGCTGTTCAGGTTAATCATTTGCCATTGCCAATCAATCCACTGACTAAAACGGCAGTCTCTTTCCGCTAGCCTTCCACTTACCCCCACTTGCTCCCACTTGCCTCTACTTAACTTAGGGCCATTTCATACTACGATGGATATGTCCCAAGTCCCCAAGTCCCACTGAATTCTCAAAATCTGATTGGTGGAGAGCTGAAAATTGGGACTTGAGGCTTCACACTTTGTCCAAAATCCCACATCACTCCAAAATATCTACATGGCAACACTTTTTGGAAGTTTGGGTGCCAAGGAAGTTGGCCCTCAGAGGCCAAATTGAATGTAGTCAAAATGAAAACCCAAGTCCCACATCAATCCAAAACATCTATATGACAACACTTTTTGGAAGTTTTGGCACCAAGGGAGTAGGCCTTAGAGGTTGAATTGAATGTAGCCAAAATGGAACCCCAACTTGGGCTCCAAATTCCAACAAATTTTTTTGAAAAAAGAAAAGAAGAGGTAAATACCATCTAATTATTATTTGGCATGAAGTTTTCTCCACATCTCTCCAATGCAGATTTGATGTTGAAAGTGTCCGAAAAATAAATTTTGACTTTTTGATCCATTTTGGAGTGCACTTATTTGCTACAAAATATTGTACAAGAAAAAAGTTGGAACCCCAAATGGGAAATTTGACCTTCACACTATGAGTCCCAAGTCCCACCATTTGAAAAATAATAATAACTCCTTTTTTGCAACCCAAGATAATTGAAATTTGGCCTTGAACCCCGGCTTAGAAAGTTGGGACTTATCTTAAGACGTAATGTGAAACACCCCTGTTAGCTTGTCTGAACGAATGTGAAGTCATAGTATACAGTTTCAAACTTGTAATCAATCATATTGCTTTGGAGTTTAAAATATAGTTGAATTTTCTTCGTCACGTGAATTGTGATGACAAGTACAAACTGGTCCTCAAATCATGATCATAGGCACCTGTGGACACAAACAGGGTTTATAGTTTTGTCATTTATTAAAATAGTAGGAATTTGTGCATATGAACAATTTCAAGGCATGGTTTTAATTTATTTGAGGTTCTTCAAGTGGTAGCCCATCCGATTGCCCATTTAACAAAGGAACAGACCAGGTTTTTTAACTGCACACTATGACAAAGTGACAAGATCAAATCTTCTAAGGTAACTGTACCTAAAATTGATCAAATTGAAAATCTTTTTGTGGGGTCTTGCTGGTAGTCAAAAAGGGTTCTTGATTCTCTTAGAATGCATTTTTGGGACATTGTATGAATAAACTATGAATATTCAAAGTGCTTAAAAGAGATGCTTCTAAAATTGACCCTCGACTCTCATAAATAGTGGGAATACATTCTAGACAAGAATTTATATGGGTCAATTTTAGAAAAGGGTTGAAATTAGGGGTAGTTACCTTACTAGGGTTAAACAATTAACATTCTAGTTTTTGTTGAACAAGGATGTTGGGATTTTAATTGGCAACTACAAATTTAGAGTATATGTCTAGTCAATCATGGTTTTGAATGGGTTGAGAAATTATATCTCAACATGTAATTAATGATTCTAGGACCTTAACCCCTTAAAGACTAGGCAATAGTCCAAATTTCCAAAATTGTGGATATGTATTGTAAAAATACAACTTAGAAATCAATAATAATCTAATGATTACTCTTAAGCAATAGTTGTAAAATATGATTCATAGGTCATATCCATATAGTTAGATCAACTAGTTTACAAACCAATATTTTTCAAATAAAATTTGAAGGGAGAATTTCAAATTCCTTGTAAAATCAATTGTAGATTGAATCAATTTTTGATTTCAATAGACTTTTTATTCTCAAGGTCCAAAATGTTAAACTCTAATTATATCAATTTTTGAAGATTTGTATTTTATTTTCTCATTCAAGTTGTTTTAAAAGAGTCATTTTTTGAACTAAAACAATTATTTTTTGAGGCTAGATCTACCAATACCCTTTGAATTATAGAATATTTGCAAAGCAAAGTCTTCAAAATCTATCCCATAAAAATGTAAAATAACTAATACAAGAATCTTTAAAAAAATTGATAGGTGAAAAAATGCATATTTGTATGCTTGGGATGTATTTGTATTCATCCATTATTCAAAAATTGAACACTTGATCAATAAGGGTTTGAAGGGGTTTTTAAAAAATCCAAAGGCATCTCTAATGGGAGAATCAACTTGACTCTAATTTTTCTTCAAGATTGGTTGGTTCAAGTTTCTTTGTTTCGACACCAAAGCCCACCAAGTGAGTGACTCATGACTCATGACCTACATACCTCATTGAAGCATACCCGAACGGCCCCATATCTTGTATTTGTTATATTCAGTACAAATTGTCGTGAATCCCTATCACGACTTGTTGTCACAAAAGTGGTCATGTTTTCATCCCAACTATTTCATCCTAAATGTTTTTCATCCAATACATGTACTCCTAATTTCAATTAATGTTACATTGCAACAAGAACTTTGTATTAGTATCTTGTATTTGCAAAAAAATAACGAACATCTTTCTACTAAGGTGGACAATAAATTATTCAATTGATCAAAGTTGAAGTATCCAATCAACACACACTCACTGTAAACAATGTGGTACAGAAATACCTCAAAATAGCCCTCCCAAAATGTAAGCATCACTATAACAAAAGTTGGTAAAACAAAAACACACTCAAAATCTAATCCGATTCATTTTTTACCAAACTTTTGTTATAGTGCATATTATGATGCACAAAGACTTCAATCAATGTACTCCCTCTATCTCAAAATAATTCCAGTGTTTCTTTTGTAAAATACAAATGCAACACAGGAATTATTTTGAGACAAACAGAATATTTGTTTCAGGATGCCACATAGACCGTCCTCTCCTTTCCCATTTGAGAACATGCCTGGTGAGCTGGAAGATTGCCCCGATTGTTAAATTAAATTAAATTAAATCAGTACGGATTTTTGAGCATGAAATGTGGCGAATTGGATCGAATTGAACAGAACCATTATTTCATTCCACTAGTCAGAGCGATTGAGTTCTGGACATCCTGGCGATGATGTCCAAGTCCGTCCAACTGCTCCACCTGCCGGCCAAAGGGGAGGGACAAAGGACGAGGGGGGGAGAGCTTGCTTCCTTTCCTTTTCCTTTTCCCTTTCCTTTGCTTGGGGCGACCAGCCAGTGCTGCAAGCCTGGAGCCTCTGTGCAGCGCCGCCCCCTCCCCCACCTGACCCCAATCTACAATAACACTTTACCCACTGCATTACGTCAAATGCTCGCTCACTTGCTCCAAAGGCAGGGGGACCGATCAGTTGCTATCAAAGGTTCAGTTTTGTCACATGCAGGTCCCCCATTGCATGCATACGGACATTATGATCTTCAAAGTTCCGACGGAATGGGCTTTATTGCAATTGATTATTAACCCCACAAAAGGGTCGAGGCATATTATATTCCAGAAAAGGAATTGTGGAAAACTGTCACTTTTTAGGGCAATGAGAAAAAGTGGGATGAAGGAGAAAAAAAAGAGATTATTTTCCAAAATTTAACGATACAAAAATTGTACTAGTCTATAGTATGAATGTGTGGGAAAAAAATTCAGAAACCTTTGATGCATAGATTGAAAGATTATAATGTTTGAAGTTAGACGATTTTTTTTCTGAACCTTGCATGACAAGGCTAGTAGACTTAAGCTCTTGCTAGAGTGAAAATTTTACACTATACATAAGGGGGGATTACAATTGCACCTTGTATCATGTAAGTAGTATACTTGCCAAATTCCATAAGTACAAGAAGAATTTCGCACATGTTGCCTAAACCTGCCTTTGCTACTCCAAAGTGTAAGGTAGGATAAATTTTTGAAGAAACACTTTATACTTTAGAGGTTAATAAATAAATATACTCAATATGACTTTTATTGTAAAAATATTATTAATGAGTATATACAAATTTTCAAGGAATTGAGAGTATCTCACAAAAGTTGAATTCCACTAAAGTGCTTTCAATAGGTGAATTCTCATGAAGGTGCTTTCGAAAGGTAAGGTACTAAGTTGCGAATGCACAATGCTTACGTGTATAATGCATAAGGTGTCCCTATTTTGGGTTGCAAGTAGTCACTAGAATTTTAGGGCCAATCACAACTCCTATATACTTCATTGCATTTGCTACATACGCACCCACAAAAGACAACCTCTTTGGATAATTGTTCCTAAAACTATCCAAATAAGCATTTGAGCTTGGTTTCTATTATTATGGTGTTTAAATTTTGTTGTATCTTGTTGGGAGTCAAAGGAATTATAGGTTCTTGAAGTAGGTGTATTTAGACACCATATGACTAATTTATGATTTTTCAAAGTGCATCCAAAATCAATGATATGCTCTTATGAGTATCAATTAGGTGTAATTATCTTGAACCTTGACCTTTAAAGGTTGATTACCCATTGAACGGACAATTAAATCTCTGGGTAAGTTCCTACCAAGTCAATTTTGATTGGCTATTTTTGAAATTTTGACACAAGGTTAGGTCACTAACCATCTTTTTGGAGAAGAAAAAAAAATTCCATTAAGATGCTTGGGTGAAATATAACAAGGAAAAATTCTAGCACTTCCAACATCATTTGGGCATCTTTTACTAAACCCATCACTACCTTTTGAACTTTGGCATGTATGACTAATAGAAGAGTGGTCTTTGTAAACCAATTAATAGTATTTGAGTGCAGTGCCCAAGGCCTAAATTGGCACCAAACTAATGTCAATATGGTGGTTGGACACCATGCTTTGGCACTATTCCTTGTGCCTAAAGACCACCTTTTCTACTAGTATATGTAACTAATATGGTATGGCAAGATATTATCAAATAATACTAATTTAATTCTAGAATCACACTCCAAGAGGACTTAAACTTTGATAACTATAATAAGGTATTTAAAAAACAACATTTTCTTGTAACTTCAAACACTATAATCCTACAATCTATAAAGTCAAAGATTTTGTGTTTATTCCACATATTTGAAATGTTTATCTCTATTTTGTCTCTATTTTCATCATTTCAATTCCCCAAAAGAATTTCTCAATGTACAAGAAATCATCAAAAATTGGGTAGTGTATGGTTGGATTACTTGACAACTTGACAACCTTGTATCAAAGGGTGATTTACAATAAGGTAGACACTTGTTTTCTTTTGAAAGTTTGCACGAGCCTACCTAACATGAGGCACTAATGAATGGTGTAAATCTTCTTTTTTCTATAAGGAATTTTTTTATCCAAGAGGTCTTGGAGTTTGACGATCTTGTCTATCACAGTCAATTTCTTTTCAAGTTAAAACTTTAAATGATATAATCTCGTAGTCCATGGGATCAAGTGGCCTCCAAAAATTTGCACACATTGACATAATAAGCTACTATGCCTGTGTATAGTTGAATAGTTTTTTTCTTAAGTTTGAATTTTCAATTTGAATCGATCAACCAAAAATTGACAATTTTTGACAATTTCTCTTGAAGAACCCCCTTTGTCCTATACGAGTTAAATATAATCAATTGTAGAATATAATATAAAGAATAAAATGTTCATTATCACCCCAATCCTATCATCAATTGTTATAAGATCCTAGATGTGGGGTTTTGAGGGAGGAAATACTTGACTGAATTAGTATCTAGACAAAACACTACCTAGTGGCTTCTATAAAATCAAGGCCACAAAAAAGGAAAAAAAGGAATTCACCATTTCCAAATAAGAATACAAATATAGAAGCAATAGATACATACAAATATAGGTACAATATATATGTGTCTATGTGTAGACAAATGAAAATACAATTCTTTGAATATCCCATATTGCTTGTTGAAGTGCATGAGAGATTTGAGTATCTATTCCACAACAAATTTCCAAAGTGACTTCTTCCAAGCTTCAAGTTGCAAAATAAAATCCCCTTGCTCACCACCAAATAAAATTGGTGGTGTAGAGAGGTTATTTCATTGACAATTTTGAAATTTGGCAAGTATATAACTTATATGATACAAGATGCAAATGTAAAAAATAACCATATATAGTGTAAAAATCTCATTCTAGGAGGAGTTGACGTCTCTTGGCCTTGTCAAGCAAGGTCAAAAGTTTTTTCCTAACTTCAAACAATATAATCTTTCAATCCATGCATTCAAATTTCCTAAATTTTTTTCCACACAATCATTCATATATTAGTCTAGTACAAATATGTGTGGTTGAATTTTGAAAAGAAACCTTTATAGGTTCATTAATTGAGTTTAGTGATGATTGTAAAAGGCCGCCAAAGTCCATAAACTTGAGGGGATATAGTGCACATTAAGTGACTACTATCCCTTTGAAAACACCTATTATACAAAATTCCTTCTATTTTTTTAGTAAGAATTCAATGCTTATGGTGTGGGTGCCCAATAAGGTGGGTACCCCTAAAACCACCACTTTTTGCTATTGTACCTACACAAAATAGTGAAATTAGGTTGCCCCACACTAATTTCTCGACATTTGACACTATTTAAATATTTTCAGTTATTGTACAAGAATGCACTACTTTTGAATTAGGTATTGTTGTAATTGGGACTTACGAATCTCCATTTGTACAAATGAAAATATTTTTAGAAATATTTGTTGACTTTGATGGCTTCTAAAGTCATTCTCTTGTTCTAAGGCAACCTTATTGTGAAGGCAACCTAATTTCACTATTTTGTGTAGTTACTACACATTGAACCTCTCTTAGTGCACCCTCCCCTGGAACATAACATGCATTAAGAGAGTTTGTAGACAGTAGGTGGCCCATGCCCATGATTCAAGATGACAAGACATGTGGTGCATGATTCAAGATGAAATGACAAGTGGCCCTATGGCTTCCCTAAGTGCATAAACCTCTCTTAGTGCATAGTCCCAACACCATGCACTAAGGGAGATTCTACCTGTACTATTAGAATGTGGATACCCCACGCAAAAGTAATGAAGCCAAATCCAAATTGTTTAGGGGGTAGATATTTTAAAATCATTGCTTCAATACACATATACATTTTTTTTTTTGTGTGTTTTTTTTAAATAATTTTGACACATTCAAGTAAAGGAATGTAAGTATCTATTTTGAAGATGTACGCCCACAAATGCCTGATGGCGGTTTTCAGCAGGGTGCCATTTTGGGTGTAGTGCCCAGCTCTCTCCAGTTGCCACATTGTCATCATCCCGATCAAAACTTCAACTCGTCCTGTGGCTTAACTCTTGACTACCCGTCTCTATCAAATTGCTTTTCAATGGAAGTTGCTGAAACGTCAAGACAGGGGGGGGTGACATCGAAGTTCTGCATCTGGACCCAGTCTTCAGCCTTTAATGTTTAGTGTATACCTTCTGCTTAACTTAACTTAGTTTGCATTGACACTCCTGTGCTGACTGACAGACAAATTCTCCTTTTGCAATTTAAGTTACAGCACATGGGGACGGAGGTCTCATTCAGTGATGCGCATCTTGATGGACAGAGCTCATAAATGGTTGACTTACATCACTATGCATCACTATGCACTTGGTGTTCGGGGTGTTGTTTGCATCATGAATCTAGTCCAAAAATAGGTCTAAGTTCATTCCTTAGGCCTTCAGTAACAATACTCTTTAACATCAAGTGTGAACATACCTGTAGGTACAAAAGTTACAAGTGAGACTGAATGAATATAATTCAGTCTCACTTGTAACTTTGTGTGTAAGGTAATTGTGTCGCAAGGAGCGGTATGTGGCAGTTCCAATCAACCTAACTCAGTGAGAGTTTTCATCTGTAACCTAAGATTTTCAAAAAAATTGCAAGCAAGGTACAATAACTACACCTAAAATCACACAAATAAGCAATTCAACATTATTCCCATTATTATATTGGCAAGTTTTTTGTGGGATCTTGTTGGTAGTCATGAGGGGATTTTAGATTCTCTTTGAATGCATTTTTTGGACAGTGTATGAATAAACTACAGATTTTCCAAGTATTGAAAATAGGTGTTTCTAATACCAACCATCAACTCTTATGAATAGTGGGAATACATTTGGGGCAAGAATCTAGACTAGTCAATTTTAGAAAGCAATTGAAATTAGGTGGGGCTCCCTTAAGTTATGCGTAAAAGTCGAGAGCAAGGTGGAAGAGAGAGTAAGTGTGCAATAGATATGGTATGCAAATGATCATGTGTTTGTTGAAGCATTTAATAAGTTATCATGGATTGGCAACCACATAACTTAAAACAGTGGGTTGTAAAATTCTTGTTGAACGAGATTGATGGGGTGGGTGGGGGGTGGGTTTGGGGGGGGGAAGGGACACAAATAAAGAATAACCTTCACTGCAAGGGGAAAAAAATACAAGTGCCCAGCCACCGTGTGCGTGAAAATGTTAGTGTTCAAAGTACAAAGTTCCAAAGCCAAAATGTTTGCACAATGGGCACTGGAACTGCCCATGAAGCAGACAACACAAATGTATCACAGCTAATGCGATTTGAAAACAAAGTCGATGTAGGGCAGACCAACCTTATGATATTGATGTTTTAGGAATCTCGAGAGGGTGGCACCTTAGGGATTGCAATGGGTATAGTAGTATGCTCTTAAATCGACCACCTTCTTCAAATCAACCCTAGATTTCAATAAAAAATGGACATTTATTGGCCCTTCAATTGTTAGTTCATATTTAATGAAGGAAGGAAGGATAAAAAGGGTGCACATTAAAATCTATAAGAAATCCCTTTAAGGTTTTTTTTTTTTTTGACACAAATGAAACGGAGATTTCATTGCACAGGGAAAAATACATACCGGCCAGCCACAAGTGGCCTGGCCGGGGCCTTTAAGGTTTGAATATAGATGGTTCAAGCATGTGATTCAATCCAATTTTAAATGTACTCATTAGTGAACATTCTTGAAATTAAATTGATTTAAAGTCAACTTTAGCAAGCCAACCACTTTTTCATGAATGAAAAATATATGAATTTAATTTGACACAAGCATGGTTGCATTTTGGACCACGGTTTGTTATTTATTGCAAGTTTGCATGTTTGTTCTTGGTTTTCCCATCTCTCATTATAAACTACATGTGTATGTGTTTTGCCAAATCTACTATCATAAATAGGTGCCCAGGACAGTAATTTTTGAAAATTCATAAGTAATTCAAAAATACTTGGAAAAATACAAAACCACTTGTGTTCTAAACCACATGTATTTTTCTTTCTCTGAAAAATAAACCAAAAATATCTTCGTCCACAAATGCCCATGAAAAAAGCAGACCAGCCCTTAAATGGTCACTTTAAGAGCAAACTACCTTATTCTATAATTCCACGAGGCTTGTACATATTTAAAATCATAAGATTAGCAAGCAAATGATATTTCAAGCTTTCATATGTACACTATTTGATACATTCGTGTAAACTACTTCATTATGGGTAGATTGAAAACTAGTGCAATATGATACTCCTATCTAGGAAATGTGTGAGTAAAATTCAATGGTTCACAAGCAATAAGAAACTATGTTAAAATCAAAAGCATAAATTTCCAACTTCATGTGAATTTCTTAAAATTTTGTAGAAGGGCATTGCCTTGGGCTTCTCATGAAAGCTATGAGACATGTATATTAGCATGACCAAAGAGCTATTGTAGGGCTTTTAGTAAACCATACCCAATTTCGTCCATAATGACCTCTATACCAAATACATATGTCTATTGTCAAAATGAATTAATTTGCATCAATGACAATGTGTAACTAAGGCAAAAGATTGTGTCCATTCTAGAGACATGTTATCCTCATTCTATACAATGAACTCCCCAAAGCCAACAATTTTTCCCTTCATTTGTATTTCTTATTTTTTAATAGAAACAATTTGGAATGGGTTTTTTCGTAGATGTTTGGAATGGGAATCTAGACTAGAATGGTGTGTTCTACCTTAGTGGCTACAAAGTGATACAAATAGTCACTTAGCACAAATATATTCTCCTACTTTGACTAATGACCAATCTAAATTAAGAATCTTACAAGTTTTTCATATTTTTTATTCACATTGACCATTCATAAAGCCAACCATCTAGCATATGTAAAATTTTTTTTCCATAGCTAAGTGATTGTATACTAAGGATCATTTTCATTTATTTTTATCCATCTAAATCTAGTCTTATTAACTACTCCATTGTTGATGTGAGTTTCAAAACTAAAATAAATTGAAGAAATTTTAAGTTTAAGTGAATATTTTATAATTCGAGCAAACAAATTTCAAATAACATATACACAATGAAGAATGACTTTTATGAAGTACCAATACAATATATTAAAAAATATATAAGTCTAAATAATGTCTCCTAATAGATCTCTTCAATTCAAAATTTAATGATCTTTAATAACTATAGATTGCACCCAGCACAAGTTTTAAAAACATGAAGTTTGTTTATATAAAAGAAAACCTATATATTAGAATTCTAGAGTCAAGTATAAATCAAACTAGGTTTGATTTTAAAATAAGCAAAGGAATGAAAAAGAATTATGCTAACTTGATAAAATTTTAAATGATAGTTTCGAATAATAGCAATCTACATCATTAATATGACAAACAATACAAAAGAAAAAACATTTGTATTAATTAGTACAAGAGAAAGGGGTGTTTTAAGTGAGTTTTTAAGTATAGTCCTAGACATAAGATTTAAAGTAATTGGTAATGACCTTTAAAGAGATTTTCAATAAGAATTTATTAGAAACACATGTATTTTTAGTAAATTCTTACTGAAAATCTCCTTAAAGGTCATTACTTAAAATATTATGTCTAGGACTATACTTAATAACTCACTTAAAACACCCCTTTTTCTTGTAGTGTAATTTATTCAATTATATTTGTATCAAAAAGGATTTATGTGGATTGAAATATATAACTGTAGTCAATGGTCAAGGAAGGGAAAAATAATAAATAAATAGTGTGTATGTGTTTGTGTGTTTGCAATGTCTCTTCCTTTGTTGATGCCAATGAAATTTTTTTAGAGATAAATAATAAACAAGAATTGATATTTCTTACTTACATAATAATCAGCAAATGTGAAAAGCAATGCAAAGCCTTATTTTTATAGATTGAAATCCTATTGAATACATTTAGTAAAATCAAGGTCTTGTAATATGATGGGTTTTTTCTCCGAAATTGTAAATTTATTCTACTTTTTTTGATAATTTTAAATCTCAAATAATCAACAATCTATTTTCAAATATAGATCATGAAGTGTTCAATCAAATTACTAAAATAAATAGGTCTAATGTGGATATGGATGTTAACAAGCCTAATATTGGCAAAATTGTACTAGTGGTTTATGTCTTTTATTTAAAGACACTAGTACAATTTTATTCACAATTAACTTATTCTAATATGTATCTACAATAGGTCCATTCACTTTATAACAAATTTATCATGTGCCATCATGTCACTTTATTAGTCCACAAGTTATTCTAAGAGCCCAATAAGTATGTCAAGGATTGGATCTTTATTATATTGATTGGTTCTAATCAATGTTAAGCGTGGGTTGGCTTTGGGAGATACTAGATGGATAATGATATTCAATTTCAAAGGGTTTCATTGAGCTTGAGGTTATTGATTCCCAAATATATTTGAACAACAAATAAAGGTATGAATAAAATTACAAATGCCTTGTGGCCATCAATGCATTGTTATGAGTTTCAACTTTGGGAAATTGCAATACCAAATTGGTATGTCCAATGGTATTAGCCCAATTGTTGAATGGTCAATGGATATTTTTTATGCATGTGTGCTAGTACTTAAGCTTGTACATGAACGAACTACAAAAATTATGGTTGTTTTATATATAGCTCAAGAATCTAACACAATACTACAAAAATGATTGAACTTCATGATCTTATACTTCTTTAGAATCTCAAGCATTACAAAAATTAATTTTACTTAATGCAATTCTCCTACATTGATTGGAATTAATGAGATTGCAACAATTGTACTTGAAACCACTATTGTAGCTACTAATATATTCTAGGTTCTTAAACTATATTAATGATGCTCTTGCAACATTTTGAATTGTTCTCTTGGTAATGGTATGAGGTTCAAAAAATTAAAGCCTCCAAGATTGTTCAACAACTATGGTACTTCAATCAAATGTTACTATGGCAACACTAGTATCAAAGTTAGTATGATAAATTGAAACTAGCCTAGTTTGGGATTAGAATATCAAGATTAAAAATCAAGATGATATCTGAATTATAGGACACCCATGTCCAACATTCTAACTAGTAAATGAAATCAAAGAGTGAAACTAACTGACTATTGGTGGGATCTAACTAAATTGGACGGACTTCACAATTGGAAACTTAGAATAGAACATCAATTCAACTAGCCATTATACCATGCAAAGCAATTCCAAAGTTTACAACAACTTGTTGACATAGCTTAAGTCATGACCTTTCAAATTTGGAAACACCAACTTTCTAAATAAATATTCTTTAAAAGGACATAAACAATATCCAAATCTTCCACCTAGTCTTTCAAGCAAACAATTGCAAAGGTCATAGCTCATATCTAGCTTGATGTGAATTAAACATAATTGAGTTTTTTGTTCTTGACCAATGGGATTTCTTTGGTGTTTAAAGTCTCAATCTTAGAAGAGAAATTAGAAGTTGCCATGTACATTCAAGACAAAAATAGCTATTACAAACAACCAAAATGGTCATGATCAATATATCTAGTCTAATATATTAAACTACTCATGATTTGGCCTTTTGCTCTTAGCCAATGGAATCTCTTGATTGCTTAAAGTCCTACCTTTATAATTCTTAGATTTTGGGGCACACATGCCAAAAGACTCGGAATAGTATCTAAAATTGAAATCTCTTGCCAAGATATAAATAGCTATCCAAGACAGTTGCAAAGGTGGTTATAGCCGATACCTACGTTGATGTAAATTGAACAAGATTAGACCCTTTGTTCTCAACCACTAGGATATTTATGTTGCTTGAAGTCCCAAACTTTTTAAGTGATGGATTCATGGGCACACATGCCAAAATACTTGGTGGTGAAATCTAGGGGTTGCAATTTACGATTAAGGCAAAAAAAAGAGGAACTACCATACAAAACAACAATTTGAAAGTGCCAAACAAAAGGTTGAATAGACATAGAAAAAACAATCAATACTACAACACCCACCACATTGAAAAGCTAGACTTGGAATTTATTAGATACTATCACCTTGGTAACTAGTTTAGTAGTACAATATTCACTTCTCCAATTTGTCACAAACTTCAAGAATGATTTAGTTGACATTCTTTATCACGGCTACACCTCTTGTATGAGGTCAAAGGTTAAAAACCCCCATGATATTAGCCATGTTTACAACAAACTACCCTAGTTTCTTTTTTGTGAGTGATAGACAATCCATCGCACTCTCTACCAAATTTGGGCCTTTGTATTCATGTCTCTCTAAATATTTCCCAATAATGACTGTAGTTTGTTAGCCTAAAAATGAAAGCTTAAGAACTGCGATCAAGCGTATGTTTTGTGAGCCCAAAGCATCGACTAAAAAAATATGAATTTTTGATGCTAATAGAGTGAAAAGCACAGACATTTCAAAATTTTACTAGTAATAGTAAAATTTCAAGCCTATGACTGTAGACCTATTACCATGGGAGCATGGCCAACACACCTTTCGTGCTTGTCTTGGCGCATTGGAAGGTGTCAATTTTAAGCCACCTCAAGCCTCATTTTTTTCTTTTTGTGAAAATATTTGTTCAAGCTCAAGCTCCTGAAGGAATTCCAAGGAAAAAAAAATATTTTGGATAGGTGATGGAGAGCTCATGTGGTAGGCACCACTCCCATGACACGCACAAATTTTTAGAGAGTTCCAAACCCCCAAACCTCCAAGGGGCTTCTCAATACCTATATGTTTTTTTAGGGGTGATAGAGTCATGACACCCACACAAATAGAAAATAAAGTTGAAAATTTTCTTTTTAGAAGTTTGAAACCCTTGTACCTGTAAAGGGCCTTTCAATTTATGACAAAATAAGAGCTAAAAATAGTTTTGAGAGTTGCAAACCTCAAATTTCACAAAGGGGGTCTTTTGGTACTAAGAGGGATGGGGGGGGGGATAGAGTTAGGGGTGAAAAATTATTTGAGAGTCCTAGACCCTAGACCCACTAAGGGACCACTTGGTACTAAGAAGGTTTTATGAGGATGATGGAATTGTGACCAAAAGAATTTAAAATTTAAAATGAAAATTTGGACATAAAATAAAATAAAATTGAGAGTCCCCAAACCCTAGACCCCTCTCGGTGCCTCTTGAAGTTGATGAAGTTGTGAGAAAAAAACTTGAAATGTTTTTTTGAGTTCCAAACCCCAAACATCCAAAGGACACTCTGGGTGTTAAGAGGGGTCTTTGAATCTCTTGGGGTGATGGAGTCGCAATTGAGACTTAGGGAAACAAATAAAGAATTGATAGGGTGTGTAGACTAGGTATTTGGAAAACATTTGGAGTGTCTCAACCCTAAATTAGACCAATTGACTTATCCTCTTATGTTCATTTCTTGTGATAAAGATCCTAAATTTCTAAATCTCAGTCATAGTTCCAAAATCTAAACAACATACTAAACACCTTATAAAATTTGAAACTCATAGGCTCTCAAACTCTTAGGCTCACGCTCCAAGGCTCACCAAATAGACTTCCATATTCCCTAGTGAAACAAGCACACCCAAGAACTTATTGTCCTCCTAAACACAAAAATTGCTATCCATTCTGTTAAATTGCCTTCCTTTATGGAACTAGATAGGGACTTTTTTTTTCTTTAATGAATCATTTTGTTATTTTTAACATGAATTAATTCATATGGATATACATTGTAAATATTGAGTTGATATTTTTTGAATACGTGATGTTATTAGTAAGGGTGATTTATTTTTAAGCTAATACTATAGTATTTATTCTTTCATCATACGGTAACTCACTTATTTAGGATATTTTTTGTGCATCAGTAATTTGTGGTGTTACAAGTAGATTGAACGGTGTTCATTATATGAAATCGTTCTTTTAAAAAGTGTGGAGAGTATATGAAATAAATGAGTCACTAAAGAATTGATTATCCATTCATGAGTTGTATGGAATTCAATTAAAGCATGTGAATGTTATTTTGAGCATTGTTTTACTTAAGAAGAATAGAAGGTACGCTACCTCATTTTTACTTCAAACTTCAAAAGAAATTCTACACAACTTGAAAAATATATAAATTGAACTCCATTCTTCAAAATTTCATTTTGTCATTGCAATATCTACACTTATTTTTGTGTAGCCCTAATTTGTAGCCACTTTGTTAAACATTACTATCAAATTAATTTGGTTTTTCTAATTGACATGCCATATACTCTTCTTATATTCACACTTATTATTAATTCATTATTCTTTTTTATTTCATAAAAAAATATACATATCAATTTAAGTTCTTCAACTTTTCATTGGTTGCATTTAATAACCTATGGCAATTTTTATTGGTGCAAGTGACTATTCAAAGTCCAAGTGACTCAAAAACTCTTTGGGAGTGTCCTTTTCCCATACTTTTTACTATAATCTTTGGAGTTGTGAACTACAATATAGACCAATGTCATAATAGAATGTTTTTGATTATTTTACCTTATACCAATTATTTTAGAGGACACATCCACTACAAAAAAAAGGGGTGTTTTTAAGTGAGTTCTTAAACATAGTCCTAGACATAAGATTTTAAGTAATTAGTAATGACCTTTAAGGAGATTTTCAGTAAGAATTTACTAGAAACACATGTATTTCTAGTAAATTCTTATTGAAAATCTCCTTGAAGGTCATTACTAATTACTTAAAATCTTATGTGTAGGACTATACTTAAAAACTCACTTAAAACACCCCTTTTTCTTGTAGTGATCAATAAATCCCAATTGATTTTGGTTTGAAAATTGTCCCCATTGCCCATTGTAAATATGGCACTTATATTACAAAATAAGGGTGTTGGAAATCCAAAATTTTCTTGTAATCCAAACTAAGAAGAATATGACCCATCACAAGGTGATTATCACAATATTTGAATAACACAAATCATCCCTAAAATTAATTTTAATATATATGTTAAGAATTGAATTTTTTATCTTCAATTTTTAAATGAAAAATTAAATTATTTTTAAATTGAATATTTCTTGAATAAAAAAAGTCCAAGACTTTGAGAAATTTGAATTTTATATTAAAAATATCTCCTAAAAGAGCTTCAATAATATCCACACTTGATGTTAGGACTTCTAGTGGACTTTCATCCATATGAATTTTTAAAGACTATGGCCCTTTTCTTGCTTCTTGTAATATGATTGGGCCTTTGTTCTCATTTAACAAGATCTTTTTATTGCTTTAAATTGTGACCTTTCAAATTTTGGAAACATCAAACTTTCTACAAGAGGAATTTCTTAAAAGGAAAAAAAAATATCCAAATCTTCCATTTAGGCTTTCAAATAAATTTCATTTTCACAAACAATTGCAAAGGTCATAGCCTATATTTGGCTTGATGTAAACTAAGCATGATTGAGTTCTTTTGTTCTCAACAATTATGGAATCTCTTGATTGCTTAAAGTCTCAAGCTTGAAAGAGGAATCACATGTTGTAATCTACATTCAAGACAAAATAGCTGTCACAAACAATTGGAAAGGTCATGACCAATATATTTGGCTTCATGAAAACTGCTCTGGATTTGACTAGTGGGATCTCTTGATGGTTGAAGTCCCCATCTTCTTATTTCTTAGATTTTTGGGCCCACAAATCAAGACACTTGGAAGAGAATCTAAACTTGCAATCTATATTCAAGATAACTATCACAATAGTTGTAAAGGTCATGGCCAACAATATCTAGCTTGATGTAAATTGAACAAAAAGTTGATTCTTCAATCTCATCCAGTAGGACCTCCTAGTTGCTTAAAGTCCCAACTTTTTTAAGCCATGGATTCTTGGGCACACACATGCCAATATACTTGGAAAAGAAATCTAGGGTTGCAATCAACAATTAACCCCTAAATGAATTCTGACTATGTTTTCACCAAAAATGCTTCCAAAGTGCCATTTCTAGTACAAGTACCAAATTTTAGAAAAAAACACATTTCTGGACACATGAAACCATAGGATCTTGTAGTACATTGGTTTGAGAAGACGTGGAAAAAATTCAGAAATTTCTGCCATGTAGATTGTAAGATATTAGCATTTGAATGGACAAAAATCCTTTTTTTGGCCCTGCAAAAAAAATAAGCAATTGCACTTCACAAGGTTACATTTGTATGAAAAAAAATTCTGAAATGGTGGTGCTTCTTTGGATTCATTTTTTTTAAGGCAAGTTGGCTACATGCTTGAAAAAATTCAGATCATTTGGAATTGTACATCAAATAGGAAAAAAATAGTAAGTAGAAAGAACTAGAGAATGATTCAAATGACTAAATTATTAAGAATTTAATTATGGAATTGAAAAATGCCAATCTCAATGGTTGTAATGTTGTAGTTAACAATCTACATCCTATGATTTTATTTTTTTCCAAAAATATTGAAAATTGAGTTAAATAAAGGATTTCAAAGTTTATCTTAGAATAGAGAATCTATAACTACCCACAAACTAAAATTCCTCATAACTTTCATCTCATGAATCAAAATGGAATGATACAAAGCTTTACATGTATATATAAATCTAGAAAAACAATTTCAAAATTTTATTTCTTAAAAAAGTAACTTCAAATAACTTTTGTGGGGTTGCTTGGGCTGCCCGTTGAGCAATGAAAATGACATATCATACAATGACTTTTGAACCATGTAATCAAAATTTATGAAAATTGTTGGGCCTTAAAGCTACTCCTTGTGCACATGTTGTGTGAAATTTTCAAAGAAAAAGAATAAAACCTCCCTTTGTAGTCAGCTCCCCCGAATTGCTATGTTGCCAAAAAATGCAATTTGGGCATTTAGGGGTTAAGACAAAAATAACTACCATATAAATGACAATTTGAAAATGCCAAAATAAAGGTTGAATAGACATGGAGAAGACAATCAACACTATCAACCTCCATGGCTCCACCACATTCAAAAGCAATATATAGACTTGGAATTTATTGGATAGTGTCACCTTGATAATTAGTTTAATAGTACAAAATTTACTCCTCCAACTCTTACAAACTTCAAGAATGATTTGGTTTGCATTCTATATCGCAACGCCACCTCTTGTTTGACATTGAACATTGAAAAGAACCCATAATATTAGATGTTTATGGCAAACTGCCCTAATTTTGGGGGGTGAGTGACAAACAATCCATCACTAAGTCGCAAGATTTGAGTTAATTATTTATTAGATAATATTGAACTTAACCCTTGAGTGCCCAATACATGCTTATCGAAATCTAAACCCTTTTGAACTCATTCCAATAAAATTGTTACCCAAAACAAGTTCCACATAAATTGACCATATTGAACAGTAGTGGAGAAAGGCCCAAAGCTTTGGGGAAATGGACAAAGATTTCTTGGTATTGTTAAAAAAGTCATAATAGTCACACAAGGCAATCTTTCAATTTTGGAAGGCCAAATTTGAGGCGTTGGGATGCTTAGGGGTTAAATGCTGATATGGGATATTGTTGGAATTATAGTTGCATATCTCATAATTAATGATTATTTTGGAAGAATTGTTGACAAACAAGGACTCTATAGGCTAATATAGGATTGAAAGGGACAAGAATAGTTTCTTCTATTGCCCATATCATTCAGAGAGGTTGAATTTAGTTTGGAAGTATTGAAATTGAATTCCATGTCAAATTTTGAGGGTCCACATCACCCAAAACCAATTCTAATATGACATGTGAACTTTTTTGACAAAAGATACGTAATTTTTGTCAAATCTCACCCTCTTTTAGATTCATGGGAATATGTATAATTTTTTGTACTACTTGCAATATATTTTCATTCTTCAATATTGAATTGATCTAAGAAAATTTGAAATATTGGTGCATCCACAGTACAAGGATCTCCATGTGCCACATACTAAAGACAAATTAAGAGTTTGTGGGTTAACAATTCTTCATATCATATAGATTTCAGTTTTTCAATCTTAAAAATCTATTATTTTTTGGTTTCTAAAGCACATGTTACATCCATGTTTATTGAATCTTTTTTTAGTATAGAAATCCATTAAAATTTGTTCAATTTTGGTATACGGTAGTTTTTAATGTAATAAATATAAAATTACTTATTTGTATTGAATTCTCAAATCTTTTGATAATGTATTTAGTTAATATTGCATTATCATTCAAAAAATTAAGCATTAGTTACTCAAGGGTGTCTCCTTACAATGTGAATGCACATATTCGTCTATTTGTTGTTCTTTTGCCAAAACAACTTATTAAACCCATTACTCTAAATACATGGTAGGATCAAAGTTAACAAAAGTGGATTCTCTTACAATCCTAACTTACATAGGTTTAAGTATACATTACTTCTAGCTTACAGTCAGCACATCCTATCCA
The DNA here is from genome assembly GCA_963920665.1 of Straminergon stramineum. NCBI lineage: Eukaryota > Viridiplantae > Streptophyta > Bryopsida > Hypnales > Calliergonaceae > Straminergon > Straminergon stramineum. The sequence goes on along the minus strand of OY987263.1, from coordinate 25,432,218 downwards.
CATTGTTATTTATTGGCTCTCGACCTAAGGAGAGAATTGATTATACCATAACTAAGAAATTTTGAGTAGGACTTTGCTAAGAAAAAATCATGCCAATGCTAAAAGCACAAAGCTTCACAGGACATTAAATCCATCGCACAAAGTGGGACAAGTAGGGTAAGTTTAGTGTTCTTTAAGGGTAAAAGTAATAAATTATGAAATATAAAACTATTTTTTTGTCACGTTTAGGGTATGTTTTAGACCTGTCTTTGCTAATTTGGGGTCTCTGATTGCAAATATGAGGGCAAATGCACACTACAATAGACCAAAATTGGCATAAATACATCCATAAAAGTCCATATCATTTTTTTACATATAATCCCTAAATTTTTAGATTTTTTTTCTATAGTTTCTTGATATTGTATTAAAGCAAAAGTTGAAAAAATTTCCTTGAAATTTCTTTTGTATATAAATATATATATAAATTCAAAGATGACATCAAATTTTGATTTATTTCAATAAATTGTAGAAATGAAGATAATGAAAATTAAGCCTAAAGAAACTAGACCATCCTTGGAAATACTTATTACAACTATTTCCATAAGATAGATTTATGTAAAGTTGATTTTAAGTATGTCTAATGTATCCCCCCAAATCAATACTATTTCTAATAAAATAATGATTCAAAATAGTCCATATCTACAAATCTAAAGATATAACTCTACATATTTCAAACCAAAATATTTAATTACAAATAGACCTATTTGAATATAATTCCTTCTTTTGCAAAATATTTGAATTCCTAATAGATCAATGAGTCCTTATCATTAATGTTGTGGACTCTGACAGTATGTAAAGAGTACATTTCAAAGTCCCTTACAAATAGAGTGTAAACAATTTTGCAAAGATTTATTTTTTATTTTATGAATCATTAAGTAAGGTAAACCAACCCATGATAGGCAAATTGCCCGAATGCAGTCATCTAGAAAACCACCCATTAGAGTCTTATACCAACCCATGGTAGATTTTGTCTGATAAAGGAGATTAGGACTACATTAGGGTGATTTGTGACCATAATCTTGTCTTGGGAGATGGTCATGGAGTTATTAGTGACTGTCATAGGGCACTTACACCATTCAAGTGTAAATTGGTCATAAAAAGTTATATATTTATTCTTTCATGTCATGGCCATGTTAGGAAATGTTGTAGCCATGTTAGAAAATGTTGTGATTGCTTTAGGTGGTAAGATGACCATTATGGAAAACCTTTTTACTGATTTGGGGTAATCTACAGACTCTATTGGGCTAATTGGTCTGTACACTTCAAAAATTCATAAAAAATTCTTACTTTGTTGAAAAAATAAATTTTCAATTGCTTCCTTCAATTCTCACATATGTCTATGTATGGAAAAAAAATTTGAATCATTTTGCTAATGACAACAGTTCAGACCACTCATTCTACTTGTCATAGGCAAGTTTACCTTATACATCATTAATATGTGTCCTTTTACATGTTCTATGACTCGTATATTTTTAAATTACAAGAATTTCGAAAAAGCCCCAGTGGAATAAGGACTTTGACAGTCCATATTGGTCCAGCATAGTGTGCATTTGTCCATGAACTCAAAATTTGCAAATTTCGTCACGAGTGACAAATAATTAAAAAAATCCTACATTTTCCCCTGCGGTAAATCCACCCTACTCGTCTTACTTCATGGGACAGTTTTAGTGGCCTCAGAAAGCTTCTTGTAACCTCATGGTTGCTAGTTTCTGTAGTGAAAAGAGGTCCCACCGGGCAGATGTCCCAATTATGAATATTCAATAAGATTCTTCCTTCTTCCTACCAAGTTTCATTTTTTTGAAAATCATATTCCAATCAAATGACATTCTGTCAACTTTCGGTGCTCAATGTGCTGGTACAATTCTCCATACCTTAACTTATTCCTTTTCTTCTCAAGGTTTCTAAAGTTTTGGGGTGTGTCCTTGAAAGATGGACTCCTATTGTAAGAGTTAAGTTAAGTTTAGGGTAGTTCAAACTGCTCCAAAGGACTAAAGGCTGAGTTCTTCTCCTCTTTAGTGTCCTGTCCTGTACCGAGTACAAAATTGACAGAGAGGCCTTCGGTTGGAGTGGAGCAGAAACCAGCATTTGTTTGGCAGCTACCTTCCCTTCCCTTCCCTTCCCTTCCCTTGCAGAGCTGGTGAAAAAGAGCCACTCAGGCAGTAGTACTGACATTATGCAATTCAAGTGGGACAACAATCAATAAGCTTAGATTGATGGATTTTAGCAATATGTGTGTGTAATGTACTGAGGTACAGACCTTGGACCTTATAACTTACATCACAGTACAAATACAGGTAATTATAAGGGTAAAAAATTTCCTATTGTAAAAAACATGAAAAAATTTACAAAAAAAGTAAATTTAAGCATACACCACATACATGCCTATTAATAAGTCCGCATATAACTGTTTCTGGATTATTTAGTGAATTCTAAACAAATCATCCACAGATCTCAGGATAATAACATTAAGAGACCTCTAGATGTTTGTATAGATCTCTCAATGTTTGTATAAGTTAGATTGTCAGATGTTTTGGATTATCTCCTGATGATCATTATTAATTTTGGACTTTCAAAAGTCCAAAAGTAGTCAATTGTGTCATATTACCAAGTAGATTTGCTATCTTATTACCTTGGAGAAGCTCTTTGTCAACTAACATACTTTTCACATATGTTTTAGAGATGGAGAAGTTTGAGAGAAGTCATTTGTAAATAGAATCAATACATTTTGATAAGGAATGGATTTTTTGTGACTGTTTTCAAAGTCAGTTGGAACTAAATCAATATACGGTAGGTACCCCAACAATCACCTTGTGTCTAAAAGCGCCATCTACAGTAGGTGAACATTCCTAAATTCAGTCATGTACCTATTTGCATAGAGCGCTTTTAGAAACAAACTTTGACTGTGAATAACTTTTGCATAAAATATCCAAACGAGGTGTTCTTTGGTGCATTAGAACCTCCTTTCTTTTGCCAACAAGGAAATATAAATATCTGATCAGTCCAATAATAGTAACAATGAACAGTACCAACTTTTGGCACTTTTGGGTGTATCTACCTTAGTGTGGGTAAGTTAGATCCTGGCAAAATCACATGGTGACTTGTACCCTCCCCAAGTTCATTGTCGTGATGCTAAAGGGTTGCTAAGATTGTGGTAATAGGTGGGTGACGACCCCAAATGGGAGGGTCTAGTAGAGATGTTAGAATTGGGTGATTGATGGCATTGGGTTGTTTGACCTTTATTTTAATCCCTAAAGCTCTTTTAAGTCCAAAATGTTTTTTGGGGTGTTTGGAGCATCCAAAGTGAAACATTCATCAAATATTGGCTTTTTTCTTTCATTATTTTTTTGAAATTAGAAAACCAAACAACCTTCTAGGGAATTTGATTCCTTACAAAGATCCAACATTCGGTTAAAAAGTTTTGTTTGTTTTTTTACCGTCAATTAGGGCAAGTGAAAAAAAAGATGTATTTCGCTTTGAAAATTTGCATACTTCTTCATAACTAGAGGCTTTACTCAAATCTAAAGTCTTTAGATCTTTTTGCAAAGTAGAATTTGAGTTATGGTGCTTGAAAGCTTGATAAAGCCCCATTGTCAAAAGCTTGGGCAATCTTCCAAAAAAACATTATGTTGTTCTTTGCTTGGTCATATCTCACACATACATGAGTTGTAGACCCCCATACTTTTAGGAAATACCCTTGTACGTAGTAAAGAATAAGATCCTATGGTTATAAATTATAAAAAGTAGATAAATTTTGATCTAAAAACTTGCCTATTTTTAGAAGGTGTTTTTCTTTGCAAATGTGGGAGTATTTTCTAATTTTGACCCAAAGAACTTGAAAGGTTAACCTAGTGGTTCTTGATGAGTCATTTGGGAGTTACACTTAGCAATTTTACAAATGATAAAGAAATTTGTGAGCATAGGGCTAATATTTTGTGCTTTTGATTCTCTAGCATGAATTTTATTGGTAATTGAACCAACTCTAGAGCATCAACAGCATGTCTAATTCCTAAAAAAATTTGATAACCAATAGAGACCTCATAATGTTTGGAAACCCAATTTTGACAAGGCAAAAAACTATCTTGGATCCAACATGCAAATATTATAAATATTGTTACATGTAAATGGCTTTCAACCCAAAATCCACTCATAGTTTTTATGTCTTATAAAGACTAAATGTCCTTTAGGAAATGATGTATAAGTACATAGATGCCACACTTGGGGAATGAAAGCCACCTCTAAATGCCATGAAGTCAGTATTCCCAATTGCTATCAACACACACTTTTATGCACATATGCACTATAAGAAACCCGTGTTTTAGGTGATGGATTTTAGGTGACATCGAATGTAACAACCCATGTTTTTATGTCAACAATGACATCCAATGTAACATCTTGATGTTACTTAGGACATTATTGTTGACATCAAAACATGGAGCATTACATTTGATGTCACCTAAAATCTATCAACTTAGACATCAAAAAACTTTGGTTTCTTATAGTGTATACCATCCTCTTTGTATAAATCAAGTCTATAGTGTATTCAAACCCAATATAGAATAGACAATTTACTACATTTCTAGTTGATGTTTCTTTCAAAAGAAAACACATGAGCACCTTTACAACTAACATGCCTATACAATGCAAAGATTGGGAAGTGACTTTTGGACCTTCCTTCCATGATCCATTATTTGACATAGTAACTATATATTTAGAATTGCACCATTTCTCACTTTCATGCAAGTAAATATTTTACAAAAATTCCACAACAACGTCCCAAGAAATCACAAAGTTTACACAACACTATTTATTGATAATTTATGATTTTATGAAAAATTCTAGGTCAATCAAAGGTTTCTTGCTGATTCAACTACATCTTTGTATCCTAAAATATAACATCTATATTAAGAGAGATGTTTTCAATTTGCATTAGGGCTTACCCCTAAAGGACAAAGGAGACCATTTTAGGATTTTTTTATTTTGGGGTCAAGCTATGGTGAAGACAAAATTTAGTGTTTAGAAAATCTTCAAGGAAAATGTGTCCCATGTTACTATCTTTTTCAACATACTAATTTATGAGCAATTTGACTAAGTGGACATGGAATTATGAGGTGGAATATAATTTATTTTTCAATAGGGGTAGGTCATTCAACTAGAAAACCTTTTTATTTTAAAGTTTTATTAATCCAATTGTAAGATCATTTACCTACTCCTTTCAAGTATATCCTATTAAAATTTTGAAGTGATAACCCCTCTAATTGTTAGATATTTATGCATAAACTTTGAAGAGAAGTTTTTTCTCATGCCTTTGTAAACAACGATGCTAGTATGTGAGTGTGAAAATGCAAGCATGTGAGCCTTGAGCATATATATAAATATACATCCTACAACCATTGAAGGTGCTTATGATATAAACACCTGTAATATAGGTATCTATAACATGATTAAATTATAATCATTGAAGGTTCCTATAATATAGGTGTATAGTCTTCTAGGCTCATCAACTCATGCTCTTAGGCTCACAGAATAACAACCTTCCCTTTGTAAATGTATAGTTCATCTTTCCAAATTTGTCTAATAAAATATGTGTCTTGCAACTTTTAGAAGTTGGTGATATTTTACAAGTTGATGGTATTAGTTGAGATTTCATGTAAAATTTTTTTTAAATGAAGGAAAAAAAGAAAGTCTTTTAAGTTGCTTGACAACACTCTATTGAAAAACAAATGACTAAATTGAACATAATTTTATAACCACTTATCCAAATTCTATGAAATTTAGCTTGCATTCAAGACAATCTTTATGTATACCTATACAAATATTTTAACTATAGGATTGATAAATTAGCATTACAATTGCTTGCCCAAAAATTTTTAATTAAAAAATGAACTACTTTGTCCTTTCGGGGTTAAAGTAGAAGTATCTAAAATTGTTTACACAACAATATTATCATTTATTTTTTTATAAATATATGTATGTGTTTATTTTATATTTTAAAAATTTAGGGGTTCCATTTTTTTCCATTATAAAGTCCTATGATTGTAATTTTTACACTAATTTATATGAATTAAATCACATCAACCTTACAAGTGGTGTAGACTTAATATTTCATCCTCATATCACTTTCTAGATATCATTGTGAATAATCTATATTATAAATGCATTCTCCTACCACATTTGTGTTGAATGATCATGTTTTTCCTACACCGTTTATTAATCCCTAAAAGCCCATCAAGCATTTTTTGACAACATAGAATTTTTGACCAGGTACTTGTGACTAGAGATTTGCATATTTTAGGCTAAAGATTTAATAGAAGATGGGATGAGGAATGTCATTCACATAGACTAAATTTCATGACATTTGGAAATGTGAGTCAAAAGTTATGGCCTAATATGTTAATTTTGTCCTCGGGCGTGCACTTCAGGCATATAAGAAAAAAACACTTTTTTTAGAAATAAAAATTTGAAATTAGTTTTCTAGAGTTATATATACATGAAAAGCTTTGAATCATTCCATTTTGATCAATGAGTCAAAAGTTACAAGGAATTTTAGTTTGCGAGCAATTATAAATTCTCTACTTTGAAATAAACTTTGAAGTCCTTTATTTTAATTTTCAATATTTTTTGAAAAAAATAAAATCATAGGATGTAGTTTGTTCATTATAACATTGCAACCACTGGGATTGAGATTTTTCAATTACATAACAAAGTTCTTAACAATTTTGTATTTTGAATCTTTCTCTACTTCTTTCTACTTACTATTTTTTTCCTATATGTTGTACAATTCCAAATGATCTGAAATTTTCCAAGCATTTAGCCAACTTGCCTTGAAGAATGAATCCAAAGAAGCACACCACCATTTTGGAATATTTTTTATAGAAAAGTGAGCTTGCGAAGTGCAGCTTCCTTGTTTTTCGCAAGGCCAGAAAAATGATTTCAGTGAATTTGAATGCTTATATCTTGCAATCCACATAGTGGAAATTTCTGAGATTTTTACCACATGTTCTTAAGTTAGCATAATACAATATCCTATTATTAAATGTGTCAAGAAAATTTTTCTTTCAAAAGTTTGGTACTTGTACTAGAAATGGTAGTTTTGGAGCCTTTTCGGTGAAAACATAATCATAAAACTTAAAGGGTTCAAGCAAGGCACTTCAAGTTTCAATCTGTAATGCCACAATGGTTATTCTGCTGAGACAAGTTATTGATGGATTGAAGCATGTAACTTACATTGAATAGTACATATGTGTCTTCAATTGATGAAAATGTGGCACTATCTTTGCCACATTTCCTTGCAAGAGACAAATAAAGTACCTAACAGTCCATTCCAATTAATTTTTAAGCATTTGTATTTGGAGGGTCCAATGTCAATGGCTTTTTGTAGATTCAATGTCAAATGCTTATTTGATCATAGGTAAAACTCAGGCACTACTATTCTATCTTGTCTTGTCTACAAGAATGTGGTTTATTGAATAAGAAAAAATGGTCTACTTCTCTCTTATTAATGCCAACTTCCAAAGAAGTGGCAATTAGTTTTACATATAGAGAGTATGATTATATCTAGTACTAGTATATCCAATATTGCTTACTTGAGACATTTAAAAATTTGATGTGTCCTAATAGTTTTAAGTGTAAGAACTTGCAATTGATACAACTAGGTTTTGTTTGTTCGTCTTTCTAGTGCTAGATTGCACTAGAAAATAATAATTTGGTGAAAAAATGGCGAAAAATTGTGAAGTATTTTGCTAGAAAACTTTGAATTAGAAAAAAAATCTTCAATGAAATCGCCAAATTGTGAATGAAAAGAGAATTATAGACATGTGATATGTGCTAAAGTGATATTTTCTATCCAATATGTGGATGATTGTTGAAGTTTGGAGCACTATTATAACATTTTATATCGCCACTTTGGCACTTTAGAAAAAATGAAAAAAAAAGCCCATGGATACAACATAAGCATTTTGTCACATTCTAGAATCCTTTAAAGTTGTTGTGAAAAAAATAACCAAAAACATTCAAGGGACTAAAGGTGAGCTTGAAAAGAAAATTAATTCCTGAAAATATTGATTAATTTCTTAATTTGAATTTTAGTAAAGACATTACAAACAACAATTTTGAGAAATAATATAAGAGGCAATTTCATGGTACTACGGGTGCACTAGATATTATATTTCAATGAATTGTAATTTTTTCTATGGTTTTTGAATTTTCCTACTATCTCCTATTAATTTTGTGATCCACTATGCCAAAAAGACAACACAAATGAACTATGTCATTTACTAGAAAAAAATGAAAAATTGAAGAAAAATTAATTTTCATAGTTAAAATGAGCTATTTTAGTAATAGACCAATGCATTGTCATACTCATGCCATATTTAACAAAATCTAGACCATTCATACAATTCTAGAATTCTAGACTATGTTTGGAAAACATTGTGAGATATCTCGATGATGAAGGATATAAATCTCCTCATGTTCTGCATAGACCTCCTAATATTTTGCATAAATCTCTTGATACTTTGCATACATCTCCTAATGTTTTGCATAGATCTCTTTGATGATCTCCCAAAGGTTTGTGTATATTTTCAAATTGTTTTGGGGGTTATCATTTTTGGATTTTGGACTGTCCAAATTTTAATAAATATGGCATACTACCTCAATTCATTGCAAAATTGAAAAGATTTAATACTAGATTGTAAATAGAATTATTAGCTTAAAGTTTTTTCAAAAGGGACATGTAAAATGAAAATTGAAATCATTATGTATATCATTTTCTATCTTTGCATAGTTGAATTCTTTTTAAACCTTCACTTTTTTATATGATTTATTATTTCTCTACACTAATATATTTTTTGAAGATATCAAAATTTGGATGTGGTTATAACTTATGAATAGAGATCTTCAAGTGGGAATTACAATAAAAATCTAAATACACAATTAAAATTGGGTCTATTTTGTCCAAAAAACTTAGCATTCCTTAGACAAATAATTATTGTATAACTATAATTATGAGAGATTTGGAAATTCTATATCTTTAAGATGATTTGTTTTAGAAAATTAGAATTTCAATATACATTTTAGGTATATTTTCCTTTATTTTTTGTTAATTCAATCCTCAAAAATTCTTAAAACAATTTTAAAATCAAAATTTTGTCAACATAGACAAGAGAGTTGTATATGAACTTTGCAACCCAAGCTTGCAACTACTTTTGGTCTATAAACAAATTTGAAAATTTTATATTGGTTGTAGATTTTGAATTTTGCATTACATTTGTATGGTTTGATTTACAATTTCCATCAATGATATTTGCAAATAAGATTGGAACCTAAAATTGGAAATTCTATGCATAATTAAATACATCCTTACATTCTGAATAATGTTGATTCTAGAGAATTTTCTTAAAAGGGATTTGTAATTGTAAATTTACAAATATAATCATGATAATTATTTAAAAATTACTAACCTAGTCTTGGGTGCTCTTTTTGCTAATGGTAATGACTAACTTATGATTTTAGACTTGGAGACTTTGGAGAACGTAAAATCTTAATAAATTTATTTTACAAATTTATAGATTTATATTCTAATACCTCAAGTCCAAGGCTCCTGGAAAATTGAACCATTTTTTTTTTTTTTTTTTTAAATTATGAACTTGGCAATTTTATCATTTGATAAGGGTACTTGAAATACAAACCTTTATTGGAATCCAAAATAGGAAGACTATGACCTATTATAAGGTGATTCTAAAAATATTTGAATTATGAAAGTCATCCAAAAAAAATATTATAATATATTATGAATTTGTTTTCAATTTTTCAATTAAAAAATATATAAATTTTTAAATTTTTGGAATCCAAAATTCGTCACTTGATGATAGGACTTCTAGTGGACGTTCATTTGTACTCCATAGGAATTTGCAAAGACTGTGGCCCATTTCTTGCTTCTTGTAATATGATTGGACTTTTTTTTCTCAATTAATTGAATCTTTTTATTGCTTAAAGTTGTAACCTTTCAAATTTTGAAACATTGACTTTCTACAAAAATGATACTTTAAAAAGATTTTAGAAAATATCCAAATCTTCCATTTAGGCTTTTAAGTAAACTTATGTATCACAAACATTTGCAAATTCATAGCCTATATTTGGCTTGATGTAAACTGTACATGATTGAATTCTTTTGTTCTCATTGACAATGGGATCTTTTGGTTGATTAAAGTCCCAAATTTGGAGGAGGAATCAGAAGTTGCAATCTACATTCAAGACAAAAGTAGCTATCATAAACAGTTGCAAAGGTCATGACCAATGTATCTAGTTTGATGTAAACTGCTCATGATTTGGCCTTTTGTTCTTAGTCAATAGGTGATCTCTTGATTGTTTGAAGTCCCCATCTTCTTTCTTCTTAGATTTTTGGTCCCACATGCCAAGATAGTTGGAAGAGAATCTAAACTTACAATCTCTATTCAAGACAGAAATAGCTATCACAAATAGATGCAAAGGTGGTCATGACCTATATCTAGCTTGATGTAAAATGAATAAGACTGAACCCTTTATTCTCAATCATTGGGATCCCTTGGTTGCTTCAAGTACCAACCATTTTAAGTCATAGATTCTTGGCCACACATACCAAATACTTGGAAGAGAAATCTACAAGTTGCAATCTACATTACGACAAAAATAACCACCATATAATTGACAATTTGAAAGTGCCAAATAAAAGGATGAATAGACATTGAGAAAACAATCAACACTATCGACCTCCACCATATTGAAAAACTATCGACTTGGGATTAGTTTACTATAACCTTGGTAAGTAGGTTTATAGTGCAACATTTACTACCCCAATTATCACAAACTTATTATCAAAATGATTTGGTTGACATTTGTCATCATGGCTTAACTTCTTCTTTGACGTCAAACATTGAAAGGAACCCATGATATTAAATGTTTACATCAAACTATCCTAATTTTTTTGCATAAGTGATAGGCAAACCATTGTACTCTCTACCAAATTTGGCCTTTGGATCAAGTCCCTCTAGTTATTTCCTAGTAAAATGAAGACACCAAATAACTTATTGTTCCCCCAAACTCAAAATCCACTACCCATCCCACTACATGGCTACATGGCCTTCCTATATGGAACTAGACAAAGGTCCCTTTTTTTCTTCAATGATTCACTTTGTTTAATTTTAATATGAAATAATTCATATGGATAAATATTGTACAGATTGAGTTGATATTGTTTGAATATATGATGTTATGAATAAGGGTGATTTCCTGTTTCATTATAAGGTGACTCATTTATGTAGGTGAATTTTTTTGTATATAAAATCATTCATGGGGTTATAAATAGATTGAAGGTATTCATTATATGCAATTGTTATTTTAATAAGTGTGGAGAGTATATGAAATAATTGAGTAACTAAAGACTTGTTTAATCATTCATGAGTTTCATGGAATTCAATTAAAGCATGTGAGTATTATTTTAAACATTGTTTAACTTACGAAGAATTGAAGGTTACTTCATTTTCACTTCAAACTTCCAAAAAAATTTACAAAATTTGAAAGATATATAAATTAAACTCTACTCTTCAACATTTCATTTTTTTCATTGCAACTTTATCCACTCTTATGCCTTTTTAGCCCTAATTTGTGGCCACTTTGTCAAACATCACTTTCAAGTTAACCTCTAATTACTTGAATGAGCGACCATATATGGTCATTAAAATTTTTTAGGCGTTTGTGTGTAGGTGATTAAATTCCTTTGACCATTCTAAATATTACTAGTAGTAATATTGAAGGGTAGCTATTGAAAGTTTTTATTTTTCATTAAAAAAGTAAATATTTGATTTTTGAGAGGTTCTCAAAGGTATATATGTACCATTAGTAGAAGAATCAATTTTACTTGATTTCTTGGCTTTGAGCACAAAAAAATAAAATCTCAAAAATTGTACTTATCTATTTGCAATTGAAATTGGTCCCAATGGAAAGAGTAAAATGTTTTCAGGATTTTCGCCATTTAAAACTTATAAACATGCAAGTGTTGATTTGGAGTTATTTGCAATTTCTACTTCCAAAAAAAATATTGCATTTCAACAATTGCAAGGTGGATTATGTAATGAGTTTGATAGCTCTTTATTTGAACTTAAGGTTTTTGGAAGTGCATTTTAGTGTGATAATACAATTTCTATTTTTTCATATCACTTCCAATCCCCCCAAAAATTTATATGCAAATTTATCAAACATTGTGGGTAAGGGCATCATACCAAGAATAGGATATGTCCATTTATCTTGTTATAATTTCACAACTCCTATGAGATTTCACTCTAAAAATTAGTTTACATAATAATAAGCAAACTCTTCAACCTCTAAAGGACCAAGTGTCCATTCAACGTACACAAGAAATCTCGGGTGGGCTCCTATGAAGTCATTTATAGTTGGATGTTCATGAAATTTGGATGTAATGAGTAAATATGTATCCCCTTCCAAAATCTAATTTTTTTTCCAATCAGGTGCCTAGATCAAAAGTTATGCTACCCTGAACTTTGCGGGCAGCTTAGGCAACATGTGCAAAACTCTTCCTAGGATTTTGAAATTTGGCAGGTATGTAGCTTACATGATCCAAGATGAAAATTTCAAAAAAATAACCATATTTAGTGTAAGAATCTCATTCTAGAAGGAGTTAAAGTTTGAAGGCTATATTGGCAAGGTTGGAAAAAAAAATTCACCTAACTTCAAACATTATAATCTTTCAATCCGTGCGGTCAAAATTTCTAAATTTTTTTCCACATTTTCCCAAAGAAATATACTTCAAATTGGTACGGTTGAATTTTTAAAGAAAAAAAAAATTTCATTTTTTTCTTGCTGCCCTAAAAAGTGGCAGTTTTTGACAATTTCTGCCCCAAATATGCCTTAGACCTTTAGGGGTCAATCATTTACATGGTTAGATTTTATAAAAACAATTCTTTGAATGGGGATAATTATAATCCCATGCTCTAGTTTTATAGGAAAAACACACCTAGAAAGGCTTAGGCATTAGGGGTTAAGTTATTTTTTCTAAATGATATGCCATGCACTCTTCTACAATGACTATGAAAGTAAAAGTCTCATTAAATACAACACTAAATATTTTTAATTACTTCATTTAAAAAATGTTATTGTAAGCATGGCACTTTTATCACAAAATATGGGTACTTGAAATCTAAACTTTATTATAATCCATCAAAATAGGAAGAATTTGACCCATCACAAGGTAATATCACAATATTTGAATTACCAAATTAAAACATATATAAGGATCTATTACCCACCGAGGGTTTTTTGTTCAATTTTTAATGGATTTCTTTTAAAATCATATTTTTGGAATCCAATTTGTCCACAATTTTGAAACTTTAATTTTGTTAGATATCAAAAGTTTCAAAAAGATCTTCAACAATATCCAAACTTGTTCTTAGGATTTCCACTGAATGTTTATTTACATGAATTTGCAAGGACTATGGCCCTTTTCTTACTTGTTGTAATATGATTGGACTTTTTATCAAGTAATGGGATCTTTTTATTGCCTTAAGTTATGACCTTTCAAATTTGGAAACATCCACTTTCTACAAAAATTATACTTTAATAAATATTCAAATGTTCCATTTATGCTTTCAAGTAAACAATTGTTGAAAAGTCATAGCCTATATTTGGCTCGATGTGAGCTAAACAAGATTGAATTTCTTTGTTTTCAATCAATGGGATCTCTTAGGTGCTTGAAGTCTCAATCTTGGAGGAGGAATCAAAAGTTTCAATTTACATTTAGGAAAAAAATAGCTATCACAAATAGTTGCATAGGTCATGACCAATGTATCTAGCTTGATGTAAAATGCTCATAACTTGGACTTTTGTTCTCAATCATAGGGATCTCTTAATTTTTTGAAGTCCCCATCTTCTTAATTCTTAAATGCCCACATTCCAAGATAGTTGGAAGAGAATCTCAAATTGCCATCTCTAGTCAAGATAGAAATAGCTATCATAGACAATTGGAAAGATGGTCATAGCCTATATCTAGCTTGATGGAAATTGGACAAGACCAAACCATTTGTTTTGAGCCAATGGGATCTCTCAATTGCTTGAAGAGCCAACCTTTTTAAGTCATAAATTCTCGGCCACACATGCTTGCCCAAATACTATGCAGGGAAATCTTGAGAGAAATCTAGGGATTGCAATCTATGATTAAGACAAAAAAAAACTACCATATAAATGACAATTTGAAAGTGCCAAACAAAAGGTGGAATAGAAATGGAAAAGATAATCAACACTATCAACCTCCACCACATTGAAAAGACATAGACTTGGAATTAATTAGGTTTGTACCATCACCTTGGTAAGTAGGTAAATCGCACAACATTCACTCCTCCAATTATCACAAACTTTGAGAATCATTTGGTTGACGTTCCTCATCATGGCATCACCTCTTCTTTTACGGCAAACATTGAAAAGAACCTATGATATTGGTTGTTGAAGGCAAACTACCATAATTTTTCTTGAATGGGTGCTAAACAATTTGTCATCACACTCTCTAAGGTAGGAGCCTCGACCTCCAATTGGGCATTAAAGGCAATCAAGACTTAGAGGTACATTTTGCTTTCTGCAATGTACCAATTCTGCACATTTCAGGAAGTGGTCGCTTTTGATGACCACAAAAGACCACTTTTTTTTTAACTTCAGAAATTCGTAACTAATTCCACAAAGCTCCAAAAAATATGGAACGACTTGGATTAGATGGCAATTTCACTTGTCTTTCAAGGAAAATTTACTGAAAAATATTTGAAGATGTTCCTCCTCCCCCAAATTGAGTTCCAACCCTTACATGGTTGATTTACGAACCTCCTACCTTACCCAAGATTTGGGCCTCCACATTCATGTCCCTCCAAATATTCCCATGTGAAATGAGGACACCAAAGAGCTTATTGTCCTTAGAACGCAATAAGTGCTCCCCATCCCGTTAAATGGACTTCTTTTTTGGAACTAGACAATGCAAATTTTTTTTTCTTTAATGGATCATTTTGTTGTTTCTAATAAGAATTAATTCATATGTATATGCATTGTAAGAACTCAATGGATATTGATTGAATACATGATGTTTTGAATAAAAATGATTTATTTTTTCCACAAAATTTATTCTTTCATCTCAAGTTGACTCATTTACTTAGGTAGGTTTTTGGTTTTAAGTAATTTGTAGGGTTACAAGTAGATTGAAAGGTGTTCATTATAAGAAATTGTTCTTTTAGCAAGTGTGGACAGTATATGAAATAAATGAGGAATTGAGGAATTGATTATTCATTCATGAATTTCAACGAATTCAATTAAAGCATGTGAATGTTATTTTGAGCATTGTTTAATTTAAGAAGAATTGAAGGTTACTTCATTTTTACTTCAAACTTCAAAAACAAATTGTACAAAATTTGAAAAATATATAAATTGAACTCCACTCTTCAACATTTTATTTTTACCATTGCAAGTTTATCCACTCCTATGTCTTTGTAGCCCTGATTTGTGGCCACTTTGTCAAACATTACTTCCAAACATGCTTAATTTTGTTTTGAAAAAGATATACCTTATACTCTTCTTCAACTTCTCATTTAGTTGCACTTAAAAAACTTGTGGCAATTCTTGGTGGTCCAAGTAACTATTCAAGCCCAAATGAAGATGAAAGGATAGACAAAATGACTCAAAAGTTCCTTAAGAGTGTCCTTTTTGCATACCATTTACTATAATTTTAGAAGTTGCGAACTACAATGTAGACCAAGGCCATAATAGAATTGTTTTAGATTATTTTACCTTCTACTTTCTTTAAAAAGACATGAACAATATGCAAATCTTCCATTTAGGCTTTCAAGTAAACTTCTCTTTCACAAACAATTGCAAAGGCTATAGCTTATGTTTGGCTTGAAGTGAACTAAACATGATTCATTTGAATTCTTTTGTTCTCAAACAATGGGATCTCTTAGATGCTAATATAAAAGTCTCAATCTTGGAGGAATCAAAAGTTGCAATCTAAATTCAAGACATATATAGCTATCACAAACTATTGCAAAGGTTATGACCCATATATCTAGCTTGTTGTAAATTGCTTATGACTTAAACTTTTGTTCTCAACCAATGGGATCTTTTGGCTATTTAAATTCCCTATCTTCTTAATCCTTAGATTTTTGGGCCTACATGCCAAGACACTTGGAAGAGAATCTAAACTCGCAATCTATAGTCAAGACAACTATCACAAACAATTGGAAAAGTGATCATGGCATACATCTAGCTTGATCTAACTAATTGGACCAGAGCAAACCCTTTGTTTTCAAACAGTTGCAAAAGTCATGGCCGATATCTATCTTGATGTAAATTGGACAAGAGTGGACCCTTTGTTCTCAAACAATTTTCAAAGGTTGTGTCTAATATCTACTTTGATGTGAACTACACAAGGCTGGACCCTTTGTTCTTAGCCGATGGGATCTCTCGGTTGCTTAAAGTCCTAGCTTTTTTAAGCCATGGATTCCTGGGCACACATGCTTGCCAAAATACTTGGTGGGGGAATCTAAGGGTTGCAATCTACGATTAAGACAAAAATAACTACTGTAGAAAGGGCAATATCAAAGTACCAAACAAAAGGTAGAATAGGCATGGAGAAGTCAATCAACACTATCAACCTCTTCAACATTGAAAATGCCATAGACTTGGGATTTTTTGGACTAGTACTGTCACCTTGGTAAGTAGGTTAATAGAGCAACATTCTCTCCTCCAATTGTCACAAACTTCAAGAATGATTTGGTTGACATTCCTCATCACAACATCACCTCTTGCTTAATTAACATCAAACATTGAAAAGAACCCATAATATTAGATGTTTACAACAAATTAAACTATCCTAATTTTTATTTTTTAATTTTTTTTCTTGAAACACATGGATGATTTCCATTGATAGAGGAAACAGTACATAGCAACCAAGGGAACAGGTACCCTAATTCTTTTGGGTGAGTGACAGACAATCCATCATCGCACTCTCTAAGTTACCACTTTTTAGTGTCTTCATTCATGTCCCTCCAAATAAGTTATTCCCCAGTGGGGCCCTGTCCCCCACCCCCCACCCCACCCCCCCACCCCACC